>PVKU01000483.1:0-325163 GCA_004027475.1 Anoura caudifer | reverse complement strand
CAAGTTTTTACTGTCCTCAGTTCTTATGATCCTCAAAGTGCCCCAGATCTGGCAGCTGGAGAATGACAATAAATAAATAGCATACAGTCGTATGACTCCTGCCTTTTCGGTCTGCCCGTCAGTATTATTTTGAGCACACCATTACTTTCTGGCACAAAAAGATGCTCCAGTCTCTCCTGTGCCCCCCACCCCCTGCCGTTTCCCCCCCCATATGCATGGCTTAGAGCTCAGCTACAGATCCAAGGGCATCTTATACAGATTTCTGGTGACTTTCCTGTGATTTGTTATTTTTTAAAAGAAAACCATGATACATGCATGCTTTTTTTCTTATTTCTTACACAAAACAGCATACTAGCTATACTCTTTGCCCCCTTTTTTTTTCTCTCAACTCTATGTGTATAGTGTTAGGCCTGGGCTTTGGAGGAAATGGACCTGCTTTTAAGTCTTCATTTTGTTGGTTGGCAGTTGTTGACCTTGGGCAAATAACCTAGGCTTACTCAGCGAGTTTTAAGTGCTGCAGTTATAAATTAAGGGTCGTAACAGCATCCAACTGAGAGTGCTGTTGGGCAGTTTACGTATTAAATGATATGTTAATAAAATTACACCATTATGCAATGATCTCTGTCTACATGTATCACTGATTAGCAAATGCTTGGCAGCGGCGTGCCCTTCGTGGAGTGCAGCTGTTGTTACAGCATCACAGCTCAAGTCTGACTCTCACCTGGTGTAATTACTGCTCCACACCCCGAAACACACACAAAGGCCCCGGGCGAGGTCTTGCTTTGCTTCGCACCAGCATCTGTCCTATCGTCTGGCACATGGTGGGCTCTCCATAAATGCTTGCAGAATGTATTGATGAACACACAGGTGAGTGAGTTAGGTGCTGACCACACAATAAAATGATGGAGAGCTTACTCATGGTTGACATCCTTGACCCTCCAGCTGGGGACCTGGCAATGAGGGAACCTCACCAGCTCTCAGAGGACAGGCAGGTGGGACAGTGAGACTGTGTGCTTTTGACAATGCACTCAGTGTCTTTCACAGCAAAAGCACCTTCCCGAGTGAGTTCTCATCTTCTCCGTTTGCTTGGGTGTCCTCCAAGCAGCCTCAGTCAGCGTTTGGGGTTGGTTTTCTCACAATGAGACACAGTCGCCGTGGCCTCCGTTTTGCTAGCTTCAGTTCTAGACACTCTGCAAAGTCGAAAGTGCAACCCCAGCTGTATTCCTTCCAGGGAGTTTCTGGGTCCCTGCCATGGTACTTGAAGGCTATTTCTCAACTATACATTTGACCACTTCTTGCTTTTCACTGCACATGAAATCCCTAGAGGTCTGACATAGCTGGGTTACAACACTCTTTTGGCCCCCTCTCCCCTGGCTGTGCGAACTTGGGTGAGTTACTTAAGTGCTCTGAGCCTGTGTCCCCTCATCTGAAAATGAGGTTGTCAAGATTAAGTGATATGCATATGAAGCACTTAGAACAATGGCTGGCTGTTCAGTCAGGGTTCTCCAGAGATACAGAGCCAGTAGGCTATAGAAAGAAAGAGATGTATTATGAGGGATTGACTCTCGTGATATGGTGTCTAAGAAGTCCCAAGACCTGATGTCTGCAGGCAGAAGGCCCAGAGAAGCCAGTGGTGTAGTTCCAGTTTGCATCCAAAGTCTGATGTCTGAGGGCAGGAGAAGATAAAAGTCACAGCTGCCTTTATGTTCTATGAAGGCCTTCAGTGGATTGGCTGATGCCCACACACACTGGTGAGGAAGATCTTCTTTGCTCAATCTACCAATTCAAATGCTAATCTCTTCTAGAAATACCCTCATAGGCACACCCAGAAACAATGTCTGCAAGCTGTCTGGGCATCCTTAGCCTAGTCAGGCTGACACACAAAAGGAACTGTTATATTGGCCATAGGTGATCTTAAAGGTTAGTTGCCTTACGTCACACTCCTTTAAGCAGGGAGAGTCAACAAGGATTTTTCAATTTAAACGATGGCTTTGCTCGGGTAGCTCAGTTGGTTAGAGCATCATCCCGATGACACCAAGGTTGCAGGTTTGATCCTCAGTCAAGGCATATATGAGAATCAACCAATGAGTGCATAAATAAGTGGAAGAACAAATTGATGTCTCTCTCTTTCTTCCCCACTTCCTTCTTCTCTGTCTCGCTCTCTAAAAATAAAAATAAAAAATGATAACTTTGAGATTGTTGTCTCTTTACAGAGTGTGCCACCTCAGATGGCCTGTTCTGTCTTTCCCAGAAAAGTCCTTGCTGCTGACAAACCCTGCCTTGTTAGGGCCAAATGACCGCCTACTTTTACTGCCCTGAATGCTGAATTCCTGGCCACTGCTCCTCAAATTCTGGAACATCCCCACCCACTCTCCTCAACAGCAAGTTGTATTATGGCAGGAATTAGGACTTGTCGAGTCTGCTCTCTGGCAGCTGTGGAGACGGAAGGCTCTGGGGAGACTCCCCAGACACAGAGAGGTATTCACCAGGTCCTCAGCCTCCAGCAAGACGGAGTCCACGTTCTCACAAGATCCATCATTATCATCATTAGGGTTATTATCGCTATAGGAGCAAACAGGTCCAGTCCCGCCCCCCCACCCCCAAGTAGTTCAGAGCACTTTCCTGGGAAACAGTGACACAGTATTCTTGATCAAAATAAGAAAACTCACATTGCTGCAATAATATAAATTACAGCGAGGCGTGTCCAACCTGTGGCATCTCTGGGCCACACTGGAAGAAGAGTGTTCTTGGGCCACACATTAAATGCACAAACACTTATGAAAACTGATGAGTAAAGAAAAAAAAGGCTTTAAATAGATTTACGATTTTGCGTTGGGCCATATCCACAGCCACCCTGGGCTGCAGGAGGCCCGTGGGCGGCAGGTGGGACCCCCCCTGATGGCCCTGCTAATGTCCATTATGACTGCCCCGCTGCTCCCTCCGCGCTGAGGAGCAGATCCACGGCTAGGCGTGGCATTTAGTTGCTACTTCTCTTGTCTCCTTTAATCTCGAGGTTGCGTCGAGTCGACCACGCCCATTCCCAGCTGCCTGCTCTCAGTCAGGAAGGAAGAACTCCGCACACAAATCCCTCCGCTGCGCTCTCCCCGCTGCTGCCCTGGGGCAGCTGTTCAGGGGCTGGCTTGCGGCCAGTGCTCGGGGCTGTCTGAGTGGCAAGGGCATCCTGCGCCGGAGCTAAGAACAGTAAATTATGTATTTGCCGTACCTATTTGGGAATGAAGCAGAATCTTAGCAGCTCATTTCATTCGACTTGGCAAAGATACAAACGGCCATGGAGCGTGGCGCCGAGTGAAAGTCAAACTTTTCAAAATGGTTCGCTCTCCCCCTCTCTCCCCTTCTCTCCAGCCCTTCTTCCCTCCCTCCTTTCGGCTTTCTGGACTCAAAGACCATCTTATAAATATCTTTCCTGAACGGGGAGACCCAGGGGTGCTCTGAACCCCTCAGTTACGGCTCAGGGCCGTTGTCCGTGCGGAGCCGGGCACTTCACTGTCGGTAGCTGGTGCCAGCCACGTCTAAATGTGCATAGAAATCAATGTAGGTTCTGTGAAGGTCTTTTCATAATCGTGCTTCGGAAATTATTTGGTTGTGTTACTTATTTACTCTGGGATTGCTTGTGACGTCAGGGAAGGCCTTGTGCATCCTCTGGGAATCGTGTGACAGGAGAAATTCTAACCTTAAATGGTCTTCAAATGTAGTGAAAATTTCAGCAAATAATAAAGAAAAAGGTTAATAAATCTGAGTTAAGAAAGTCGATATTTTACCTCTTAGAGATAGGTAGACTTTTAATCTTTTTGGTTGATCCCCTGCGGTGTTTTGGAGCCAGTGCCTTTGCGTCTGTTGTTTCAAAGGGTTCAAGACTGTCTAGTGCTGAAAAGGCTTGGCCCGCGGGCCCTGCGCCTTCGGGCCTGAGGAAGAGAACACCCTCCCCAGCCACCCCCGCTCTGAGTTCCAGCTCCGTGATTACTAGGCTGCGTGTCCCTGGATGAGTCACTAGCATCTCTCAGTTTCAATGTTCTCATCTAAAATTGGGACAAAAATACCACAAAAAAACCGGTTTACCTGAGCTAATGTGTGTATGGGCCTGTCTGGCTCTGTGCCAGGCAAATATTGGGCACTTAGTACATAGCAGCTATTATTAATAATTACAAAAGATATTGAGAACACGGGGTCATGGTGTGCCTTGCACGAGGTCGATTACGTGGAAATGTGGAAGTACACCGTGCAGGGGGAACCCACGTTTTGGGGTTCTGTTACCCACACACAGATGTGGCTGTGCTGCTTCCCTGATCACACAGCCGCAGCGACTCCCAGCTTCCCACGCAGTGAAGTCTCAACGAGCCGCACTCGGCGTTCGGGTCCTTCACGCGGTGCCTCCTGCTCTGCTGTCCTCCCTGCGCTCACACTCGAGCACCGCGCGCTCCTGTGCTCGAACCCCCCCGGACCTTTGCTCCTTCTGTGCCTTTGCTCATGCCGCCCCTTCTGCCCCAGGCACCATGTTCCCCCTCCCACTTCCCAGCCCCTGGTTCCAAAGCCCCCGCTTTTATAAAAGACAAGCTGTGATTGATCCAGTGCTTTCCGGGTCTGGTCCCTCTCCGATTAGTGCTCTTCAGTGACGCTCCCAAAACACAAACGGGATCAACTCACACCTCCGCTTAGAGCCCTTCCGTGTATCGGCCCTGGCTCTCACTACAGTCCACAAGGCCCTGCTGACCTGGCCCCGCCTGTCCCTGGTCCCACCTGACCTCACCGTCCACCCACCTGATACTCTGTACTTACTGCATTAAAATTCTCTAAGTTCCTTAAATATGTGACACTTTCCTCACCTCTGGAGCTTCATGGTGGCTATTTATGCTGCCTGCTCTGCTTGGAACCCTCCCTGCTGGCCCTGCCACCTCCTTCCTCTGGAAACGTCCTACTCAGCCTTTCGGTCCCTACCCTGACCCCTCCACTAGAACAAAGCTAACAATTAACATTATCACCCTCATCAGACTGTGTGTGTGGGTGGTGTGTCTCCTCTCTTGACCATGAGTGATGTGGAACTGGGCACCTGCCTATTTTGTTCAATATTGAATCTTTAGGACCCAGAATGGGGCTGGCCCTATATCCATCCATCCATCCAACCAGAAATCCACCCAGTGAGGTCCTTACTGAGCACCTACTGCATAGTGCTGCATAGTGGCTAATGATGCCAGTCCATGTTGGAGATTGCGTATTATGGATGTATTTTCCACCATAAAATGTTCATTTAGCATCAAAATATGTGATTTTCTCTGAATACATTCTGCCTTATAAATCACATGATTTGTTTAAACTTTTAAAAAGTTTTGTGGAAGAAGAACCCATGCCCTGAAAAAGGTTTGTCACGGCCCCAGTGTGGGACGTTGGCGTAGGGTGCAGGCTGGAGCTTGGAGTGAAGTGGGGGAGGGCTGGGTTCCGTTCCTGGTCCCACCACGGAGTTTAGCAGCCCAGAGCAAATAATTTAACTTCTGTAGCCCCCAGTGTTTTCCCTGGTAAAATGTGTATAATGGCAAGTGCTTTACTGGCCTCATGAGGCTTTTGAGGGATTCATGAGATCATGAATATGTGTTTTATGAACTGTGAAGAGCAATATATGGTTGTAAGAAAATACGATTATGAAGGTGATGACCAGGGCCATTATGGGAGGGGAGCAAAAGAGGTGTCAAATTGTAAAGTATTCTATAAAATCCAGATACCAAGTTAAGAAAAATGATGACCAGACAGGGACACGTTAGGGAATTAAAGAGAGACAGAGACATAGCACCCTCCTCCGTTTCAATAAACACACAGAGTGACCCGTACATGAGAGTGAGAACCAGGGCATCATTTATGACTGAACAACCTTCCCATAACCTTCTAAAGCAAATATTTAGATTTCAGGTTCGATGACACCATGTTGCTGTGACTCCCTTGAGGAATCTGGGCCACCATCTATGGCAGCTGGAGAGACGTTTGCACTTTCTCCTGTCTTGGAAACTTGTGGGTCCTGCCAGTCTGTGTGCAGAGCTGTTCTGTCCACGCAGGTATTTAACTGTAGCCTAGGTCCCATTTGCTCACGCCCACAGAGGGGAGAGATGGCTCCCCCTCTTCCACTGCACAAAGGCTCATCGAGGTGGGCGCATTGGGTTAGCAGACAAGGTCAAGGAGCCACATCCAATCAAATCAACACCCTGGCAGGACTGGTAAGCATCTCTGTCTCCATTCACTACTCATACTGAGCACCCACTCGGATTCAATGCAGGAGATGAGAGGATAGACATGTAGAAAAAGGGGAGATTGAAATCACAACGAAGTGAGTAATTTAGGCACTTCTAAACTAGAGTCAGGGAGTCACACACGGTCCTTTGCCATTGTTCATTGGGTATTGTGGGCTTAGGAACTCCAGGGAAAAGAATGGGTTTCTTCCCAGTTTCAGAACTCAAGGGCCCTGTCCCACTGTTCTCAATACTCCACCTTCTCCTAAGCAGGACCCTCTGTTAGCTTCAACCTCTCTTGCCAGAGAACCCCTGCTCTGAATTCTCCATGAAATCTTCCCAAGCAAGCTGCGCTCCAGTAAAATGAACCACAGAGTGCGGAAGCATGGACAGACGTAAGCATCACTAAGCCACTCTTTTGCAACGATCTATTTATGAACTGACCTCCTTTACTCTCCCAGGAGGGCACGCCACCACCTTCTCTATCTTGGTCCCTTTGCTTCTAGCCAGGTCTTGGAGCCTAGTAAGTACTCACAAGGTGATTACAGAATTAAATCAGAAATTGTTAACCCCACGCCTCTCACTGAAGTACAGAAAATGAGGTCTAGGGCAGGAGGAGAGCCTAGGTCTCCTGACTCAGCCCAGTGCTCATTCCCCTTACTGTGGGTGGGGTGGGGGGGGGGACATTGTGGAGGAGAGCAAGAACAGGGCAACAAGTTCAAGTTCTGGCTTCATAACTCATTAGCTATGTAGTTAACTATTCAGAGCTTCAGTTCTGTAAAATGGGATTAACTATACCTATTTTTTCAGGATGTTTTAGCAATGTTAGAGTAAGAGAAATAGGCACTGAATTAATTGTAAGTATAATCATTATTACCCTTTCCCTCCCTGTTTGTGACCGGTTGCTGGACATGCCCTCTTGAGTCTTTTAGAAAAGTCATTAGTCCCTATCTCCGGACAGGGTCCCCCCACCATCAGCCTGGTCAGGTCCAGACCCAAGGTGATCCAGCCCAAGGTGCTTGGCTCCTGGAGGCAGAAGATGGCAGGAACCTGTGGCCAGCACAGACCCTGCACCTCCACTCCCTGACTCACCTTTTTGGTCTCAGCCTGGTCCGGCCAATGACCTCAGCTTTTCATCCCAGGCTCAACATCTTGGAACTAAGAGGTAGAAGGAAACAAGGATTTCATGTATTCCCACCTTGCCCACACTGCTGAGATCCCTCATACTAGGTCCTAAATTTCCTACAAAATACTCCTACCAACAGAATTCCCCCAGACCCGCCCCCTGCCCCCCACCGACCTGGCCCCACTCTCTGCTTCCAGAGGCAGCCCCATCCCAGTCCTGGTCAGCGCTGATTAAAACCGGGTTCTTCCTTTCACCGAGTAAAGACATGCACCCTTGAAAGTCCATCCACTAGTCCTGGTTCTGCTTTCTACAACCTCATAGAACATGGCAGTCCCTCTCCAACATGACCCCAAAAGTCCCTAAAAGATGGTGGTCTTCTCTCCCCTAAGTTATCTGTTTAGGGTACAGGATGAGAAATTGCTGTGTAAGCTTTACAAGGGCACACACCTTCCCAGTTTTACCTAAGTGAGTGCCTCGCACATCACAGGTGCTCAATAATATGTCCTGAACGGCGGGACCCCTGTAATACGCTGGACAGGTCACTAGTCGCTCTACCCGTTATTTCTAATTCTCACAGCAACTGTGCTGGGACGAAATTACTTGTCCCATTTTTTAGACTTTTTTTGCATAAAAATAAGGATCTTCTCTCCACTCATCTTTATTTCTAATCTGTGGTATAAATCCTTTTAAAATTTAGATAAAAACTAATGTATTCTTTAAAATCTTTTAATAGAACCATTTAACTTAAAAAATGTTATTGGTACTTTTACCCTTTGAATCCAGCCAAGTATTGGCCTTGTGCTTATTGAAGAACGTTATTTGGAGCAATGACGTGTGTTGCGCGGAGTTTCCTGGTTCCGGTCTAATTGGTGCAGGGAGCTGGGACTCAGCGCCCTACCGACGGCCAGGTCCATGATGCGGGCTGGGCCTCTCCGTGGCTTCCTGCTGAACCTCAACATTTCTTGCGCTGTTTCTTATGCTCAAGCGGCTGGGCTAGCCAGTCACAGCCCCAGCTGGAGAAGCCAAGAAGTCTGGGGCCTGACTGAGACTTTAGAGTGATGACTTGCTTATGTGGCTGAGAGTAAGGGGTTCCTGCACAGCAGCATTTAACAGGCCCATGGCATTTTCAAGGCTCAGTATTGCCTGTAAGTCATCATTGTGTCCCTAGATTACCTGGCACCACTCCAGTGGGATATTGACACAGGGAAGAGAGTGAGAGGTGGACAAGCAAAAACATGGTACCATAGCGCAAAGGCAAAAAGCAGTCACACAAACTTGAAGGATTTCATGACCACCAAGAGCAAGCCTGATCACCACCGAACGTCCTGGCCAATTTGCACATTGTTTAGTTTTCACTTGAAGATGTTGTATTTGAAGCTCCCTTTGTACAAATGGAAGAAGGTGTGAAAGGGACAATACTAAAAAACATCCAGAGGAACAAGGATACTGATACCTATCAGTATCCTAGAAGTAGTCATAACTTAAATAGACCACTAGGGGGCGATCCAAGAATGCGCAAACAGCAAAGTTGGTAAAGCAAAGTTCACTTGGGGAGAGATTTTTCACAGTATATTTTTCAAAGCTTGAAGAAATCTGAGATCGTTTAGTCTGAATCTGCAGTCCAAGGTGGTATTTCAAACTGTCATTTAATTTGGGGAGTTATTTTTTGACTTAGAGAGGAAAGGTCTCCCTAAATGGTCAAAAACACTCACGAAGCAGAATTTGTTCAGAATCATGTTATGACAAACACCAAAATTAGAACAACAGTGTATATTATACAGTTAGAACCCTTCTCCAAGGCACTTGAGAAACTTCTGAATGTTGGCCACCTTAAACAGATTTTAATTGAATAGACATACGTGGTGAAAGAGTGTAAAGAAAATCTGAGTATTCATTAGCATATAAATGAATACAATCATGCATGATTTGTATTATACTTGTACTGAGCTTGCAAGCTCTTAGGTACATAATGCAACTTTGCAGATATTTGCACGGATGTTTTGTAGTGCATCGTCTTTCCAGATGACTCAGTATATGCTAACCAGTTGCTCACAGGGATTAGACAGAAGCTTCATCAAGGATCAAACATCTCTTGCTCTGTGCTGCATACCCTGACATCCCCTCCCCCAACCAGGACATATGGTTAGTGGCTGCATTCTCAGTAGTCCCGCGGCACCTTGCTATAAGTAGAACAAGAGTGTGCACTCTGGAAGCAGGCAGCTGGGATGTGAATCTTAATTTAGCTGTGCGTTTTTGTCAAGTTACTTAACTTCCATGTGCCTCAATTTCCCCATCTCTGAAATGGAGAAAAAAAAAATCGATGCCTACTTCATAGGTTTGTAGTGAGAAGAAAAGGAATAATATATGTAAAGCACTTAGAAAAGTGTCTGGCATATCAGGCACTCAACAAATGCTTGTTGATTTCATGAATGATGACCTGACACTCACCTCAACCAATGTAAATTCTTTATAAGAACAAACTCATGAGGAATGGCAGAATCCTTAGATGGGTTTTTCTGGCTATAAGAAGTCAGTGGGCCAGTGGCAAATGGGAAAGTTGAACAGTTACCCTCTACAAAAGAAACTCTAATTGGTGTTCAGGTCCATCAAGCCTCTTTGTCTCTCCTCTAGAAAATGGTGACAATCAGTGAGCCAGAAATATAAGCACTTTAATAAAAGCACAGAGTTTTGTCTCAAATTGCCAGCCACTTAGAAAAATGCTATCTGTAGTCACAGAATTTCTTGCTTTGATGTTCATCTTTTCCATTGTAACTATTTAATGAGCTTGAAAATAGCCAAATAACTAACTTGACTCTCTGGACAGATTGATAACATTTCAAAAGAAAAGTTTTTTTAAATGGCATCTAAAAGAAATACTAAATAAAGGAGTTACAGAGCCCCAGAGTTAAGAAAAACATGATCCAATGTACATTATAAATGAAGGAGGAAATATCTAGGGAAACAGAGACTCACAGTAGGAAGGCAATTTAAAAAATCAAATCAAAGGCTCTTTCTCCCTCCAAAGAACTACATTTTCAAGCAAAAATGGGCTGTTTGAAAAAATATGGACCATCCTGGCTGGTGTGGCTCAGTGGATTGAGGGCTGGCCTGTGAACTGAAAGGTTTCTGGTTTAATTCCCAGTCAGGGCACATGCCTGGGTTGTGGGCCACGTCCTCAGCATGTGAGAGACAACTGATCGATGTTTCTCTCCCTCTCTTTCTCCCTCCTTTCCCCTCTCTCTAAACAATAAGTAAATAAAATCTGAAAAAAAATTTAAGAAAAATATGGACTGAATAGAAATCTGATCATAAATGATAATATATAGGTTTATAGACTCACATGTGATCATTGTATGTTTTATTGTTTGACACGTTGGGTATTATAAATAATTAGATTAAATTTTTTTTATTTATTTTTAGATAGAGGGGAAAGGAAGGAAAAAAAGGGAGAGAAACATCAATGTGTGGTTGCCTCTCACGCGCCCCAGCCTGACCTGGCCTACAACCCAGGCATGTGCCCTGACTGGGAATCAAACAGACGACCCCTTGGTTCGAAGGCCGGTGCTCAATCCACTGAGCCACACCAGCCAGGGCAATAGTTAGATTTTTAAGTCAAACATTTTTTCCAGATGAATGCCCATAGCATTTTCTTATTTTTGAAATCTCCATTGAATGGAAATGAAGAGAATATGAGCCATTAAGCAGCTTGAAAAACTTAATGTGCAGCTGATCAATAAAAATATAATGAAGGAATTGAATGCATTCTTTCTGATATGTTATAGTTGATCGACAAACCCATTTTTCCCATGAAAATAGAAAATTAGTAGCATTTTTGTGGGACCATCTAATTCTGTGTTTGGCTGGTCTGGCAGATATCCTGGAGTGGTTAAATGTGTCTCTTTTAAAGGACAATGTCCTATGCCTCAGAACAGCTTATCCATGGAGGCCATTAGTCATGCTTCAGCTATATTTGCTTACCAAACATGGCAATTTCCATGAGGGAACTGGATGTAGAGCAAGTATTGCTAAATCCTAGAAAAGAAAGGTACTAACCAGGCAGGACAATCTAACTCAAAGATTTATTAACATATGAGGGGAACATTCAATTAGTTCAGTTTACAAAGTGGCAATTCCACTTCACTGACACCAAAATAGTTCTGTAGTGAGGGTAGTTACTGAGCCTTACCACCCCGGGAGGCAGAGTAAGAGTCCTGACCACAGGGACCTCAAGGGAGAAGACCACGGACATCTCTAGCCCAAGGATGTGTCTCATCTGTTTCGGCAGCTCCAGTGTTAGCACAGTGACTGGCACCATGGATGTGTTGCTGAATGAGAAACTGAATGACTGAGTAATTGAAGAGTTGGAGGAAAGGCAACCTAGGCAGAGGAGGAGAGCCTGGGTAGTAGGAGAGGCTTGGAAACACAGGTGCAATCAGAACAACTTGCTGGAGACCAGGTTACATGACTGGGGAGCAATGGAGGACAAACCTGACCACTGTTTGGATGGGTGGTGGGTCCGAGGCTAAAAAAAAATAGGCTTTATCTTCTAGTAGTCAGAGTCTAGTCAACAGATGCACTAGAGAGTGACCTGCTTGGGGCTTTGCTTGAGAACATTCCTGGGGCAGCTATGGGTGAACTGGAAGGCTCAGGATTTAGTTTGGATTCTGCTGTGATAGTTTATAGGAAACAGGAAAAGGGCCAGCACCAGGCCAGTGGCAGAGGAACTGGAAAGGAGGAGCTGGATGGAGCAGGCATCTAAACCGCATGATGCCTGATTATGTGTGAGATGTGGGAGAGGAAAGCGTCTCTGGGTCACAGGCTAAGTCAAAACAGACATCCATTCATTTTTCTCACCAAACACTTCCTGTGCTTGACTGTGGGCCTGACAATAAAAATGCATGGGGAGCAGGGTTCAGTCCCTGCTCTTACAAGGCACAGAGCGTAGTGAGAGAGACAGACACATATGCAACAGGAATGCAATACATGCTAGAACAGAATAGAGTAGAATAGAACAGAACAGAACAGAACAGAATAGATACAACACAAAATAAGAGTTTTATTGTGGAATATGTTTGGACACAAGAAATATCCAAGCCCAAGAAATGCAATAGGTGTTATAGCTTATATAAAGCTACTAGGATCATTTGCTCAAACACTCATTTAAAAAACATTGCGTATTGAGAATCTATGTGCCAGACACTGGTCTAAGGGTGGGGATGCAACAGACAAAAATCCCTGTCCACATGAAGTTACATTCCAGTGGCAGAGAGGGACAATCAAGAGAAATAAATATAATATGGAATACGTGAGATCATGATTAGTGCTAAGCAGAGACAATAAAACAGGGAAGGGAAGTAAGAACACTCCCAGGCAGGGCTGGGGAGGCTGAATGTTGGCCGGCCAAGGAAGGCCTTCCAGAGCAGAGAGCGCCGTGGACCGCAAGGCTGAGCCACTGTTCCCACGGATGCTTCTCCAGGTCCGGCCGCTTGCTCCGTTTACTTCATTTTCTGAGATTCCCCAGTGCAAACACTTCAGCCTTGATTCATTGGATTGGAACTCCACAGTCCTCAAAACTGTCCTGGCTCTTTGCGGAAGAGACAGCCTTAGTTCTTTCCGAGTCTGAAGCCAAGGGGCAGTGATAAATCAAGACTAAGAAGCACTCGGTGTTTTTACACACTTGATCTACACACACACATACCACACTGAAGAGTCATGTTGCTCTTTCCGCCCTCAGAAAACCTCAGGCCCGGACAGTAGGGGACAGCCGTGCGCCTCCCTGAGCCCATGTTGTGAGGGACCTGAGAAGCCTGGGCTCCCGCAGGGAGGCAGAGGCCCTGGACCCTCGCACTTGCTGTTGGCAGAGCGGTCCCAAGGCTGGCCTGGAAGCCATAGTCATGGGCTGGCTGGTCGCGCGCAGGCGCTGACGGGCGCAGCCTGTGCTCTGCAGCAGGAGCCCAGAAGCACAGGTGAGGTTCTGCTTGGAGGACTAGGCAACCCCTCCTGGTGTCCTGCCCTCCGCCCACATTGCCCAGGGCACCTACAAGGACCTTCTCAACACAGCCTGCTCTTGTCCTGCCCTTTGCCCTCCCCCACCCCCACCCCCACTTGGCTTCAGACTTTCTTCTCTTGGCTTCTGTGAGCCAACATTCCTGGCTTTCCTCTGACCTCCTTGGTTGCTGCCTCCGCCTCTTCTTCCTCTGTGAACCCCACCTCTAAAGCTGGCAGACAGGATTCTGTCCTCAGCCCTCTCCTCAAGCCTCATTTTCCTCGTTCCCTCCCAAGTGATATCTCACTCTGTGGCTTTACGTGCCATCTACATGCTGATCCGAGGTCTCTCCACTGAACTTTACAATCGGAGATCCTGCCTGCGCAACGGGGGCGTCGACTCCGCGTCTCCACTTGGCTGTTTATTAGGCATTTCAAACCTTGCGTGACCAACACAAAAAGTCTTGATTTTTCATTCTCCCCAATCTTCTTTGCTGTCTCAGCAGCCGGTCCCTGGAATCTCACTGGATGCTCAGACCAAAACCTGAGTGTACTCTTTTTCTTTTATTAAAAAAATATTGAGATATAATTGACATATATGAGGGTGAACCCCCCCGAAAAAACAGAAATATCTTGTCCCTTGTAATAGAGGCTTCCCCTGCTAGGTGAATATTCTAGGAGCCCATCTGTATCAGTGTACCATCTGGCGTTGTTGTGAGAGGATGCATTCAGCTTCGGTGAATTTTTTTTGAAGACTCTTTCAATGCATTTGCCCATTTCATGATGGCTGATTTACAAGCACAGCTGACCACACCATGCTGACTGTTCAACAGTTTTTGACCAAAAAAAATGGCATGACCCCAGTGCCCCACCCTCCTTATTCACCCAATTTCATCCCAAGCTACTTTTCCTTTGTTTCCCTGGATGAAAAATGTCCTTGAAGGGAAACATTTTGAGGTGAAACAAAAAATGGCAGAAGCACTAAAAGGCATTAAAATTGATGAGTTAAAAACTGTTTTTAGCAGTGGGAAAACATCTCAATAGGTGTGTTACATAAATGGAGAGTACTTTGAAGGTGAATGAAGTTTAAACATATAGGAATAATACACAATTTTTTGTAAATAAATTCCATTTTGGGGGGGTCCTCCCTCATAATTTTAGTTTCAGGTGCACACCATGATTGGATATTCGCATACATTGCAAAATGATCAAGTCTCATTAGCATCTATCACCATATAGTTACAAATAGTTTCCTGTGATGACAACTTTTAAGATCTTAGCAACTTCTAAATGTACTATACGGTATTACTAACTATAGTCACCGCGCTCTGCATTACATCCCATGACTTGTTCTATACATTCCCAACTCTCTAACCCCTTCGCCCGCTGAATCTCATGAACAGACCAAATTTGATCCTGCCAGGGGCCCTTGCACTCCAGTTCCTCAGCCTGGAGCATCCCCCCGCCCCCCACATCCCAGATCTTCAATAGGTGGCTCACAGTCAGGGGCAGCATGCCTGTGAGTTTCCAGTGGAAAATGTCAGCATGGGAGAGGATGGCTGGATTTGGGGCGTTTTGCTGGTTCACTACTCCAGGGGACTGTCAGCCAGGTAAGGATGCCCAACAACAGGAGGCAGAGGGTTATATCACCAGAGGTAAGAGCTAAGGAGGATGGAAGAGCTAGTGTTACCTGTGAAATGGTACCCAATGGGGAGAGGACACGATGTTGGCCCTTTCTCTCCTCCTCTGCTCTACCCCAGTTGACTGGAGGAGCTGGAACCCAGAAAAGAGAGGACCTTTGATTCAAACAGGAGGGTTTACAGTTTTAAATGAATGGACATTGAGATTTATTCAAAGAAAGGAAACACAACTATGGAAGGAGTCTGCCCAACTCCAAGGCCATCATCTTCTCACAACAATCTGCTGTCCTAGCTTCCAGCTGCGTTTACTCCCGTCCTGGAAGCTGGTTTGTTTCCTTCTCTGGAAACCAGTGGACTAAGAACAGGTGTGTCGTTCATCTGCTAGAAATGGTTGTGTTTTCCACCTTTGTACTCTAGACCCCATCTCATGAAACGGAATTTTTAAATTCCCTTCCCCTGTTGGAGGCCTTCAGAGTGCTGGTCCAGGCGAAGAAGACAAGCAGGAGGAACCACACTGAGAAGCTCACAAAGAAGTTACCGTCGGCTGCAGCCCTGCTGCTGTTCCTGGGTCCACAAGGAAGGCTGTCAGCCTGCACTCCATGCCGTGCTTTGAAGGGTTGACCAATGAAGGTGACCAGACCTGCTGGATTTCCCAGGGCACACCTGGTGCGTGCCTGCTGTCCTAGCCTCTTTGCTAACAGAATCCCCTTTCAGTCAGTCTCAGAAGAATCCCATTCCAGATAATACATTAAATGGCCACTCTGCCGAGTATCCATAGAACGCAGTTGATGGAGGCAACTTCGAGGCATGCTTGAGCTGGTTCATGAGGAGGCCTAAGAAAAGGGCAGACCTGAACACTGAAACTCAGACAAAGCAAGAAGGGAAGTGCAGGGACTGCGAGCTGGGCTCTCTGGCCTGGAGCTGCGACAGACCCCGGGAAGGAAGTGCTGAGGACTGCTGCCAGAATTCCTGTGGACACCCTGGTGGCTGTCATTTACCCTTTGGTTAGCACGTGGTGGGCAGACTAGACAGTCATTGTTCCAGTGCAGGCTTGTCATCCTCGAGAGCTCTGAAGACGCCTGGAGTTGTTAGAGAGCCCACCACCTTACACACTGACCCAGCGGTCACTGGGGTGTGGCCTCCCACAGGGCAGGTGGGTGAGTCGCACCCAGTGAAGGGCTTGGTCTCCGCACCTCCACTTCCTCTCCAGGTTTTTAAAAATCTATCCTGGTCAAAAAAAAAGGAATGAAAGAATATGCGTACAACTCTGCCATTGACAGGCTCATATTTCTTTTCCTTTTTAACCCCTTCTTGCCCATTTTAGGGGGCAAATAGCTCCTTCACAACATTCAAAATTCCACATAAAGTCTATGGGAAAAGTGTGCCCCACATTCTGCCACCACCTTCTGGTGTGACCCAGAAACCATTGATTTTTAAGTTTCTTCTCTGCCATTTCATCTGAGCATTTTCACATCTGGACCGGGGTTCCGGTTAAACCCCAAAGGCACCGACACCTCACAGCACTGGGGGCTCATCAGACATCATGCATCATCACCTGCACCCGAAGGCTGTTACAGAGATCCTCAAAAATGTATTTCTTAGAACACTAAATTGCTCATAAGTATTGTTGGAGAAAACAAGGGTTCAGTGATCAAAAATGTTTATTGAAATGCAGATTTTAAAATAGTAACATGTCTCTTTAGAACACAAGTTCTTGGAGCATTTAACGTGCAAACACGCATGTGAATCCCTGACAAAGAGGGAATAGTGAAAGGCACCTCCCTCCTCCTGGATGATGGTGCCCTTTTCATTTCTGGTAGAAAATCTGGAGAGATGAGCGTTTAAGGCACATACTTTGGGAAACGTTCTACTTGTATTACTGGGAGTATAGCCTTACAATGTAGAACCAATACATGGAAGGCACTAATTATATTAATAATGTCATGAGCCGTTTCTCCTTTTAATCCCAACCTCCACTATAGTTGAGCACCATGCTTGCTCTTACTCCCACTGAAAAGACGGACCTGCTGAATGGCTTCGGAGGCCCACGAGTCACATTGCACAGAGCGTGTGGTTACCATTCTTTGGTAAGGTACATCTAAACATTGACGCTATTTTGACTTGGTGTCATTACCTACCCATGGTGAGGGAAGTTTAAACTTTGCAAAAATGAAAATGAAGATATCAAGGTGTATTTATTTTTTTAAAAAAATCAGTTCTATTCCAGGCATTCAGTGGACATCTTTTTGCACCAAGCAAAAGCAAAACCAAACAGAACCCTCAAATACCAGACATAGAGATGGAGACCGCTCTTCTTCCTCAGGCTGGATTCTTGCTAGATTCCAAAGCAACTGCACTGGAACTGAGAAGATTCCTGGCGGCCCTGCGTCACCTTGCTATGCACAGTAATTCTTATGAGATTTGAAGAAAGCACTGCGGTTATACTCCTGAGCGCCTTATCAGGATTATCCTTCTAGAAAGCTCGAGAGACACACAAGCCAAAAGACCCCTGGAGGAGGTGTGGGCATCAGTGCTGCACGTAAATGTCCTCACAGACAGTCACAAGGCCAGCTGAAATTCCCCGGGGTGCAGGGGCAGCAAACCTCTGCCTTGTAGCCCATTTGTAATACAGTTAAAAAGAAGTGTTCAGGCTGAGAGGCAAAAAGTGAAAACGTTAAGTCAGACTCTTTTCTTCGTATACAATGATTGCCATGTTGATAAACAGCCATAAAGGCATTTATTAGAGGGGTGATTCTGATCCCTTTGCATTCTCCTGCTTGTCCCTGTTGCCACCGCACTTGATTACATGTGCCTGTAGCTTAGAGTATTCTAGTAAAACAGGCCCCTTTACAGCTAGTTAAAAAAAAAAAAGCCATTTTTTTTCTTAAAGCACCTTCCAAATACTTTTACTCTAAAATAAGTAAAGCACAAGAGAAAAGTCTCCCGACCACACAAGTGCGCAGCTCCCCTAAGCGCACGGAAAGCCATGCGGAACAGCTCCGACTCGACTGCGCGACTGTGCCAGGCTCCGAACAAGCGGTGCTTCTGTCATGACATCTGCCAAGCAATGCACCCATTGTTCTCTGGAATTTAATTCATTTTCAAGTACTCCGTCCAAATGATAAAGCACGAGATGTGCTACAGTCCGGGGGTAAAATGCAATGATTCTTTTTAGTGTGACCGCACTGTTAGCTGGGAAGCACCACAGCCTGTTCTAATTAGGCCCTGATTACTGTCTCCTGGAAAACAGCTAATTCAAGAAATGTGAGTGAAATCCCTCGAAATGGAAGGGCTGGCATAAACAATCTTGCCGACGCCGGTGAGACTGCAGAGCTGGCAGAACCATATGCAAAGTCTTCCCCAGAAGTAGAACAACAGTCTCTGGAAGGGAAACTATTTCAAAACCAAAAACAGCTTGGAGGCTGACTGACTGTAAAATATAGTTTAATATGTGTACCAAAATAGTCAACAAATTATTTTGCTGATCAAGGACTACTGTGCAAATGCCTCAAATCCGAAACATTGTAACTGCCTGTCTCCGAGGTATTGTGAAAGTCCCAAACAGTGCTGGGGAACACCGCAACCTGAAAACATTAGTGATTAGGCCTTAAAAAAAAAAAAAAAAAAAAATAAGAGGACTCTCAGGGGGAAATATACACATATACACACATGAGAATTTATGTCTCCTGTATGCTGCATATTTAATATAAACCTTTGAAACAAGTTCAGATGAAATAAAAATCAAAGTTCTCAAGAAGTAAAAGATTAACTTAATTGCTAATGAGTCCCTATTGCCCCAAACATCAGCATGCTTCTTATTTCTATGCAAAAGGATGCCTTCAGACTGCTTAAATGATATGATACACAAACCCATTTTCAAATAATAAAGCCAGTCATCTTGCAATTTAAAAAAATTAGGTAAAAGATATTATGACACATCACACACACACACACACACACACACACCAATGACACAATTTGGCCTCTGCTAAAACAAGGACGTGAAGACCTTTAAGTGCAGCAGGAAGGGCTACTGTGTCACCCCTCCCTACAATCCATGTAGTTTCCTTTAATCCAATAGCAAATCTGGGCATATTTGAGAGGAGTGATTCTAACAGCGACATTGAAATCCTGTGGAGAACCATTCATGTCCACCCACTGGTGCCCTGAAAAGATGCCGATAATTTTTCGCTCCCACTTCTGCTGCTGTCTCTTCCACATCCTCACGTAGACCCCTGACCCGCTGGCCCCGGGCTGGGCATCACACTGCTGGTAGAGCAGGTCATAGGTCTCATCTTTGACATCACAGAAACGGTACACCAAATTGCCAGGTCGATCATTGTCATAACCAGAGAAGTGGATTCTGCCCCCTGGCAGCTGCTTGGCGGGAGGGCTCACCCCAACCTTCATGAACTTTCTCTTGTGCAGTTTTTTGAGTTCCAGTAGCGCATAGTCATAATCCATGCCAATGTCATTGGCATTGCCCTTGATCCAACCTTTGGGCACGTGGGTGCGTTTCACTCGGATCCACTGAAATTTCATCTTCTCAGGCACCGCGGAGCTGGAGTTGTTGGCCCCTCGACCACCATCTTTATACTTGGGCTTCAGGAAGCCCACTCGAAGTTTCTGGGTTCCTTTCACGTAGGTTTTCCCATCGTGTATACAGTGGGCAGCCGTGAGGACGTGCTTCTCGGACACCAGGGTGCCTGTGCAGCCTGTTGATAACTTCACTGATGTTGAGAAGGGGTAGTTGAGCAGGAAGTCCTTCCCGAAAATGCTGAACCTGCTGTCGTAGCCGTAAATCTGCCGCTTCCTCCGGGACTTTCCCGAAGACTCAGCCCCACCGCCGCTGACGACATAAATGCCCACCTGAGTCTCTGTGCGGCTGCCATTGGCATACAGTGTTTCATAAGACAGGTACTGCTTGACCTCTTCATAAGTGGGCAGTGGAGTTCCCTTATGACACTGGGGTCCACATGAGGAGGACACTTCCAATTTGGCTTTGGCCCCAAAGTCTGGCTTAGGTAAGTGGAGGGTGGACTGGGGCAAGATGACAGGGAGGCGGTAAGCAGGCCAAGTGGGCTTCCAGTGGGTACTGGAGGGGCTTGCCTGCCCCACAACACCGAGGAGGAGGAGGAGGAGGAGGAAGAGGAAGAGGAGCCCTGGGATCCCCGCCATGCTGAGCACCACTCTGTGGGAAGAAAGACAAGAAGGTCAGGGGGAGCAAGGGGCTGGCCGCTGGCCTCAGCACTCTTTTTACCGCAGAAGCAGTCAGCAGCATGCCTGTCATTGTTTCTAAGTCTGTGAACCCTTCTCAGGAATCAGGGTGTGGAGAGGAATCCCCAGATAATGGTCCCACTTACAATGCAAGGGCTTGACCTTGGAACATTCCCGTGGCTAGGTGCCCAAAATGAAATCGGGTTTTCATTCCTTTCTATGTTTAAGATGCTCCAAATGACAGACAGCCCACTGCAGGGCAGTGTGCATGGGGTATTAATCCCCAGATGAACTGTTGGACCATCCCCAATTTCCCTGTAATTTTGAGCCTTTTTTGTGCTTCATACTAAACCTTCATCTTTTCTTACCCCTCATCCCCCTGCCTTCCTTTCCTTCTTTCCTCTCAGTCTCATTATAGCATGAACTTGGAGCATCTGCAGAGCAACTTGCTCATGTAGAGGACAAATTTAAATTCCTTAGCTTACTGAGTGACAAGGCATCATGGAGGGATAGTTCCACAATGTCACACGTACCGGGACTCCCGTTGTCTATAAATAGTGGGTGCATTCAGAAGGGTCTAAGCCTTTTTCTTTTTTCCTTTTTTGCTTTCAATTTAGAATATCCTTAACTATTATAAATTTAGTGCCAGAGTAGTCAGGCCTCTAACAAAATAGTTCTTCTTCCTTTGGATTTTGTCTTATGCTACCAGGACCTTGTAACAAGGGTCAGTCCTTGTTACTGTTGGTGACCTTTTCAGGTCTTTGCATCTGTGGTCCCAGCTAGTCTAAATGCCATGAATTCGGACCTAGGCTACCACTCGACACAGATTTGTTGAATGAATGACTGTATTAGTGGAAGAATGAGTGAGGGATTGGGCTGGCTCAGAAAGTACTTTTGTTGAATGATGCACGCAGAGATAAATGAGGATGATGTGGTGGCTCAGAAAAAGGGCATGAAGTCAGCTGTAAGGGTAAGAAGAGGGAGGTGCTGCAGAGGAGGTGTTACTTGAGATGGGTGTTGAAGCTGAGCAGAAGTTATTTTATATAAGACAGAGTGAAGGGGACTCTCAGAGGAAACAAGCCTGTGAGCTCAGAGAGACCTGCAACGGTGCGAGCCGTTTCAGAAATTATGTGTCGCTTAGTCAGGGTGGGGCAGAGGAAGAGGCACTGGGAACAGGCAAGAGTTGGGTTCTGAAGGGCTATGTGTACGAAATGAAGGAGTTTGGATTTTATTCTGAAAGGTATGTTTAAAGAGAAATCCATCACCCCGGAAGAAAAACAACACAAAAAGAACTAGTAGAAGTAGAAAAAGAAATGGGAAGTAGTACTTGCACGAATGTTCAGGCATCAGTCGGCTGCGACCAGCTCTGAACCACCTGCTCAAGAGAAGCTGTCTTAGCAGGGCAATTCATTCATAATCAAACATCCCAAAACTAGGGCAAGGAGGGCTTAGGTCTCAGGAGGCTAGTGGAATGTAGCAGGGGTCAGGAAAAACCGTGTCATTATTCTCACCCTCTCCCCCTTCGCCAGTATAGGCCCTGACAACTTTGGGTGCCTTTTGCTTTCTTTTACAGAAGACTGGAAACTCCCATTGAGCTGATCTAGTCCAGCTGAGTATGCCAATCTATATCCCCAATATCCACCCGTTTTATTTCTCATATATGTGGGTGCCCCACCCACCTCTTGGATCCTTTTGCTTTTCTCTTTCTCTCTGATTCTACTTCCGTCAGGGAGAACAGGGATAGGAAAGGAAAGGAATGAGGTCCTGGAAAAGCCTATTCCTTGGGACTTCCTGATTCTTTGAAACTGCTGCTCCACATTTTCCCCAATAGGAAGGATCCCTGGGCCCTTTTAGGGGGAGGAAATACATCTAACTATTTCTCTAAAGTCTTGAAATTATGGGGTGCATGTGCATACACCTTGAGGGTACTATCAAGACTGAAGTTCTAAGTAAACATGGGAGGGGTCGCTAAGGCTAATAGAGGCCTCCTCCCCAGTGGGAACTTTACTGGTGGGGTAGGTGAGGTGAGGATGACCCTTTAGGGGATCATGAGGGATGGCTCTGTATCTGATTGTTCCCATGTCCTGGGCGAGGACCCAGCTCCTGGACGTATCTAGGGCTTGGGCAGCCTTTCTGCTATGTAAGTTGCTGTCTAGGTGACTAAACGACCCCCCACTAGAATCCCTGCCAAGTGTGATCTATATTAGGAGGAATCATGTGTCTCCCACAGGGCTGTATCTTGGAGCCCTAGACACTCCCCCTCCTTCCTCTGACTGACACGGAGGACGTTAATGCCCACTCTTAGGGAGCGGCAGATGTGGCAGGCCGAGTTTTACTTCAGCTTATCTCAAGACAGAAAACACAGAATTCAGACAGAGGCGCAAGCTGCCAAGTATTCCTGTTTTCAAAATACGGGACTCTTAGGAGACAGAGAGGAGGAGATGAAACAATACTATACTATGTATTATTGTAAGTTGTAGATAGCATTTTCGATGTGGATGACGAACATGACAGTTAAAATATGCTCAAATTTATTATCCAGATCATGCATCTTTAAATCCCAAACCTGAAATTTATATGTTAACTGGATTCTGGGAATATGGAGCGTGAATTATCTACTGCAGCAGAATCGCTTCAGTGGCATCTGTCTTTAGCTTCATCCATTTGTCCAAACACTAAAATAGTCCACTGGCAAGGGTGTCAGGGAAGAGAATGGCAGGAAAGAGTCCGAGACTAGGATCTACCTGGGAACCTTGTATGAATGGATTAACCACACCTCAGGCAAAATTAATTCTAATTTCATTTTTTCCAAGTGCTTTGCCTGTAGTAATCCCTGTCTAAAAAACACTTTCCAAGGCCTTGACGCATGTCTCATTTCACAGGTGCGACCATGGCACACCACTTTCAGCGGCTCATTTTTTAATGCCTGTCTCTCAAAAAGAAAGGATGTTCCTAGAAACGAGTCCATGAGCGTTAGTGGGTATGGAGAAACGAGAACAAGTCTCTTCCTGGGTGTGAGCGCTGGGCGGTCAGCGAGCCTCGCTGACTAGGCACAGCTTCACTCCAACCTCCCAACGCAGAGGCTCACATTTGTCCTCCCGCACAGCAAAGGATGACCAAGTCAGGCACCGCTGGGACCCTTACTCACCACACAGCCTGCTGGAGCTGCTGCAGATCCACCACAGAACATTACTGTTCTAGATGGAATATTACCTAATGGGTATTGGATAACGTTACCAACTCAGAGTCTTACAACTTAAATTCTGGTCGTTTAGCCAGTGAAGATGTCAGCCATCTATAAAAAAAAGAACTGCTAAACCAGAGGGCAAGGAGAAGTTCTAATCCCTTAAGAACAAGCTTTTCAAATACCCCCCAAAACAGCAATTCTATGCGTTTGAAACACTGCTTACGAGTGAGTTCCTTCTATTATTATTTAAATCTATTCATTAACTTGTGGGATGCAACCTTGTTCTGCCAACATTTTCTATCTTGATTCAAGTTTATCTGTAACTCTGAAAGCTGCAAAACTGGATTTTAAAACCACTTTAGTTCAGATTTAGAAATTAATGCATGCCAAATTATTCCAAACTGTTTCATTTTTTAAAAATACCTGATCAGAAATTGGGAAATAAAGTTATGTGTTCTCAGGCCCCAGACGGGTTTAAACTGACATCGTATTAAAGTTACAGCTTCATAAATTGCTCACTCCTTCGCCAACTGGGTGTTCGGGGTGGTTTAAAAATTGCTATGAGTACCAGGTGTTCTCTTTAGTCTTTTCAGCTCTGGTCTTTTCAGGCCCAGGATTCTATAATTTTACAATTTTCTAGGGTCACAAAAATCCAGGTCAAGCACTGTGTTGTTTACTGACAACTGTCCTTTACTGCTCAGGCAGGAGCTTTTACTAATGAAATTATGGAGGGTGGAAACATTGGAGAAGGGAAAAAGGAAATTTTATCATGTTTATCTCTTTCTTATCTGGGGGACAAGATTTCCTCGATCAGTCGTCAAAGGGAACAGAGGCCTCCAGCAGAGGGCGGCTTTCAGGAGTGGAGCGGAGGATGGCTGAGCGTGATCGCTCTCAGGAAAGCCTGAGAGAGAACTGACCCCACTGCTTGCTCCCTGAGGGTCTTTTCTGAGGCGCTCACACCTTCCCCTGACCCCTTCCCCATCAATAATGCACCAAGGGTAACTGAGATGCTTTAAAATTAGGCGGGTGGCTTTGCATCTATTTCTCGGCTCACCTGATTATAGAATTAATTCCCCAGGAGACAAATAATTATTGTTTCCATCTTTATAAACTGTAGGTAAGCCTGTGCCATGTCTATTGAAGTATTTAAGTATAAATACTCCAGAATGTAATAAAAACATTCATAAGCTCACAACTGGAAAGGTAACTAAATGGGCTATATAATTTTAAATTCTCTCTCTTTACAAATGAATCACCTTATCCTTAATAGAACTGACTTTTCTTAAGGTATGAGGAAAACTCATACCTTAAGAAAAGGAAAGATTTCCAAGCCTTATCTCATTATATCTAAGGCTGGATGAAGAAAATTCAGGTCTACAACATTTAATTCTTAGGAATAAGACTTTATAGGATAGGAATTCCTCATATACATTACTTATCTTTTAAAGTTCTTAACTGATTATTTTCATGCATTATTTCACCTAAATGTAAAGCAGAATGGAAAACTAAAGTAGGCAAATATATTTTCACCATGCTTAGTAATATGGAAACTGTATTCCTTTTGCATCTCTGTGTACCTGACTCGCCAGAGGATTATACATTCCATGCTCCATCACTGAGCGTGAGCCACTGTCCTGCTGCCCACTGTCTAAAATTATGTGTACCTTATGAGGACGCTGCCACTTCACAAGCCCACCACTAACCTCACGGTGAAGGAACAATGTACATTATCTGATGCGCAAACAACACTCAATCTACTTGGACACTAGACACCAAGACTGCTCTCTTGTAGTTCTGCATCATGGTCATCAAAACTGCAACAACACAGGTTTCCTCAAGAGGGCAAATGTTTGGGAGAATGAAAAATTCCCATAGCAAGTAAGTGCTGGGAGGGAAAATCTAATGCGTAGGACAACATATAAACTATTGCACAACCTATGAACTTCTATGACCACTATAAACAGTAATGACAGAAAGAAACAGTTATGACAGAAAGAAACGGTGGGAAAGTTTGTGAAGATAAAAGTTTTGAACACCAGTTGGAAGAATGACAAAGGGTTTTCCATGAAATCTGTGGCCAGGGACAGTGAACAGTGAAACCACGCTAACTCCTTAAAGGAAATACCTAAAAACGGACAAAGCTCTGTAGCCAGGCTTGCTCTCCTTTTCTGAAGTCACAGAATCTGTTAAAGGAAAACAGACTTGATCATATAATGGTTTAAGAATTATAGTCTTGTACAGGAAAGAAATGCAGGGCATTTACAAGTCCAGCCACCCTACACATAATCTTGTGGTCAAACGGAGCTTAACTTCTTCTCTATCAGATTTTAGGCAAAATGAACTACCCCAGTGACCTGGAACAAACCTGGCAGAAGAACAAGAACAGAGGGTATAAAACTGTCAATGGTGAATCCATGAGAAACAAATTCCCCGGAGTCAGTGGGAGTTATGCATGAATAACGTCTGGTGAATTGAATCCTGGGGGAGGCATGAGGGGCAATGTGCAGGAGAACCTGAGACTCTTGAACGCTGCAGAGCGGGGCCAACAGTGTTCTCAAGTCCACTAATGGGCACTTGGCATTTATGCTACAGACAGAAAAATGCACCCACCATTCACCATCTACCTGAATAAGCTGTCAGTGTTACAAAATGAGGTCCATATTAGTTACCTTGGAAAAATGCTTCCTTTCCAGTTTAGGCACAAGAAACCATGACAGATTATCTCTTCACTTTATGTAAGTGGGACAAAAACAAATGAAACAATTTATTCAAATGCAGATAGTGTGCATATGATCACACTTTCACAAGTAAATATAATGGCTTTTTGTGGTATTTCCTAAGTTTCTTCTCCCCAACTCCACCTCCAATCCACTCCTAAGAGACTTCTTGAGAGACGCAGCGATAAGGTCTATTTTAAATGCTCTTAAGCACAAATAAGATCCTGAAACAAGTGCACTAAATATCCTGATATTAATTTGGCATTTGGCTTTTGGCTACGGCTGACCTGAAACGATAAGTTTAACTCTTTCTCACACCACCATGAAAAAAATGATTGTCACATTGGCCTATCTGATCCTCAAAAGTGCTTGGGACCCCTCAAGTTCAATTTCAGGAGCTGGGAGAAGTCAGCCACACACCAACACTAACTGGGAGCTTTCCACCCACTAGGGGCTGTTTTTGAAGTCTCTTGGGTGTCTCCCAAAAGGCAGTAAAACAAACTGGATTTTTATCAGCTGTTTTCATCTCACGCAAACCAAATTTGCACCCCAAAGGGGAGTGGCAATTTTCCTTCACCTAAACAATTCTTCTCTTTCCTCTTTTAAAACATTTTTCCATTTTTTCAGACTTTTATTTGTAAATTAACTCGTGATGAGTGTACACAGGCTGAAGAAGTATTTGCTTTCAACAACCGTTGTTCACAGACACTAGTTTCTCAGGGAAGCACACGGTCATCAATTTAAGACTCCACAGAAAAGATCCTATTCCCCAAACTGGGTTTCCTGCACTTTTTCACAACCACGTGCCCGGGATTAAAAATTAATGTTCAGGTCTTGTTGTTGGCACACACATACGCAAAACTCAAGGAAAACAAGTGGTGGTGGTGGCCGTGTGTGTGCGCGCCCACGGGAGGTGGGGGTATTGCCACGGTCCAGCCAGAGGAGAGCCTGCCTTGAGCCAGGTTTCTCCACTCCCACCCGGCATCCAAGATAGCAGTTTTCAGACCCTTCTCTCCCCATTCGCTTCACGGGTGACAGTGCACTAATCCAAGTGCCCAGCAACGCCTGAGTCTCCGCACAGCGCCTTCAGGCCGCAGGTCCCAGCTCTTGAGCCCCGAGGGAGGCCCGGCCACGTCTCCGGTGCCCCATGCAGTCACCCCACCCAGTGCGCACCCGCCCTTTGTCCCGCTCCTCCCCTCGCCGCACAGCCCCGCGTCCGGGAGTGCGCCCCGGCCGCACCCGCACTCACCCGCGCCGGGCTGCCCGCCGGGGCAGGGGTTCCTCGCGCGGCTCAGACAGGTGTGGGCGCCGGGAGGGCGCGCTCCGCTCCCATGCTTGCCCCGCGGCGCAACCGAGTGCTAGCGGGCAGGCGAGAGGTGCCGGCAGCGGGCGGGTCCGCCCCCCGCGCCTCCGGAGGCTCGCCCGCCCCGCCTCCGCCCTCGGCTAAGCGGCGCGCCCGCCCCCCGCCCCCGCACCCCACCCCCCTCACAGCAGCCCAGCTCGGCCCAGAGCGGGGCAGCGCTGCCCAGCGCAGGTGGGTCCCTGCGGCGCTGCAGCACTCGCTCGTCCCGGCCTCTCGGCCCCAGTCAGCGCCGGTTCTCGCAGAGGGCCAGCTCTGCGGAGGACCCAAGCGCCTTCACTCTTCCAACACCGCGCACGCCCCGGGCTGGAGTCCGCTTTCTGCTCACAAAGACAGATACCTCCAAATCGCCGTCTGCTCACAGAGACAGATACCGCTCCCCCTGCCCCCAATCGACGAGCTGGGGACGTGGGCCACACCTGGAGCACAGGGAAGCCCCTCTGCCTGGCGAAAATCCTGTGCGCTCCCCACCCCACGAACCCTTGGAGAGACTACCGAGTTCCTTTCCGATTCACCCAATTTCTCAGTGCCTCCAAGGAACGGAATCCCGTATTCTGGTGACATGACCACCAAAGCTTTGCCTCGCCTTTTGCATTGCGTGGGGGCCGGAGCAGGACTGGGGCATGGCAGCTCCGGGTGTTGACTGCTGAGCCCACGGGCTTCGGCTCTCTTACCCGGCACCAGCTGGTGGAGCCACCTCCTCGCCCAGCGGGCCTGCTTCCCAAAGTCACGCCAGGGGTCCACAATTCGGGGTCTTCCCTCTAACCAGTCGGGTGACTGTGCCATTTAAGAACGTAGTGGCAGAGCTTTCCTATTCTCTCCCAGGTGCATCAGTATTTTGTTTAAATGACCATTTACCTAGCACTTTGAGCGCCTTCTGAGAACCAGCTTTACACTTAGGCCGTTGTGGTGAAGGAGGCGCAGATTACCACTATTCTACAGGCAGGGAACCCAGGGGTTTACAGAGGTTTAACGACTTGCCTCAACGCTCTGCAGTCACATTTTTTCTGTCAAGTCTTTTAGCCTTTCTCCCATCAAAGCCTGCTCTCAAAAAGGGAGGGTCTAACATACTATTTCACACCAAAGTGTTAACGACATATCTAATATGTTTGTGTTTGTAATCTGTTTTAAACAGCAAAGGCTCAAATGCATGTTATTATGTAGTGTTTCTCAAATGTGAGGGAAACCAATGTCCTGCACTATTTTAAGGGCAAATTTGTTTTACCCCGCCTCAGTATTCGCTTAAATTATTTTCTTTTAAAATGTTGCATATATACATATAATAAAACCAGCCGTAACCTTATGGTATAGCTTTTAAACAACTCTGGAATAAAACCAAAGCAAATGTATAAATTAAGTATAAAAATCTCCTCCCAGAACTATAAAATGTGAATTGGCAATGTTTACCCAGCTACCAGCATTATGCGGTACGGACTGTGTAGGTCGGGCTGGTTTGAGTTCTGTGCGAGTCTCCACTGTCATGGTGTGTGGGGTGTCCTGAACTGACCCAATCTTTCCTGTTCCAGCTATCGCACCTCCTTTCCTCACACCCTGCGCCACTGTAATAACAGCGTCAGAGTCTAATACATCATTTAGAGACGAACTTTGTGCTGTTCCTTTGTTATTATCGTAAGAACTGAAGTGGTGACTGCGGGTGGCATGGCATCGCACACACAGGCACTGAAGTCCACAGCAGCACTTGGTATCAGACACTTATCCCGTTGGTCCAAACTGTGTTCACATTCTTTTTAAAATCATAAACAGGAAAAAAAAATAATGAATCTTTCAGGGTCTGTAGTTCCCAACTGGCAACACACCGTTGAAAGTCAAATACTTTAGTTAATAGAGGAGCTGAGGGTGGAATTGGAAGGAGGGGGAGAAGGGAGAGACTTCCCAAACTATGCTTGAGTTTTATTAGTTTTACTCCAATTCAACAAATGTTATTTAGCACATATTACATGTAATGTATTGTTCCAGGCTCCAAATTAAAGAGATGCCCACAGGAAGACAGACCAGGACATGATTAAGAGGGTGCCAGGGCACTCAGCTGTGGGAGCACCACTCCAGGCTCTGCCACTTACCGGCTGTGTAACCTGAGCTTACCTTCCTGGGCCTCAGTTTCCTCCTCTGTAAAATGAAGACTACCTCTTAGGGTTGTTTTAAGAATTGAGTGAATTAATACACATAAAATGGTAAACACACTGCCTGGTGCACAGAAAGCCCTTAACAAGTGCTGGCTATTATTTTGTCTGCTATGCAACGAGAATGTGCCTTAGCTCGGCTTCGGAGCCCCGTTTTTCAGCACACCTCACCCCACTCTTACATTCATTGTTCATTTGTCCTGGCAGTTTTAAAAATAACATTGTATCCAACCTGGGGAGGTAAAATCACAGAGGACAAGATAGTTACTGCCATCATTCAGAGTGAGAAACCAAGACACAAAAGGACCCAAGAGCACATCCTTCTCCTGTGGCTGTTCCCACGGCCAGTCTCAAGCCTACTGCTCCTTACCCAGACAGGAGCTCTAACTACAGGTGATCAAAGGGAGCTCCGGGCTTAAACAAGCACCATAGCCCCTGCTGTTCCCTGGAGCTGTCAGTAGTGCATGAGAGGATGCTACCTGGCTCTAAGGTTGTCACTGTGATTGCCCCAAGGACAACATTGAGGACAGATATACAGAGTACTTGGACCACCAACAGAAATGTCTTGTGTAAATGGCAGGTATCCTCAGGCCAGGCCTGGATATTTGCTTTTCTTTTTGTATGTGTCCACTCCCCTCACTAAGAAACAAACAAAATCAAGAAACCAACATCCTCACTGCTTATTAAGAACTCCATAATCATAATCCTCAAATACTTTCCATGTGCATAGCAATTGAATTGTTAAAAAGGCGTTCAGGTCAAGGTCCACACATTCACCGAGTACCAGCTCTGTATAAAGTAACTAACTGTGCAGGGGCAAATCTCACCTTTAGGAATCTATGCTATGAATATAAACAAAGCAAAAACAAAGATGGGAGAAAATGAGATAAAGGCTGATCAGGTCACAGCTAAAAAGCATGGAAGAGGGAATTAATAATTCCCACTCTGGCAGAAGTTGATGGCTTCCATAAGATGGTATAATTCAAGCTCAAAGTCAAAGGATGAAGGTCTGAACAAAGCTTTAACAACTTCCTCTGTAGAAATGAGGACATCAGTGGGTGCATGAAAGGGGTAGAACTAGGCTTGGACTGTAATACTGTAATTATAGCTATGTTTATGGAATGCATGCTATGTGCCATGTAGTGTGCAATATACTTTATTACAAGTAATCTTCAAGGCAAACAGAAAACTAGGGACTCTGTCCATTTTGCAGAAGAGAAGACTGAGGTTCAAAGTGGTTAAACAGGACACTCAGTGCTGTACTATTGTGTCTTCTGCTCAATCTCTTCCATTCTTTTACCAGGCTCCGTTTTGTGTTATATTGCTTCCCAGACCTGCCTATTTCTGGCTTACGGTAAGGAAGTTGAATCAGTTGCTGTTGTCACTGCAGCTCTAAACGTTCTTTTGATCCTACCTTGCTTCTATTCCCTTGTACAATCACTCGGTAATGGCTTGTTAAATGGCCTCAGAGCCAGAGACAGGTGGGACTGAAAGATAACTGGAAACTTAGGGAGGCAGGGAGGTGAGAGACCCGGTGCCAACTCTGAGCTGCTAAACTCAGTTTTAGTGCTTATTTTTCACGAGGCCAAGATCCATATGCAGCTTCACAATTTGTCTGTTTGAAAGTTATCAACCAGTGAGGATTATTTCTAAGGAGATAAAATTACATATTTAAAGATCATTTCCATATGGTTCCTTATTTCCACAATAATATAGATCCAGTGATCTGTGAGTAAGTAAGGGGGTTTTCAGAGTCATGTAGTGAGTGAAAACAGAAATAAACCGAGTGACAACACAGAGGGTTGGGAGGGGACAGTTTATACCTGTCTCTGTGATGCTGGGTAGATCACCTCATGGGCCTGGCCTTGAGGCTGAGTCTGTAAAAAAAGAGCCTGGATGACCTGTTACAGTCTTTCAGTTTATGACATTGTAATACTTAAGGAGGATAATCCACACACCTTTGGGCATCCCTACCACGGGGACCCAGGGTAGCAAAGAATATGAATCCAGTTTAGAATTCATACTGACTTGGATTCAATTTAGAATTCACGCAGTTGCTGGGTGACCATAGGCAAGTTTTGCAACTTTCTGCACCTCGCTGTACTCATCTGTGCAGTGGAGCTAACTGAGGGCTGTTGTAAGGACTGTGTGAGTGAATCAGCCCGAAGCACACAGCACAGGGCTCAGCACAAAGTGCATTCCAAGTGGGCATCACCACTTATCAGTATCACTGCTGCTGCTACTACTACTACTACTACTGTGAATGCTCAGGAAGTGTTTTAAAATTTGTTGAATGAATGAATAAATGAATGAATCAAATTGTTATAGCATCAATGCCAAAAAGTTTAAGCGAGATTTTCTAAGAAAAATTTATCTCGGGATTCCTGCTCAACCCAAAGTTTTCTTGCCATGGGTCTGATCTGTGGGCAACAAAGAGTTTCTTAGCATTAAATTCAGGAAAAATTACGGATTCAAATGGGAGCCAGGGTTGTATTTTTGTCTTCTAATTTCCACCTATGGTACCATCAGTTTTTTTTTTTTATTCAATAAACATCTATTGAACCATTTATATTGTCGCATCTATATATTTATCAGTGTTTTAAGGGTAATTTTTTTCTCGTGATGATAGCTTTAAAATATTACATGGTAAAAAAAATGAAATCACAACAAGCTCCTACAATTTTTTTTAAAGTTGATGAAAAGAACCACAAGAAAAGCCTTTACAGCACTTAATTTTTTAAAAATGTGTTTGTATTACTTTTAAGACTTTAAAAAAATTGTTTTTTGTTAAGTATATATTACTTATTTTAAGTGTTTGGAAATAAAACTAGTCAGTACACTTTGAATATAAATATGTGAGGGTATAATACATAAAAACAATACGTAAAGTAGTTGTCTAGTTAAATTGTCACATATGGTGCCTTAAAAAAACTGCACAGCAAAGAAAGCTTTAATCCTATGTAAAACAATATAGCATCTAAAATTATTAGAAAGAGAAAAAGCCTTTGGCACTAGTGATTTCCTGTGCACTGTGGGCATCATTTCAAAGGGAAAAACTAGAAACATTTTGAAATAACTGTGTTTCTCATTTTCTCTGAGCAAAATCAGAAAGTCTCTGAGGGCCCATGCTGGAGCTCTCTGCAGCAGAGCTGCTGGCCTCGAAATAGACTTTAATAACCTTTGATACGCTCTTTACATTTATATTATAAAATTTTCGACACCTTTATAACTTCAAAAGGCATCTTTGGAACATCCTTTTATTTTTCATTTATGTTTATATTTATTCATAAATATTAGATTCTCTCTTCTGTACTGTGTGGAGTAAGCTTTCACGTGGTTAAATGTGGGGGTCTGGATATTCAAATTAGCATCTTTCGTGAGGTTCCTCCTTTGTTCACTGGCAAACTCCACTTCTCCCTCAAGCTCTCTGAAACCCTTCAGTGCGAGAAGTGTAAGTCCAGTCTCTGTGTTTTCAGAGAGTTGTGTTGAAGTCATACCTTACATTGTAGTTATATATTTAACCGTTCAACCTCAAGTTGTCCAGAGTTCTTTACAGTGGTCCGCAGCCTTTTTGGCACCAGAACCGGTTTTGTGGACGACAGTGTTTCCATAGACCAGGGTGATGGCTCCGGGGTGATTCGAGCACATAACATCCAAGCTCACCTCCTGCTGTGGCCCAGTGCCTCAGGCCACTGGCCAGTCCAGTAGGATCTCTGCCTTGCTCTTCTTTCTAATATTTATGGTTTTCTGGTCTTTAGAGGTTTTTAAATATTTATAGTTATTGTCTGATCTTATAATCTAGCAGAGAATCGGGCTCATTTTAGTTAGCTTCAACTATCAGGTGTGAAATAATTTGCCTTGCCAGCCACTAGCAACAGGGCACATTGTATACAAAATTGTATCACTGGGGCTCCAATATTTTCTAAGATATAAACCTCAGTTGCTGATGATGTCCATCAACCACTCTTTCCTTATGGGTCATGTCAGCATGACACATTTGACTTCCCCTCGGCCTGCTTGCTGCACTTCACTGTGCGTGCTGTGGCTGCGTGATGGCATGCTAGGCGTCATTTGTCCACGACTTGTGACATTCCCACAGACTCTGCGCAGAACAATTGGGACGTTCTCTGAGTGACAGCTGCCACAGTGTGTTCTGAATCACATTGCCAGGATTCCCCAAATTGCGGAGGCCTACTGGACTGTACGTGTTTCCCAAACTGCTTCCTCCCACACTCTGGAGGAGGCTAACAGACCATGCGTGAAAGAAGGGTAGTCAAATATGCACACTAGCCTTTCAAATGCTCTGAGAAGTCCTGGGTAGAGAAACCTGCCGAAGTTTGTTGATCTCAAAGATAGCTGATCAATCTTATTTGACTGTGGACTCCTTTTTTTTTTTTCCCCCAATGCGGTAGTAACATCTCACAGAACAGCAGAGTTCTTTAGCATGCAGTTTGAGAAAAACCATCGTAAGCTCATTCCACATCTGGAACTGAACCACTTCTGTTCCCAAATGTGGTTTGTGCTTTTACTGCTTCAGTGCTTTTGCCCATATTTGAAACTCTTTCCTTCATACCCACTTGTCTCAATTCTACTCATTTTCAAAAGGCCTAATAATGTCACATCCTCAACAAAGTGTTTTCATTGGCCTTTGAGTTCTCACAACACTTTCTACAACTTTCTCCTGGCTCTTACGCTTTTACTTACTTTGTTATCAGTTTACTTTTCCTCTCCCCTACTACTGAACATTATGGATTTGAACCTCTGATCTGCATCTCTTTTGCTAGATGTGTCAACTGGGGTCTTCACAGCAGCACAATTTGCCCTTGATGGGTTCAAACGAAGAGACTTTAACAAAGTGGCCACTCATGGAGGTGAGGACAGACAGCCTTGAGGGCACAAACAAGGACAGAGAGCACCTGCGGTCTAGCAACACGGGGAAGCCATCGCTGCTGGGAGGGCAGGAAGTGGAAGGGAAGAAGGAAAGGGATATAGAAGGGGCTGGTGGCCAAGAGCCGTGCAGTCCAGGCAGTGATGCAGCTACTGCACAGAGCCCAGTGCCAAGGCGAGAGGGAGTGGGAAAGAAACACCCTGACCCTGTCTTCCACCCTCTGATCTCTGGAGCCTGCCAAAATCAGCTCAAAGGGAGCTGGGTCAGCTGCCTGCAAGGTTCAGCCTCCCGTGCACAGAGCAGGGCAGTGAAGGGTGGAGAATTGCAGATGGAGAATAGCTAGCACACTGGGAGAGCCTCTTTGCAAAATAGAATAGTGACAGTACCCTCCTTATAGGGTTATAGTGAGGATAAAATTAAGAAATGCATCAAAATATTAACATGTCCTAGGGTGCCTGGTTCTCTAATTGTTAGCTACCCAGTATGATTGCTAGTTTTGTTTTTACTATAGCCACTCTACGGATAGCTACCAGTGTAAAAGCTAATTGGGGAGGGTCTCATGTGTTGGCTATCTTGTAGCCCTTACACATCCAGCACAAAACCCCACTCATCACAGCAAGGCCCCAGATTTTGTAGGTGCACAGGAGCCCTTCAGACAGAGGTAACAGGGAAGCAGGGTTGGCCATTTGGACTGGCACCTTCAGCCAATCTGACCTTGAAAACAGACAACAATGAGCTAAAGTTGAGACCTATTTTTAGTTTTCAGCAGATTGTTTGGGCACTTCTTAGACATAGCTGGAAGCCTCTAGCTCTTCTTCACCTTGAAAGAAGGTACAGTTACTCAAAAATAAGCCAGCTCCCCAGGACTAGCCCCACACAGCCATCCCTGGAAGGGCATTGATTTCTCAGATTTGAAAACAAAGCAAGGACAGCCAGCCCAAGGGTAAAGCAGGAAGGTTTGTATCTACAGGAGCAATGTATGTCCTGCTCTTTCAGACCAGTCACCTGTTTTATCTCAGACACAGGATCCCCTGGCTCCTGCTGCCCTGGGTACAGAGATTAGGGAAACCACAAGAATGATCGTCCATGTTCTGTTCACTTCCAACCTGCAGAATGGGCCAGATGAGAGGACGCCCTTTCACAGGGACTGTGGGGCCGAGGTGGGACTTACCCACATGAAGGCAGGTGGATGTCACTGCTGGTGGCCGCACAGGGGCCCTCCACTGCAGCTTGTGCCCTTAGAGGAAGAACAAATTTGGAGGGTGACAGCTCTGGGAAGCCTGTCACCCTGACAGAGCAACAAAGCTCACGCTGGGAGGAGATTCCAATACTGACACCAGCAGCTGCAGGTGGGGACGTCCTTCAAGGAGGAGTGACATTTTATCCGGGTTTGTTAGTGAGAAGAACACTAGATCCTGTGGTATCTGTAAGTAGTTGTTCACATTATTGCCTTGTCCTAGGAAATCACGGCATAAGCCAACACTGTACATAAGTGGCTCCGAAGTCACTGCGTCCACAAGCCTCACCCTCTCCTGTGGGCCCGGCTTTGGCTGAAACACGCAGACATTGTCTCTCCCCCCAAGGCTGGCCAAGGCCTTGCTGGGACAGCAGCGTGCAGCCGGAGTGCGGGCATCTTCTCCAAGTACGCGGTGTGTCCACCTCCCCAACAGATGGAGAACAGGTAACAGAGCAGTTTGGGAATTATGCTGTCAATGAACATTAGCACCTCCTAGCAATGTGACAGCATTCCAAAGGGACAGGATTTTTCTTCTTTAATGCTGAAATAAAAAAGGCACTTGGCTCTGGCCCAGGAAGATCCAGGAAGGCCTCGCCCAGCCCTAAACCACTATGACCTCACAGTTGTATAAATAGCATATTGGTAAAGTGAGATTATCCCAGTTATCTGCTCTTTCAGGACAGAGATGGCAATCTCTCTCTCCCTCTTTAACAGTGCAATAAAATGGAACTATTAAATCTTTATGACCTTTCCTGCAGGAAAATTAAAAACAAATAAATGACAAGTCCATCCTTTGAAGGGTTGATTGCTGACTTCAAGGCAAATTCCAGTCTTGGTAGGAGCCTCCACACTTCACCTTCAATCGGAATTTTATTATCAACTCTTTTCATCCCCTGTCCATGATCTCAAAGCTTCAGGAAAAAGTTCACTCAGAGGCTGGGTGCTCTTGATCTGAGCTTGACAGGAATCAACCTTTGTATACGCACCAATACCTGCCTGGCTAGAGGAGAAAGGATGCGAGAGCCAATTACATTGTTTCGTGTTGTTATACTTTTAAAAGCATGTTTTCTTGTAAACATACTTATAACATTGATATAGTTAAGAGTTCATCTTAACAACAGCTACTTACTATCTACGACGTACCAGACACTCCCTGCCACTTACCGCATCTGACCAAATAACCCTGAGCAGCAATCCCTCTCCTTACTGATAACCCGAAGCTCCCAAACAGTTAAGTAACATTCCTAGTTTGAAGTGTTGGAAAGGAAATTCACGTCCAGGTCTCGCGCTCTCCGCACCCCCCCCCCCCCCCCCCCCCCCCCCCCCCCCCCCCCCCCCCCCCCCCCCGCAATCCCTGCATCATCAAGTTGCCCATGTTGTTTCTGTGAGGGTCATTTCAGATACAAGAATGGAAAACCCTGACTCATGCTGGCTTAAACAATAATGAGGAAATTGACTAGCTGACATATTAAGAAGTTCAAGGGTGGGGGGGCTCCTGGTGAGGGGCACCCAAGGCTCCTGCTCTGCTTCTCTTGGTTCTGCCCTTTTCTGCACCGGTGCCACCCTCAGGCTTGTGGCAACCGGGAGGGAGGACTAATAAGCAAATACCACGTGCAGTGACACCCGGGAGAAAGAAAAGCGGAGGCTTCCTATACGATGTCTCTTGCTTAGGAGCGAGATTATCCCTCTCCCAGGCCCCTCTTCCTACAACAAGGGCCAGGATTCAATGGTTTTGAGTCCTTTGCTAAGTCACGTACTGGCAAGGGAATGGAGTTGTCTGTCAGCCCAAGGTAAGCAGCAGGGAGTAATGGGAAGAGCCCTGGATTAGGGGTCACAAACCTTGGGTTTTAGTTCTAGTTCCATCATCTACTTACTTAGTTATGGAAACTTGCCGGTTGCTTAGCCTCTCTCAGAACGTACCTTTTCCTTATTGGCAAAGCAGGGCTGATGGTTCCTGTCCCGCCCGTCTCACAGGGCTGTGAGCAGGAACGGAGTCATGTCTGCGGAAGTGTTTTGTAAACACACGACTGAAATGCTTCTGCTAACATGGCTCAGCGAGGACCGTTGGTCATGAGGCGGTTTTTCAATCACACTTACACTTGGGGCTTGACCATCGTTTAGAATTTTTAAGGCTTTGACAAAGATTTACCTAAATTTTACTTTTGTGTTAGCAAAGTAATAGCATAAAAATAGGGGGAAAGGGTGAAGTTTAGAGCTTAAGAAAGGCAACATCACGCATAATAATTATCTGAATTACAATCAAATAAACTAAAAAGGGGCATAGTAAAGTATTATAGATAAGTTAGCCTCCTTAAAGCCAAGATGGTAAAAAAAAAATACCAAATTTGATTTGGGTATAAATAAAATATCCAAAAAAAAAAAGGGGGCAATTTTCAAACATCCCCCTGAACTCCAATAGTATCTATTTATACACAGATGGGTTATTTATAAGTTATTTTTTATATTCATCACAAAGCAAGTTTCATAAAAAAATCTATTAAACAGCCTTTCTCATTCCTTCATTTATACCAGTTCAATAAGCTTATGTGGAACGTTACGAGGGGGAGGGAATCAGATGTGCACAAAAATGAATGTGCACTGCTTCCTGTCTTAAGGAGAATAACTACTTAGTAGGGAAGAATTCTAGAGAGCAGACTCAAGAGAACAGATCTAAGAGTAGCTACAATAAAATGCAGAAAAATAAGAAGAAGTGATAGGCTCTAAGAGTTCAGAAGGCTCCCAGCTGTGGGGTTAGGGAAGGCAAGGACAAGGCTGCATTTGACCTGAGGGTTGGAGGATTTGGATGGCGGAACAGCGAGTTCACCTTGGCTCTGCATCTGACTTGCTCTGAGTCTTGAATACCCATCCAGGATGCATACTCCTTGAGTGTAAATTGCATGGGAGAGATAGCAGAAAATAAAAGCTGGAAAGATAAGGATTGCAGCTAGATTATAGAGGGGTTGGAATATCAGACAAAGGAATTTGAACTTTTATTCTGTAGGTGTGAAGTAATAGAAAAGTAACAGATAATATAAAATGAATATATAAAATGAATATATACAAAATGAAAAAAAAAAATTCTGTCCCTGGTTCCTGGCACAGAGTTTCCAAAACCTCTGTAATTTCCTATGTGATAAGAATACTAGTAGCATCTTTTGTTTTAATACTTGGTCTTTGAGCCCAGTTTCTGACACAGGCTTCTGAAAGTCTTGTGATTTCCTGAGTGACAGGAGTGTCTTTTGTTCTAACGGTGACTCTGGGTGGGCTCCTGGATGGCTCCTGGGTGGGGGCTGTTCACTGGAAAGAGCAAGCCATGATTAGAAGCTTGGAATTTTCAGCTTCTGCCCCGCCCCCAAAATTCTCTTGTAAAGGGAAAAGGGCTGGATGTGGTGTTAATAACTGGTCCTGCCTGCACGACGAAACCTCCATAAATTCCCCCAAAGTGTGCTGTTCCGGGAGCTTTCAGGCTGGTGAACATGTCCACGTACCAGGAGGGTGATGCACCCCAACTCCACAAGGACCTCCCAGACCTGGCCCTACGTATCCATTCACCGGGCTAGTCATCTGTATGCTTTAGCGTATCCTTTCATAAGCTAACTGGTAAATGTAAATAAATATTTTCCTGAGTTCTCTGAGCCACTCCACCAAATTAAGCGAACTTAAGGAGGAGGTTATGGTAACCTCTGATTTGTAGCTAAATGGGATAGGGGTTCTGGGTGGTGGGGACCTGCCACTTGCGATTGACATCTGAAGTGGGGAGGCGGGCTTGAAGGACTGAGACCTTAACTGACCGGACTTAAGCTGTGGAGTCTGGTACCATTTCTAGGTAGATGGTGTCAGAATTGAATTAAAGTCTAAGACACTGAGCTGGTATCATGGAAAATTGCTTGGTGTGGGGAAAACCCACATTTGGTGACCAGAAGTGTCAAGTAAAGTGTTCAGTGTGAGTGGTCAGGGAGACACAAAGGAGGGAAAGACTAGGTTTTTAAGTTTATTAGGCAATGGGAGGTCAGTGAAAGTTTTGGGGCAGTGGAGTAGTGCCTTCATCATATTTGTGCTTATAGAGGAGTGTTAAGAGGAGAGCTTCTGGGAAGATAGACAGGAGAGGAGATAGTGGAGGCTGAGGGACAAACTCAGAGTCAAGCAAGAAAGAGGTCATGAGAACCCTGAACTAAGTTATGTCCTTGGAGATGGAGATGAGCCATGAAGAGGAGATATTTTGGATGCAGAAAACATAGGTCTTGGTGATTGATATAAAAATCAGATGGGGAGGGATGGGGTGGTCAGGAGTCTTTCATTTGCAAACAACAAAAAACCAGCCTAAACTTGCCTAACTGAATAAGTGAATTTACCGATTCAATTAACTGAAAAGTCCTGAATCAGCGTAGCCTCAGAAACTGTTGGATCCCTGAGCTCAAATGGCGCCGTCAGAACTTGGGCTTCTCTAGCACTCAGTTTTTCTTCTGTGTTGATTTCACTCTACGTCGCCCCCTAGAATGTGCTAGTTTATATTTGCTGGGTATTAAATCCACTGGAAAGGGAGCTCATGTAACTAAATCCAGCTTGTCTCCCCATCAGTTCCAACACACATCCTGGGTCTGCTTCCCATTGCACAGGCCTGAAGCAGTGCCTCTGCTGCAGGGATTATTGTCAATAGGTTTAGACCTGTATGTATTCTTTTATTCCTTTTTTGAATAATCTGTCCATGAAGACAGCCTAATGATGGGTCACTAGGAAACATTGCCCAGTGACCAAAATCAGATCTCATTCAGATGAATTCTTTTTAAAAATTTTTATTTTTAATAGTTTATTTTCTATTGTTTATTCCATTACCATTTATCCCCCTTATTCCCTCTTCTACCTCCACCCACTGCCCCCCAACCCCTGCCCCACAATCACCACACTGTGGCTGTCCACGAATACTTTTTCTTTTTCGGCTCAATCCCCCCACCCCAACCCTCCCTCCCAGAGCTGTCATCCTGCTCTTCATCTATGAGTCTGTCTCTATTTTCAGTTAGTTCAGTTTTTTCATTAGATTCCACATATGAGTGAAATCATATGGTATCTGTCTTTTTCCGACTGGCTTATTTCACTTAGCATAACGTTCTCCAGGTCCACCCATGCTGTTGCAAAGGGTAAAACTTTCTTCTTCTTCTTCTTCTTTTTTTACAGTTGAGTAGTATTCCATTGTGTAAATGCACCACAGTTGTTTTATCCACTCATCTACTGATGAGCACTTGGGCTGCTTCCAAATCTTGGTTATTGAACATAATACTGTAATGAACATAGGTGTCTTATGACTTCTTCCTAAACAGAAGACACTGATTCAGAACAGTGATAGCTCCTTCTCATTCTCTTTCATCAACTGCAATTATTTTTTTTAGGCAAGTTTCTTGAAGGCCTGGAACAGAGCTGAACTCATAAAATGAATAAAACCATGACCATTTCTAGGACACTATTCAAATTGGGCAGTACAAAATGCTACAAAGTGCCAGAAAGATTTCAAGTCTGGGAAAGGAGTGAGAGTTGTCTGAGAGGGCTGGATGAAGGAAGGGAGTAACTATTGGCCTAAGTCTTGAAGCAAGTATATGCTTTGCTTCAGAACCATCTAGGCAAGGCACTGATTTACAACCAGATGTTGACAAATCATTTGAATTCCGTTTGAAATAGGGTAATGGCTAAAATGACATGGGGGCATCTGTCTGATCTGAGCAGTTTACTTTTTACCCTAGTGAATGTGATGCCTAAACCGCATTTTTAAATGAAAACTTTACAAAGTGTTCATGTACTCAAGGAAAGCGTATACCTTTCAGACAACCCAGTGGACATCCTTTTGGTAAAGAAAAGAATCATTCTGTGAAGTAAATCCATCAATCTGTAAAGTGAGTCTCTTCACCCCTAATTTGATGGGTGCCCATCCTTTATCACATATTGCATTTCTTTTAAAGCCAGGTACACAGACCTGAAATGCATTAAGGAAAAATGTTGAATCCCTTTATGAGACTTTTATACTTGGGGCCTGTTTTTACGAAGGAGAAAATGTCAATTTGGAGAGTGTTAGAGGCATAAATGCAGCCCAAGTCAAGTCGTCAACCAGAATCACACTGCTGCGTGCACACTGGTAAACATATGGCCACGCTACTCTTCCAGCTTTCCAGGGTGATCATCATCAAACTGCCGGTGCAAATTGCTATAACATGTAATTTGAAATGAGATCAAAAGTTCAAAAATGAGAAAAGACGATCTGGGTGGAGCGCTTGAGTTTTACTCTGCAAAGCAGGCTGGTGCACTGGTCTGGCCAGCGCTGCTCCTCCGTCCAACAGTCAGCAGGTCCCGCGAGGCTACGGGCCTGCTGCGGTTTTTCAGCTGGGTTTGCAGAGCCCAGGAAACCTCTTGGCCCTCTATTAGGCTCTTAAAAGTCACCCTAAAACAAGCACAAGAATTAACAATGACACTAAGAGAAGACCCAAGTTGGGAGGGATCACTTTTTCCTCAATTATGTAGCTTTTTAACTGGGGACCGGGGAGACTGGAGGCAGTTGGAAGGGAAAGATGATTTTAGAGATGTGTATCCTCTTCTTTCATTTGAGTGCTCCCACCAAGAAATAAAGAGGAGGGATAAGAGAAGGGAGATTGAACCAGCATAGTGCCTGACACATAGTCCACACTCAATAACAATCTGTTGAATAAGTGAGTGAACGAATGAGTGATTGGGGTGAATGAAGAATAGAGTGTGAAAAGTTCCCTCTGTGTGACTTTTCTGGGGGTGGTGGGTGGGCTATACTTGAACTTTTCATGGAGCCTGTTGTTTTGGTTACTGATTGGCTGGGAGACCAAGAGTTATATGCAGAAGATTTACTCATCTTACTCATCTTAAATCTTTAGTTGTCCCAGGCAGCTCCTTTGCACTTACTTTGAAATGCTTCAAACTCTTTTCCCACAGAATACAAGTTCTGGGAAAAGAATTCAGGAGCCAAATTCAATACATAAAAAAAGTATCCAGCCTTCTGTTGAATATACAACACAAATACATTTAAAAGTTGAAGAAATCACTAATGATTTAACAATAAAAGCTAGAGAAACTGTTTAAGGTCCACCCTTCACCCCTATCTATAACTGTACTAGTTAGAAGGTTAGGATCTGGAGGATGTTAAACACAGGAGAAAATGTTGAGATACAGCTTGGATACCCGGGCTGATTTCACATGTCTCTGAATCTGTAGATGGGTGATAAAACTCCACAGTAGGGGCCTCTGTCTGCCCATGTGAGGATGGAAGGACTGGTATGACCCCTGGGCTGCTGTCTGCATGGAGCTGGTGTCCCCCTGTGGTATTTGTACAGAGAAACTTGAGGCAGGATCTGGAGAGAGAGAGAGAGAGAGAGAGAGAGAGAGAGAGAGAGAGAGAGAGAGAGAGAATGAATGAGAATCAGGGTAACACCTTCTCTCTTCTTCGCAGTGCCCACTATTTTTATTTTATTCCAGTGGAAGCTCAGGTTCATGACTTCTAGTTTTGTCATTTAAGTCTGAATACCAAGAATCAAAAAATTTTGAAGAAAGGAAAAATAGGAAAAAAACAGGTATTTCAAGAATCAAAAGGAGTCTGACCCACAGTGAAAGTCCTTGTTGGAGCATGAGAAGGAACATTCCAAAGCAACTCCTGGCCATGCATGTCGTGTGTGTGTGTGTGTGTGTGTGTGTGTGTGTGTGTGTGTGTGTGTGTGAGAGAGAGAGAGAGAGAGAGAGAGAGAGAGAGAGACTGAATTTCTCAAGGCCTTGTAGGAGGGACACTCATCCTGTTGGAAACAGATGGCTCAGTGACTAAGGTCCATGAGGCCCCTGTCTTTTTGCTCTGAAAGCTTCTTTGCTTTAGTGGTTTAGTAGCCAGAAGTTCTGCACCTGCATTCATGGACTTTTCTCCCACTGAGTCTTCAGGGCCCCACTTCAAGCATTGAGAGTTTCTAAGTTCTGCTTTGCTTATATCCAGAAGGCCAGTTGGTGACTCAGTTGACCTTCTGCCCTCCCCACCCCCAGGCCAGTGCCACCCACCATGTCCCTGGGGGTTCTGGTGACCAAGGAATGATATCCTTCTCAGTTCTCTTGCCCTTGTTATTCTCAAACATGCACACACACGTTGTTTCTGTTGTAAGAATTTTACTGCTCATCAGTCCTGCAGTGTTTCTCAGTGCTCAGAGACTGGCATGAGAAAGACCAGGACGATATGTTTAAAGCTGCCACAACTCTCCTAATAGCGCCTTTTTCTTGATCTAGGTCTGGGTGCGTATGTATGTTCAGGTTGTGAAAATTCAGCAAGCTGTACACTTATGTCTCCTTTTCCAGCTGTATAGTATATTCCAGTAAAGTGTTTTTGAAAAAACCCACCTGAACCAAATGAATCTCATGGGTTTGAGGACTGGGAATATGCATTCTTATCAAACTCTTTAGGTGACTCAAGTTTCAGGGCCTTTGCACTAAGTGGAAATATGCAGAAGCTAAAGGAATTACAGATACTCAAAACCATGGTGCTAGTGCTCATTATGGTGTCTGTTGGCCTTCTTTATCTGCTGCCTCGTATGCACGCCTGTCCCCTGAGGGTATTGTTTCGGTCCCAGGGTCACATCATTCAGTGATGGGCCAGGCCCCTGCCCTCCTGCTACTGAGGGACCATGGAGCTGGCCTAGATACCTTCCCCTGGAAACTCACTGCCTCTTGGAGGAGATAATGGGCTAATAATAGTCCCAATGCAGGCTGCTCAGTGCTGAGAAGGGGAAAGCAAGGGTGATCTGGGAGCACCAACCCCAATTCCCCTAGGTAGTCACTATGCCCACAGACTTCTGGTTTCTGCTTCTTATCCTAGAAAGGTGCTCTCTGACTTTTTCCCCATTTGTAATTTCCTTCGCTTCCTTTCCCTGTCTTCAGAGGTGGCTCTGTCTGCTAGCACTTGGGACTACAGAACAGACAGGGAAGAAAATCAGATATCAGAAGAAGCCTTGTCGTGTTATGGCTCAGAGCATGGGCTCTAGAGCCAGAGTCCCTCAGTTCAGATCCCAGCTTAGCTGCTAATTAGCTATGGTCATGATTATTATAGTACCTACCTAGTAGTATCGTCTACTTGTAGGTGAGGGTGCTGTGGAGAGTAAGTGGATTCATGTAGTACTTAGAAGAGTGAGTGCTGTATAAATGTTAGCTATTCTGGTTGTTACTGTTGTTGTTATTTAGTTTACCATCAGACTGTTCCTTGATCTTGAGTAGATAAATTACATTCCTGACAACTTCCAGACAGGGTGACACCCATCCCAGTGGGATCAGGCTACCTACTGGAATGATTTCCTTGGGGCAATTCCTCCCAGCTTGTAGAACAAAGGAGCCAAATAGAAAAATACTTAATTCAAACAAAACAAAGCATGATGATTCAACAAGAGGAGGAGGAAGAAAATATTGGTCATAGCCATGGAAGGGCCCTCCCCACAGGCTGTATTACCATGCTGGGGTGGAGACAGCTTTCTCCCACCCCTGCCCATGCAGCTGTAAATGCTACTCAGGGAAATAGGAATAACAACAAGACCTGGGAATTGGGCGGTGTTTCTGCTCCAAAACATTCAGCAGAGGCACATAAGGAGTGTGTTCTTCTCTCACTCACCACCTTACAGAAGTTCCTAGAAGTACCTCCTGTTACTACCCATATTTTATTGATAGGGAAACTGAGGCACACCCAGGGTTCTTAGGCTATTGGCTCCAGGTCATTAAGGTAGTGAAGAGGGAAGCCAAGCTTTGCATTCTTGGCTCCTAACTCCAAGGAAGGGATGCATCAAGAGAGAACCAGACATGCAACCTCTGGCAATGGAGAGATTGAGGACAGGGGCAGGGCTAGTGGCCTGGAGGCAACATGATTCAGAAATGAAGAGTATGAGCCTTGGAATTAGACAAGTCTGGGTTTGAACTCTGGCTCTGTCAGCGTTATGGACTAAATGTTTTGTGTCTGTCTCCTCCCCCCACCCAAATTCATATGTTGAAGCTCTAACCCCAATTGTAACTGTATTTGGGGATAGGACCTCTAAGGAAGTAATTAGGGCTAAATGATGTCATGAGGGCGAGATCCCTATCTAATGGAATCAGCCTCCTTAGAAGAAGGACACCGGAGAACTTACGCTCTGTCTCCATGCACATGCATTTATGAAAGGCCATGTGAGGACATACAAGAAGAAAACTATCTTCAAGCCAGGAAGAGAGGCTGCATCAGAAACTGAATCAGCTGGAGCCTTGATGTTGAACTTCTAGTCTTCAGAACTGTGAGGAAATAAATTTCTGTTGTTCAAGTCACCCAGTCTATGGTATTTTGTTATGGCAGCCTGAGCTGACTAAGACAGTTGTTACTGGCTGTGTGACTCTTCTGAAACTTTGTCCTCATATGTCAAATGAAGATAATAGTAATCATACCTTATAAGATTGTTGTAGTTTTTAAATAAGAAAATGCATTTGAAGAGCATAGCCGAGGGATCAGCATATAAATGTTAAACACTCATTCATTCACCCTCTCTATTTAACACATGTTGTTTTGACTACCTGCTTTCTGAGAAGCATTGTTCTCTGTGCTGCAAATCCAGGGATGACCAAGAGAATCAAGGCCCCTGCTTTCATGGAGCTCACAGTCTAGTTAGGGAGGTAGAGGAGAAATTAGGAAACAGATAAATAACTGTGGATTATAATAAATGTCATGAAGGAAATAACTGGGTAATTCGATAGGAAGTAATCAGAAGAGGCCACTTAAGATATGATTGTCAGGGAAAGTCTCTCTGAGTAAGATGTTTAAATGGAAATAGAAAGGATGAGAATGTGCCAGTCTGAGGAGCTGGTGGACAAGCATTCCAGGCAGAGAAAACAAGTGCAAAATCCAGGAGGTGGAAAGAGCAGAGTGCTCCAAAGAAGGGAAGGAAAAGTCTCTGTGCTCTGTAAATAAAATGCCATTGGGTTGGAGAGGTAGGCAGGAGCCAGAGTTTATAGTACCTCGTGCTTTTTCTGTGAGCAATGGATAACTATCAACTGATTCATTAGGGGGAATGACATGTTCTGATATGGAGTTTTAGGAGATCATTCTGGCTGTTGTGTGGAGAATGGATTATGGGGGATACGAACAGAAACAGTGAAACTTGTTAGGCGAGTATTACACCAGTTTAGGGGAGAGACGCTAATGACTTAGACTAGAGGTGGACAGGAGAGGTCAGACACCTGATCATGATGGAAGAAGACTTTGCAAGTGTTAGCAATGCATTTGAAATAGGAGTGAGTGGGGGGAGGAATCAAGGACAATTCCTAAGTTTTAGCGTGGTGCTGTTACCTGACTACCAATAGGAGGGTGGGAAAGACTGGGGGAAGAATGGGATTGAAAGCCTTGGGAACCACCAGAAGTCTGCAGATCACACATTGAGAAATGCTGATGGAGGGAATAATAGGACCCTAGTCCTTAAGACCAGAGAGAATGAGGTAGAGAGCACAGTAGAGGGGTGGAACATTGACAGAAAAGTGGCAGTTCTTTCATTTCAATAGGTGAGGAGGCCAGAGGTAATTAATTTGTCAGGAGTAATTTGGGGCAGTTCCTCTCTGATAGCATGTACTTTCTCAGTGAAGTATTAGTCAAGGTCTTTGATTAAGAAGGAAAAATACTAAGGATGGATATGGGAAGTTCTCAGAGAAAGAAAAAGGTGTGAGCCAGTTGGCTTCGAGAGTGGGAAATGAATTTGCTAGAGAAGCACAGTAAATTTTTCAGACAGCTCTCATTTGGGGTTTGTGGGCAGGAATTTAAAGAGAAACCAATAGCCTTTGTCTTCATTCTTTTATTCCCAGGAATATTCAGCTCCTTGAGAGCTGCCACAGAAAAGGCGGATCACTTGACTCCATAACTGCTGAAGTTGTTCTAGGTTAGTACGATGAAGAGAGAAAGGGAGGGAGGGAAAAATACAGACAGAGGCGAGCAAGGAATTGAGGGTGATTGCAAGGAGTGGTTGCTTAAACTTAGTAAGAAGAATATGAGGATGGGGTGAAGGATAGTAGAAAAGAGAGGGGGCCAGTACATTGGAAGTTTTGACAAGATGGCTGTCAAGGGATGTCTGAAATCAGGGCAGGGCTGCCACCAATGGCAAAGTCAAGGATGTGACCATGGGAGTAGATGTCTGTGGGAAAGTGAGAAAAGCGAGGAATGAAGAGGACAGGGATTTGAGTAGTCCACTCATGGGTATGTTGAAGGCATCCAGAAGATGACAGAGGTGGGGTAGGAGAATAACACCTAGCTCCCACCACCAAAGCCCTCAATGAAAGAAGGACAATGAGTGACTGGTGACTGGAGGGGCAGATATTTGGCAACTACAAAGCATTTGAGTAGCCTGAATTCAGGAGCTGCAGTTTTGAGAGAAGAAGGGGGAGAAATGGCTTAAAGTGCAATAGGTGCAGAGAGGATACTCACCCACCCCCAGTCCTGAGGTACACATGGTGTGGGACAGGACAGAACAGGGGCTTGAGGTGCCATGTGAAGTAGTGATCTCAGGGAAATGCCAGCTTTCAGCAAAGCCAGGTGAAGAGGGACAGTCAGAGCAATGAGGCCACACGGGAGCTTGTTGATCACAGATCTAGTTTCAGAGGGCTCTAGAAAAGGGTTTGGGAGGAAAGGGAGGGATGAGGGATGGGGTTGGATGATGGAAAACACACAGTACCAGCCTTGAACTTCTGTGGGCTCCTGAGATGATCCAGTGACTCATTTCCCTGTGAACCTCAATGGGACAGCAAGCTGGGGGGCTATGAAGCATCTCTCAGGTCAGCCTGGTATTACCATCACCCAGCTCATCTCCCTGCATCTGGGCATGACTAAATATAGATTGTTCTACTTGTTAAAGTTCTCCAAGAGAAAGTAATTTTATAATTTCTCTCTATAGTGCATTCCATGGTTTAACAAGCAGTACCAAGAACACTGCTTGACACATAGTAGGTATGCAATAAATATTATTTGAATTAATTGAATGAATTCACAGTATCAAGATTTTTAAAATCTCATTTAATTTACACATGCTGTAGTAAATTACAGCATGGCCATTATACTAAGTTAATACAATGGGTCCCACAATTCTTTTTGCATTTTGTTATTTCCAGTATCACACACAAACTGTCCTATATAATCTTTCACTCAAAAGTTTCCTATTGTTATTTAGTTTTGTCATATCTGTATCTTGGGTCTCCTCAGCTAGATTTAAACTCCCACATCAGTAGATAGTGGTTTGCTAATCTGTATTCCTAGACAGCCACTGATATACCCATAACAGATGCCTGGGTACAAATTGTGGTTGTGTCCTTTACTAGCTGTGTGACCTTGGGCAAGATACTTACCATATTTTTGGACCATAAGACACACCTAGGTTTTAGAGGAGGAAAATAGTAAAAAAAATTTTTGAACAAAAAAATGTGGTAAAATATTTAATAACATAAATAACATAATATTTCACTAATGTAAATGTAAACAGAACTCAACAGTAGCATTAACAACCATTATTCCTCCCAAATTTGGGGGGGAAACGTGCATCTTATACTCCGAAAAATATGGGTAGTATTTCTTCACCTCGGTGTCCTTGTTTGTCAGGACAGTTATCACAAACTTGTTGCGATAAATAAATTCACATATATTAAGTACTTAGAACATGGTAAACACTCAGAAAATGCTATTATTACTGTTATTAGGCATACAGTACATATTCATGGAATAATTAATCAAATGATAAATAAGCTGGATCATCAATAAATATCAGTTGACCTATTCAATAGACTCTGTTATGACTGAACAGTTAGGCACACCTTCTACAAATAAAATTTGATTTGTTTCACTTTTCAGGTAATTAAATGTTTCACTTTTGGGGTAATTAAAGCAGGACCATATCTGTGAAGTTGGCATAGGAAAAACAATGCCTTCGCTTGATGAAAAGGAGAAACGTGAGAAAACCTAGTAACCTAGGTTGAGGCATCCTGAAATAGGGTCAGAAACTGCCAAAAAAAAAAAAAAAAAAAGAGGAAGTCCATAGCATGAGGCTGAGAGCTTTGAGAAAATGTTTATTACATGTAATTACAAAACCAGAAAAAGCTGCATGCAGTAAGTCAAACTCTGCAGATGAAGACATAGTGGAAATGAAGGAAAACGCCGCACCACTGATTATTATTTGCTTCCGCTCATGGAGCGTCCAGAGCCCAGGAGTAGGGAGCATTACTAGCAGGTAATGAAAACACTGTTGAAACTTTTGATGAAAAGCAGGCTGGGGAGCACTTAGCAAAGTGAACTTTGCAGAATCTGCAGAGCTAGATGTACGTTCTCAGGAGCATTAGAAATGGGTATTTGCATTAATGTGTGTAAAGTAAGAAAAACAGGCAGTTCTGGAAGTTAGAATCAGAAAGGTGATTTATATTCAAGGAAGAATATAGATCCTGTTTCTAGTAGTTAAATTAATGAAGCAACTATGAAACTTAAAAAGGAAGCTTAGAGACTTTAAGAAAAAAATACAGCAAAATTCAATAAGGGGTTCTTTCTTTTCTTTCTTTCTTTCTTTCTTTCTTTCTTCCTTTCTTCCTTTCTCCTTTCTTCCTTTCTTCCTTTCTTTCCTAAAGAAAGTGTGTCAAACCAAACAAATTGCTTTTAGTATTAGATATAGAATACCTAAGCTTCCTTTAGAAACATTTCAATTGAAAGGTAATGTCATTTGCTGGGTAGTGAAATTAAATCTGGTATTTATTTTCTTTTTTAACAGTTGGCTAAAATAACTGGTTAGAAATAACAGTTGGTATGAGCCTTGGCTGGTGTGGCTCAGTGGATTGAGTCCCAACCTGTGAGCCAAAGGATCACCAGTTCGATTCCCAGTCATGGCACATGCCTGGGTTGCAGGCCAGGTCCCCAGTGTGGGGCGTGTGAAAGGCAACTGATTGATATTTCTCTGGCACATCAATGTTTCCATCGTTCCCTTTTACCTTCCCTTCCCCTATCTCTAAAAATAAATAAATAAAATAAAAAAAGAAATGACAGTTGGTGTTCTGTTTTACTTATAAAAAGTAGTTTTGATTAGAAATTGGCAAAAAGATTCCACATAGAGGGGAATTTGAGCTGCTTTGCCTGTGCTGGAGAAGAAGGTGGGGCTCAGAACTTCAGGCACTGGCGTCAGAATCTTTTCATTCCCTGACTGGGTGTGTAAGTTGGAAGAAGTCAGTGTAACATAAATGCAATTTGCAGCTGACCCAGCCTTGGGAAGTGTGGCATGTATAATCAAGAAAGAGAAACAACAGAAATCTGACTCAGAGATACTAGAAATACTGCCTTGCAGTAAGTAATTTTAGAAAAGAGAGAGCTGCACCACTCTGTAAACACTGATTGGAGCTAGCTGTGGTGTGGTAGAAGGAACACTGAAGTGTTTTTGCAGTCAGAAATCCTGAGCTCAAATTCTAATGTGTCTCTCAGGGACTGTGTGAACTTGGGCAGAACATTTAAACTCCCTGAGCTTCAATTTTCTCATCTTTAAAATTAGGATAACAAAACCTTGCTCAAAATGCTGTGAGTGAGCATGAGCGGCTTTCTGAAGGGCCATAGGGCTGTCCATTGAGATGATGGCAAAGACGGTATTTATGATACCATTAGACAGGGGAAAGAACAACAGATTTAGGATCAGGTGCACCTGAATCCATTGGAAGTCGAATCTTAACTTTCCTTCTAGCAGCTGCTAGACTTTGGACAAGTTTGTGTCACTGAGACAACTGTGAAAGGACATATGGCTTTGGCCAGTGTGGCTCAGTTGGTTAGAACATTGTCCTATGCCCCAAAAGTTTGCATGTGGGTTTGATTTCTGGTCAGGGTACGTACCTAGGCTGTGGGTTTGGTTCTGGGTCAGGGCATGTATGGTGGGCAGCCAATCAATCTTTCTCTCACATAGATGTTTTGTTCTCTCCTCCTCTCACTCTTTCCCTTCCTCTCTTTCTAGAATCAATGGATATGCCCTTGGGTGAGGATTGAAAAAAGAGAAGAAAAGAAACTGGAATGTATATATCTGCCCCATAGGGTTCGTACAAGAATTCAATAAAATAATTTACGTGCACAGGACCCAACACAGAAAAAGTATTAGTTCGCATTTCCTGCCCCACATACCTCAGAGGGAGTCTGATAAATGTGTCAGTTAAACTACAGATGACTATGTCATGGAGACTTTCCTATAGGATTCACCATGTTGTTGGCAAGAGGACAAGTAGGTAGGTAAGTAGCTCTAAAAAAAGCAGACTTTGGAAAGTAAAGCAGATAATATTTTTCCCTGGAAGCTCAAGAGTCATTGATTCTCATGGAAGGATCATGAAGGCATGATGGAGGAGGTCAGCTTGAAGGTAGCTGCTTCAGGTAAAGAACTTTCCTGGACTGGGGGAAGGAGGATGTAGGTGATACAGAGAATCTCAGGTAGTCTCACCTTTAGCCCACTTTGTCCTTCACATCCCAATGGTGGGTCCTCCTCATGTTTCAGATCTCTCTGATTTCTTCTGCTGCACCTCGTCTGCCTCTAGCCAGAGAAAGTTCTGGCTAGAGCTCATGTAACTAGATTTGAGCCACGCAGATTATCCAGGATAATCTCCCCATGTGAATGTCCTTAACTTAATTATATCTGTGCTATCTCTCTCCATTTTTAGGGATTAGGGCATGGATACTTCAGTAGGTGGGGTAGGGGGACCATTCTCTCTATCATACACTTTCTGTGGGCCAGACACAGAAATGCTAAATGCTTTCCATGTGTTATATATAGCATTTAATCCTCACTGTAACTCTATGACAGAGGAAAGAGACCCAGAGATGCTATTTACCTTGTCTAAGTTAGAAAGTATAAGAGCCAGAATTTGAATGTAGGTCATCTGAGTCTGTAGTCATGTCCCTGTAGGAGACAAACATCTCAAAGGAGAAGGTGTCACGTTGTTGAGCCTCGAATGCCGGAGTGAGATGCATGGACCCTCCTTTGTGTACAGCAATGCTCCATGCAATCACGTGGGGAGAAAATATCTGCTATGTAGATACTCTGTGGAAGATTGAACGGTATTTGGAAATCGTGGGTCAAAAATATTTATGAGTAGCAGGAGGCAGATTAAAATTTTAATGGGATATTGAATTGGTCTCAAGAAATTGTATTCTTGGAAGGAATCCAATGTGGTGGTCTGTCAAGGAATTCAGTGCAGAACTATGACCACGAACTAAAGGGAAATACAAACTCTCCAGAGAATGGGAGGTCTCCAGAGCATGTGACGGAGCCTGAGGGTCAATCTTGGTTTATTTAATATCTCTGTTAGTGATCTTGGAACACAGGATCATCAGCTCTTTTTAATGAAATGCACTGAAAACAACAAAGTTGCTGGAGAAGTTGCCAGAGAGGACAGAAAAAAAAAATGTTGACAGGAAACGCTTCCCATTAAACTTGAGCAGGGTGGGCAGGGTTGGGGAGCAAGGAATTCAAAACATAGATAGTCACTAAGATAAGGGGCTCTGGACAGAGTCACCATGATTTAAGAGGCTTGTAACAGAGAGACAGGACAGAAGGAAATCACATTGAAAATGAAATGTGGTAGCTGTCTTGATCGCTGTTTCCCAGATGTGCAAGTTTCCAGATGTCATGAACTTCTGTGCTTTGGGGCACAGCTGAAGAGAGGCTGGCTTTGGGACCAGAGAGCTGGGGGTAGTTCTGGGAGAAGCGGAGGCAGAGCAGCACAGGAGAGGGTTGGGAGAACAGGCTAAGGGGTGAATTTGTGTCATGGAGAGCAGCTGTTCCTTCTAATTACCTGCTGGCCCTCCCCACCAAAAGGGAAGTAAGACGGGGTTACATTCTTCTCAAAGGCCCAAAGGGCAGTGTGAAGTGGCCCCTCTGTATCTCCTTGAAGAATCTCTCAGGAACCTCCTCATGACATCACTGCATGTGTCAGGCTGGTTGGTAACTGCTGGGTGATTTGACTTTCACCTTCTCCAAACCGTTAATTCCACAAGGTCACTCGAGGAAAACACAGGTTAGGACACTCTCCGCGGAAGTGGCTCTTCCTCTTTTCTTGGGTCCCAGGTTCCTTTAAATATTTAATATAAGCTGTGGTTTTTCCTCTCAGAAAGATGCACAATCACAAATATTTGCACTCAACTTCAGGGGATTCATGAAGCTCCTGGGTCACTTTGGAACTCCCAGGGAGGTCTGTTGATCGGTTTCCTCCCTGCTGAGAATGTCTGGTTACAGCAATGGCAAATGCTTGACTGTCTTGCTACATCTTCTCCACTTACCACATTAAACAGCCCCTCCCACCCAGTGCCTCGGTGCACTAGTAAACGCTGCTAATTGATCACACATTCTCCTCAATATCTATCTTCACACAGCACTCCCAGGAGTCCTACCGATACTTCTGAACTGGCATCCAGGTTCAATCCAGAAGTAGGAAGAGAAGTTAGGAGACTCATAGAAGTCTAAGGTGCTTTTCTAAGTGGAAGGAGTGAGAAAGGGCTGAGTGCGGTGAGGATGGAGAAAAGGATTATTGGCATCATTCGGCATTCGGATGTTCAGTGACCTAGGAAAAGGCAATTTAAGCAGAGCTGTGGAGTTGCAGGCAGATTGCAGCGGGTTAAATTGATAGATTTATTTGAATGTATTCTCAACAATACATTAGAATGCATTCTAAATGTATTTCCTTGAATCTATTCTAAGGAAATAGATTCCCTATTTTAAGGGAATCTATTCTCCGTCAGTTATATGCACAGGGATATATGTAAAAGGATGTTCACTATGGTGTTAAAATAGTACTAGTACAGATTTGAGACAGCCTAAAGGCAAAAATATTAGAGTATTCGGTTAATTTGATTTTAATGTATTCATATTATGGAATAATGCTATATTAGTAAGGATTCTTATTTTTAAGGACCAAAAGCCTGAATCAAAATAGTTCAAGCAAAGAAAGAAAAAAGGAGTTTATTGACTGATTCAATTGAAGAGTCCAAATTGTTTAGCTTTCAGCAGGTCTGAAACTAAATGCTCAGGTGATATCCTCTGATCTTGGAATCAATCTCTCTCTCTCTCTCTCTCCCCCCCCACCCTCCCCCCTCTATTAGTGCATGTGTGCCTTTCTCTCCTCTTTCCTGGGATGGCTTTATTCTTAGACAGTATCTCTCTGTGTGATGGGAAGGATGGCACCCAGTGGGTCCAGCATTTCTAGAGCTCACAGTCTCCACTAGAAAGAAAACTTCTTTGTCTTAGCATCCAGATCAGCCCCTGCTCCTTATCTTATTGGCCTTCCTTGACTCTCTTGCCCATCCCTCAACCAACTGCTGTGCCCAAAGGGCACAGGACTGTGCCTTTCTTCACAAACCCACCACAACCACATGCTATGGGGAGAAAGCCATCATCCAAAAGGAAGTAAGAGGGAGTTGACCAAAAAAAAGTTTCCATGATATTTGCAAACTTTAAAAAAAAAAAAAAGATAGTGCAGAGGTATATTTACAGGCATGGAGGCCTTGGAGAATGGGGAAAGCCTGCAGCCCCATCACAGCTCTGCTGTTCCCTGTGCTTGGAATCCCCAACATACCACTCCAATGCCTTCCACTTCCCTAGGCTGGTGACCACTTGAGCTGGGCGGAATAAGGCCCCCCACCCCCACAGATGCCCATACATTAATCCCTAGAGCCTGTGAACCTGTTACTTCACATGGCGAAAGGGACCTTGCTGGTGGGATTAAGTTAAGACTCTTAAGATGGGAGATGACCCTTCATCATCTGGATGGGTCCAATGAAAAGATGCTCCAATGACACTGAAATAGGCAAAGCAAGTTATAAGACACAATGTAGAACATGATTTTACCTTTATTTTAAAATCTGTTTAATTTTATGCACATATGTGCATGGGAAAAGTTTGGGAGATATACTCCAAGATGATAACAGAGCTATTTCTGAGGGGATGTAATAGTAGAAAGGTTCCCCCCTTTTTTTGCTTATGTGCAATTTCTAACTTTTACCATGCACATAAATTACTTATATAATTCAAAATTATGTAACCAAGAGGAAGAAGACTTTAAAGGTAAGGTGGGATGGTATTTTGAGTGGTAAGCATATTGGGAAAAAATTTTATGTATTTACCTGTGTGGGGAACATTGAAGCTGTTTATAAGCTGAGGTGATGGGTCCAGGGCACTGAGGAAGGAGAAGATGCGTAAACAAGGGGAAGATTCTGGAGCAGAATCTCTAGTATGAAGGTGAGGAGGATATTTCGCCAGGGCTGGGGCACAGGCCCTCTGAGGGGGCAGAGAGGAGAGAGGAAAGGCTGGGGAGAACCCAGGAGGCTTTTAGTGAAGGGAGGGGGGGAAGCCAACAACCTCAGTCTTCCAAGCAAAAAGGGTAATGTGAGCAAAGGGGCTGGAGTGGGATGGAGCCTTAAGGAAAGTAGAAAGAGTTAGAAAACATGCTCTGAGGAATAAGGCAATTTTTTAAACCTCGCCCAAGGATATGTTAATAATGTTTATTGATTTCAGAGTTGGAGGATGGAGGGGTGGGGGGGGGGTTGAGAGAGAGAGACAGAGAGAGAGAGAGAGAGAGAGAGAGAGAGAGAGAGAGAAGCATTAATGTAAGAGAGAAACATCAATCTGTTGCCTTCCGTGTGCTCCTCAACCAGGTATTGAACCCTCAACCTGACTGGGAATCAAACTCACAACCTTCTGATGTATGGGAAAATGTTCCAACCAACTGAGCCACCCAACCAAGGCAGGAATGAAGCTGTCTAAGTGGTCCTGATGGCTTGGCTGAGATCAGACAACAGGAATTTGTGATCATGCTAATCTCGGAAGTTGCATGACTTTCTGTTGACACTGAGCAGCTTGGAAACAGAGGGTAAAGACAACAGAGATTGACAGAGAGTGCCTGGCTGCCCCAAGGCTTCCCCATTGGGCCTCAGAGACTCTAGGAGCATCCTAATTCAGTTAATGGATTAGGAATCCACTGCACTGCTCTGCCCTGTGCAGCACTGGTGCTGTTGAGCCCAGGATGGAGAGGGTGAGCCCTAGGAGAGAAAGGGAGAGGAAACAGGGTAGTTTTTAAGACAGAGAGAAAATCCAGGCTGACCTTTTAAAGATGAGTAAGAGTGAGCCAGGCAAAGTAAAGGGGAAGGGCATCCCTGGAAGAGAGAACCGCCTGAGCACAGGCACGCAGGCATGAAGCTGTGTGGCGTATGTAGACAGTGACAAACAACTGTCGTTACAGGGTGACGTAAAAGGGAGGGCATGGTGGGAGATGGGGCTGGGAGAGGTGAGCCAGGGCCTTACCCTGCAGGGCTGAGGGAAAGGAGCCTCTGAAGGAGCTTGAGAGAGCAGGACGAGAGAAATAAAAAGAGTGGTTTGCAGGCTCCCAAGTCAGCTAGTCAACAGGTTATTAGAAAGGAAGAAATGGTTAATAGTGATCAGGGGGAAGGAGAGCCATTCTTGTCAAATTGCCTCCATTTCCTCTATGAGGTATGAGTGTGGGGACCTGCCAGAAGGGAGGGGCAAGGAAAATGGTGCAGTTAGAAAGAGGAGGCCTGCCTAGCAAGGAACAGGTGCACGCAGGCTGCGGAAAGTGCTGCAGGCTGAGGGCAGGTGTGCAAAGGGCACAGCCAGGGCCTGGCAAGTACAGGCTCTCAGCAAAAGGCAGAAACTGTTCCTGTTCAGGACGAGTCTTGAGGGAGCATATTCAGGGCCTAACTAACCTCAAAGGGACACAGTCCTGAGTGGGTGCAGTGGTGGGTCTAAAGGTCAGTCACAAATGAGAGTTGAAAGCAGATGTCTAGAGAAAAAAAAAAATGATTTTCCTAGTATGTTGCTCTCCAGCATCTGGGTTTTGAGAATTGGAAAAAAGAAGAGCCAGTTCTACAAAATAAGGAAAAACTATAAATTGAGGGGTGATGTTATGTATAATCCCAGAGGCAGAAACACTTCCAAACTTAGGCTCTGCTGTATTGCCTGCATGTTAAGAAGGAGAAACTGACAACATTGGCACCACGGCGATCCGAGGTGCTCTGAGCCATCCGAGGTTCAAAACAAGAAGAAATATCATATTATTGGGCTTGGTTGTGTGGCTAGCTCAGCTTCAATCTATTTCTTATTTTTACCCTCACTTCCTTAAATAAATATTTGTTCAGTATTCTAAGAGGCCCTCAAAGTCAGCAAAAAACAAAGTTTGGCATAGATGTTGTTAGCAGGTCCCTGATTTTGTTGAATATTCCTAGATGTAAGCAGACTTTCTTCTTTCTTTCTTTTAATTTTTTAAATTTAATCTTTATTGTATATTTTTTCCATTACAATTTAGTCTCCTTAGACACCCCTCCCCCAATAATCACCATACTGTGGTCCATATCCATGAGTCCTTTTTCCTTTTTCCTCAATCCCTCCACCCCCTAACTCCCTACCCATACTACCTGTCATCCATTTTCCATCTATGAGTCTGTCTTGCTTGTTAGTTCATTTGTTTATTAGATTCCACATATAAGCAAAATCATATACTATTTGTCTTTCTCTGACTGGCTTATTTCACTTCGCATGATGTTCTCCAGGTCCACCCATAATGTTGCAAAGGGTAAAATTTTCTTCTTTTTATGGCCAAATAGTATTCCATTGTATAAATTTCCCATAGTTGTTTTATCCACTCATCTTTTGATGAACACTTGGGCTGTTTCCATATGTTGGCAATTGTAAATAATACTGCAATGAACATAGGGGTCTGTCCTTCCTTCCTTCCTTCCTTCCTTCCTTCCCTCCTTTATTCCTTCCCTGCCTCTTTGCTTTCTTGTGGCACTGTAGATAAGAGGTTAAGAGTACTAGTTCTGCTGTTGCACTAATTGGGTTTGATCCCAACTACCCCTGACTAAAAATGTCATATTGCTCTTCAAGCCTGTTTTCTCATGTGTAAAATGTGGATAATATCCGTATCTATTTTCAAGGATCCTTGTAAGGATTGTATGAGGTACTGCATATATAGCACTTAGCGAAATGCCTGGCAAATAGAACATGATTGATAAATGTTAATCATCATTATTATTAGCCTGACTTCCCTTAACTTGTTCTTGGATTTTTAATGTCCTCTCACCTGCTAAGCTGTGCCATTGGTCTATGACCTACACAATGAGATGTGATCCCAGAAGATAAAGCAGCCTGTTGTGTTTACAATATTACCAGTTGCCCAGCTCTCTGTGATGAAAAATAGATGCCATTCAGACAGGCTTTCCAACCAAAGCATCTGGGTGGGTTTCTTCAGAAGTATGGCTCCCTCCTGGGCTAGAGGTAGGGGAAGCCATGTGATACTAGTTGACCCCAGTGAAAATCTCCCAAGGTCAAGTCAGAATCAGACTGCAGAATTACTCTCTCTACAGTGTGCAGAACCAGACTATTCTAGGTAATGTCTGAGTAAGAATGTGGCTCCTGATATGGACTGGTCTCCTGGAGCAGACAGAAATAATTCATTCACTCATTTATTCACTCATTTATTTATATATTCAATCATTCACTTTCCAAGATTTATTGAGCATCTAATATGTGGCAGGAACTGTTTTTACGCTAAGGCTACAAAGATCAATCAAATACCTTCTGAGGCCAAGGACATTATAATAGTTCCAAAGGCTGCTGCCATTTTGAATATGGTCTTTGAATAATGTCTATATTCTAGACATTATGCTAAGGACTCAACATATTTTACGTCAGTGTCCCTGGCCTCTAAACCTTTGCACATGTTCTTCCCTCTCCTCTTTCTTGACTAAATAGTTCTTCAGAACTTTGCTGAGCTGCCATTTTTTCTAAGAAATCTGTGACTATCTCTTCCCCTAAGCATAAGTTAGGCACTTACCACACTATGTAAATGAATTGTCTCTTTATTTACCTATGTCTACCTCTAGATTGGAAGATACGTGAGGACAGAGATCACATTTGTCTGGTTCACCACTGTATTCCAGCAGGCCACCTGGCACACAGAAATCTCTGAGTAAATATATTTAGAATGAACCCATATTAATCCTCACAAATGAACAAGCATTATTACCCTCATCTGATAAATAAATAAAATGAAGTTTCTTGTCCAAAAATTTGCCCAAATTTACAAAGCATGATGCAGGTAAAGATGGGGAACTGAACAAATCCATAGTGTTAAATTCTAGGTGCTGTTGACTGCTAAAAGTTCTTAGCCTTCGATTTGTTGTCTTCTTAATATTGGAGTTTTAGGAGGAGTAAAAAAATGTATTAGCCTCAAACTGAGACTTTTTCCACAAAGAATCATAAAAATTTTAAAAAAGGATGGAAAAGGGATACTTTTTAAATACAGGTATCAATGTTATTTAATGTTATGTCACTGTGTTACTTAAAATTATCTCACATACTCTCAGTTGTATGTCTGCCATGCCAGTCTAAGGCAGTAAGTAGACTTTTCTCCATGCTGTGGAAGCCCTGGATTTCTGGGGTAGAAAGTGAGCTGTGTCAAGATGGAGAAGTAGCAGGTGGAGTTATGAGGTTGCACCCCTAAGTTAGAGCAGTTTTGCTTTTATTTGGTTTTGTGAAATATTCTTATTTTTTGTGAAGGGTTACACTGCTGGAAAAGAAAAATCTTGAAAGCCACTAGCCTACTGATTAATAGCATCCATTTATTTAAGATACATATACTATAGGCCAGGTACTTTATGTACGTTAAACTTCTCTCTGCAAAGTAGTGGTTATAAATGGATAAGACAGTTGACACGGAAATGTTAAGGAACCTGTCCAAAGTTATCCAGCCAGTAAGTGGCAGGATTGGCATGCCAACCTAGTCTGTGTGCTCCCTTTCCATTTTATATCCTGCTTTGGAATTCTTCCAATTCAGCAAACATTTATTGAGATTCTACTACTCTTTCAGCATTCGGTCAGTTCTGGGGTTAGAAACTCAGAAGGGGAAAGCATGTAAATAAACGCTGATGTCAAGTGTTCTGAAATGCTATACTCTGAAGAGATGTGGAGTAAAGAGGGGCCAGCCCCACCGGACTGGGTTAGAGAACGGTCATTTAGGCTTCTTCAGGGTGGTGATGCTCCAGCATGCAGTAACGAGTAGGAGTGCTGGCAGAGATGACAATGGACAGTTGGGGAGGCCAGATTTCAATGGACCTTGTGCTGTCATCCACACAAGGATTCAAAGTCATGGTCTGGGAATTGCAGCACTTAATTGATTTATACTCATGTTCCCCATCCCTGTTTGCTCTTCCCTATTTAGTTGTTTTGAAAATTCCAGTCTTAGCTATAGAATCTGTAGAAGAGATTTGTTGTCATCTTGGTAGGAAAATGGAAAGATAAGCCAAGAAAGATGGAAAGATGTTTGGGGGAGAAGCTCCTCCCCCACCAGGGAGTGGGGCGTTTAGATGATGAGAAGCCAGTGAAGGACTGGGGTGCTAATTTATCACAGTGTAGCTCCGAAGTCAGCTGGGGCCTCCTCGTCCCACAAGACCCAGCTGAACTCTCCTCTCAGCCCTCGGTCTCCCCCAGTACTTGTTTCCCGAGGACTAATTCCCTCATGGTCCATTTGTCTTTAGATTTTGTCTTCTTCCAGTGCTGCCGTTCTGTTGCACCAAGGATGACCCCAGCCAGACATGAAAGTCAACATCCAAAAGAATTCACTCACAGAAAAACAAAAATGAGCATTGTAGATTTTACCAAAGATTTCTTGAAGGAGTTAGAGGAAGAATTTACAGCAGTGTGCCAAAGTCCACTTTTAGACATTTTTGTTCTCTCCAAATGCTTCCTTCATGCAGTATCCAGCCTAAGGCACCTTTCTTCATTTTCTGATTACCTGTTTAAACTCCAAATTTTTCCCCTTATTACTGAAAAGTTCATCCATTGCCCAGGCCTAAGAACAGGCCCGGACTGAGGCCCAGAGATTAAGAAAAACTTCATGCCCCAACCACTTATAAAAACTTTTTTCACCCCATCTTCCATAACCTTCAGGCCAAAATACAATGTTCTTCATAAGGGGAATCCTGGTACATAGTTTCCCCCATCTGGTTATAAAAAGATTAAGATAACAGTAGACTCTTTGACTTGAAAGGGTAGAGTTATAGCAATGTTTGTGGTGTGTAATCTCCCTTGAAGAATAAATCATCTTTGTCAATCCCTGGGGGGAAAATATGTGTCAGAACTAAGCTTAGATAGACAAGAGAGGGACCCTCTTTTCATCTTGTCAATGCAATGGTTTAAGATGTGTAAGAAAAGGAGTCTAAGTGGTGGGTGTCCATATGGCATCTCCCATGTGGCGATAGGGTGGGAAGTTTAAAGTGAGGGCCTAGGCAAAGGCCCTGGGAAGCAGTGTCAGCCCTTCAGATAGCTAATTATTCTCCTTCGTGGATCCACTTCCAACTTCAAGCACATACATCCCCTCCCTCAACATGGGGAAGGGAAAGGGATATTGAGATACATCCTCTATCTCAGAGGTTTCAAAATAATTGCTTCTAGAAAGCATTGGGATTCTTTCTCAAGTCAAATTTTACTTGTAAGCCCCCACTATAAAACAGATCAAATACATTGCTCTGATTTCATTGTAACTGGGGATCAGGGGCCCATCTATCCCTTTTGCTACATCCCCCCTCCCAACTCATGTCAGACTCCACAGATCCTTCTGGGGTTCTAGACGGCCACTGGCACACCCCTTGCTTCATGAGTCTGGAGACAGTCTATGGATAAGCTCTTGAAATACCCTTTTGATAAGACTAGACACCCCTGGGAAAGGTGACAAAGGGTCTGAATTATGGGGGCTTTTTAACAGTTTCTCCCTCTAGGTAACCTCAAGGTTTTCAGGAGAAGATTTTGTCTTACTGGTCTGCCAAGTGGTTGATGAGGCACTTTTGTGGTACCCCAAGTGCACAGGTAAGGCTGGGTAAGGGAAATTGCTCTTTCCTTTCTCTCCATCGGGCCACCATGCAGAAAGTAGAATTTATCAGGGCATCTTCTCTAGCCTTCTTTTGGTTCCTTCTCCCTTATCAGACTTTCTGTAAGTGGCATGACCTCAGTTACCTTACCCTATTAGCTAAGACCTTTTTTTTTTTATTCCCTGCTCATCTGGTATATCTTTTCATTCAAATGGATCATGGCATGGAGCTGTTGGGGGAGGAGGAAGAAGAGGGAAGGAGCAATGTCTCTCCGATCTGTGAGTGCTGAATGACATGGTCTTGCTCTACCTCCAAGTCAGATTTACAAGATCCATGGGAGTCAGATGTAATCAGACCAGGCTTCTGGAATCTTTCTGGTTCCAGGGGCAATACTTGGTGCTTACTCTAGGAGCATAGCCTAAAGAGCTGGTGGCAGAGAACAGAACCTCACCGGCAGGAATTTTGTGTTTAAACTTGGCCTAAACCAGCTATGGGGACCAACTGTGTCCCCATTTCTCCCCTGCCCCAGTTCCTTCAGACAGAAGGAAAGGAGGATGGAGGGTGGGAATTATGTTGCAAATGACCCCTTGAGCTTCTAGGAAATATCCAAAAGTATTTCACAGAAGAAGGTTCATAGGTTCAAAGATATAGGAAGAAAGAAGACCTCATTCTGAGGCAGTTTGGTTTCATGTACAGCAAATAAACTATGAATGACTAGACCTTCCCCAAATTTTTGCTTTATTCCTATATCCTGTGGAATGCATTACAATAGTACAGCCCTGTTTCACTTTTCTGTTTTGCAATCAGAAAACTGGTGTGACAGGTCAAGCTGTCATCAACACTGAAGGCTAGGACCTTAACACCAGACTGGACCACATGGGTGACCTGAGGGTCCCTCCAGCTCTCAGTTAGATGAGTCCAGAGGGGAGTCAAGGCCAGCAAATAGTGGCATGCTGTGTGCAGGTGTGGCTGAAGTTCCCAGGGGGCACAGGGTCATGTTCACCTGGAAACACTCAGCCAGGCAGTGGGGGCTGGAGGCTACCTGGGAACAACAAGAACCATTCATGCCAGAGCTCACCCCTCCCCCTGAGGCCATTGTCACATTCTTGTTTAAAGATTAGTGTCCAGGGCTGGGTCCTTCATGGAGAAAGATGCTGTGTAAGTGAATGAACTAAATGATAACCAGCACTGCATTAATTTTAACCCCGCAGGTTTGCAACAAGTGGCTGTAGTCAGTCCCACCCAGGGTAATGGTGGGAAGGAGGAAGATGAGGATTGCTGCCTTTACTTAAGAAATGAAGCAGCTCCCTCACTCCCTGCAGAAAATCAGGGCCAGTAAGTAATAAGAGCAGAGAGCTTTTAGGATACATTTACTATGTGTTAGGGACTTTGTAGACATGATCACATTTATTTATCAAGGTCACCCCATGAGGTGGGCCTATTATTGTCCTCAAATTACCAATGAGGAAACAGGCACAGGGTGATTTAAGTCTCATGTTCTATATCTACCACAAATGCAGCAGCAAGATTTAAACCCAGACAGTGTAAATCCAAAACTGTGCTCTTCACCACTGCATCATATGGCATTTCCAGGCAAAATAACACCTAGGGTCATTATAATGAATCACAGCTCCCTGCGTCCACACCCCTTTGCAACCTGTCATTGCTGCCTCTCTCAAGAGATGGAGACTATTGCTCCACCCTCTTTTTCTTTTTCTGAATCAGGGATAAGCCTATGACTTACTTTGATTAACAGATTATGGCTGAAGTAACATTGTTAGAGTTGCAGAGCCTAGATCTCAGGAGACCTTGCAGCTCCCACTCTTACCTTCTTGGAATTCTGAGACCGCCATGTAAGGAGGAAGCCCAGGCTGCCCTCCTGGGAGGATGAGCAGCCGTGTGCAACGGAGCAAAGGCTCTCCAGCCCACAGCCAGCACCAATGGCCAGTTGAGTGAGACCCTCTTGGATGTGCCAAATTCAGCTGAGCTCCCTCTGCCTGTAGCTGTATCTGTGAGCCCAGGCATAGTCAGCAGCAGAACTTCCCAGTCAATGGAACCAGAAAAAAATAAATTATTGGCTTAAGCCACTAAGTTTTGAGGCAATTTATAATGTAGCAATAGATAACTGAAATAGGTAAGTTTTAAGTTTATTATCTATCTCAGACTACCTACTTTTTAGCAATCTAGGCTTACATGATAGAGAATCACAGGAAGTTTCAGCTGGAGGGACCACAAGGCAACACCTAATTACTCTTTTATTTTATAGAGGACGAAACTGAGACCCAGAGTAAAATGACTTGTCCCAAACCACAGTGCCTTAGAGCCTGAGTCAGGGCTAAATCTGTCTTCAGCATCTCACACCTAGAGTTCTCTTTGCTACATAGTACTGCCTGATACCACATGCAGTTAGAGGATGAAAAGCAATTTTCAACTAATTTTAAGGATAAACATTAAAAGCTGTTTATAGTGTATAGCCTTACATTTATGGTCTTATATTCTCATGTCATCCATGCAAAGAGATCCATATGCCAAAGACCCATTAAGTGTCAGGAAGCAATTACTGGAAACAAGGCAGCAAATTGTTGTAATTGAGTATGTATTGTCTCTCATGGGATCTGTGCATTCATGGATGGGCCAGCTCCTGACAGATCAGTTGTTCTCATCTTGGCTGCACATTGGAATCATCTGAGGGGTTTAAAGAACATCTGAGGTATGGTGCAGGCAGCAAGAGATTTAAAAGCAGCCCAGGGTGAATTTAATGAGCAGCTGGGACTGAGAGCCCCCATTCAGAACTGCGAGCTCCTGGGGGCAGGATTTTCATCTTTGCACCCGCCTGGGGCACCGTGCCACAGAGCATTGTTGATTGAAACCAGGGACATGATGATGGAAGTACTTACAGAGAGCAGCTATGGCAGAGTGGAAAGTATGCGGGCTTTGACTTGGAAAACATCTGCCGTTGCCTCTCAATTTTGATATTTAGTAGCTGTGTAGGCTTGAATACAACAGACCGTCAGAGCCCTCTATAGAGGGGGTATAAAGATGACACCGACTACTCAGGCAGGGATGTTAAGAGTTCAGCTGAGATGGCTTAGCTTTTGAAAAGCTCCTTGATAACAGTCAAGACTTCATCACATATTTTGATTTCCATTCAAAATGGAAAGAGAGAAGCTTTCTAAAAACAGAACTGCTGAAAGCAATGAAAGGTGATTATAAGAATTTAAGGAATACAGGGAGTTTTTAAACATCAAGTACAACTACCTCTGGCTCCTCTGTTAAGTGGGTTTAAGTATTTTATTATTTCTCCTTCCAGATTGTTTCTCTGTAGTTTGTATGTACAGCTGCGCACATGCAAACACACATGTGCCAAAATATCATATAAAACACATATATACAGGATTATATTGTGTTTATTTTCCATGTTAGTAACTATGGTTGTTCATAACCATGAGCTGTAATTATTGTGATGTTTTCCTAATGCAGTGACTTGGGGAGCAATTGAAGGAGGTAGTGTGGCCGCGATGAAATGGAAACAAGAGCAAAGCCAGTGCAAATTTGCAGAAAAATTACACATCTCAGGGAACTAACGATTACTAAAGATTATTTGCAAGTTTCCATTGAGGCTTAGCCTTTTCCTCCTCTGAGAAGGCTGATCTTCCCACAAGAGCTCGAGCACTGACACGGCTGGAATGAGGCCGTCTGGTCCTGCCCGTCCGAGAGAGCTTTGCCTGCCGGAAAGGCCTTGGTCACAGCCCCAAGTTCCTTTTGGCCAGCAACATTTATGTGCACATGGTTCCAAAGGTAGTAAGAAAGGGAATGGAAAGAAGACCAAAAAGTGCTTATTCAAGTGAACTATTAATTTAGAGAATGTAAGTTTTAAACTCAAGCCAGCCTAGAGTCTATCAAAAAGTCCACAGTAAAAAGAGCCAAAGCAAATACGTGGGCCAGATCTCTGAGGGTGACATTGGCTGGCAAGGAACCCAACTTTAGGAAGGACAGGAAGACAATGGAACACTCTCTGGCTCAAGCTTTGCTGTTTTCTGGACTTGATTCCTAGCAGCACCAGAGCCTCTATGTGTCTGTTGGCTAAGGACCTTGCCCATAAGGAGGCAGTGTTTACAGAATCAATGAGGAAGAGAGGAAGGGTGACTGTAAATATCAAACAAGAGGCCCCGTTTAAGGACATCCCCAGCATGGACATGCCTAGTGAGTACAGCGCCATCAAAACAAGGTTTTTGCTATAGTGGCATCTTTTTCTGCCCGGACAACACTGCTCAGAGAGCAGCTTTGAAATTCTCCTTTGCAAACTGCCTTTAGAGGCCCAGCAGAGAAATCCAATTCATTTTTTATAGCATCCTCTGATATTTTTTTGGCACAAGGATCTTGTTTAGACTAAAAAGAATGTAGCTTTGAGTTGGAGGAACCTATGTGTGAATTTCAGCTAATCCACTTAACAGCTGTGTGATATTGGACAAATTGTGTACCCTTTATGTTTGTTAATTTCTTTATCTATCAAGAGGGATCATGACCCTCGACCTTCCATCACATGTGACACTGCCTTGATGCAATGGTAACCTCCAAAGGTCACTGCCATGCAAGGTGGTAGTCCCTACCTGAAGTCACAAAACAGAAAGGCTCACTAACTAAATTAAAATGCTCAGATCATACAGATTATAAAATTGATTTAAAATGCACAATGAGAAACAGGAGAAACATATTAGCACTCTGCGATAGGTGTGAATGAGTAGGGTGGAAGGACCACACTACATGAATCTTGGGGTGTCTCTCTCTGCCACATCAGGCTTCCCCATTGATGGTTTGGTAACAGGACCAGAGTTGAGGTTCGAACTAAGGGGTATGCAAATGGAGAGTGCCCTGGCCAAAAACACACACTTGTTATATTGGAGATGCAGGGACAAGAATACCAGGCCCACAACTGTAGCTTGGCAGTTAGCCTGCTGAGCAGCCAAGAGCTAGCAGAAGACATGGAGCCAGATGGGTGTCACCAGTGTATGACTAAATCAAGGCTCCATGAATATTGAGTGCTTTTGTATATTTAGTGCACCCAGAATATTTAGTGCCTCAGAGGTCTCACGCATACATATATTCAGTGCACAGTTGTCTCGTGAGTATTTAGTATCTCATAAATGTTATGTATCTCTTGGTCTGTTCATCCTTTTCTATCTATGTTAAATATTCATATGCTATAATATACATAGGTATAATAAGTGGCAATATATTTTTATATTTTTGTGAATTTAATTTATCTAACATGTTTTCTTCTTTTGAAGAATTGAATATTTTCAAACAGATACACAGTACAGCATTCTAGTATAAGGCTAAAGGGAGAAAGTAGTTTATAAACTGTAACATTCTACACAATTTTAAGAGATTATTATTATTCCTGTTATTATAATTGAACAATAATAATGGTGGCCATTTATAAAAATTAATCAAATCTATCTTGAAAGAGCAGAGAGGAGGCAGCTTAGTCTAATGCCTGAGCACTGTGAGCTCTGCCCGTAAGCGACTTTGCTAGGCGGTAGGAAGTTACAAAGCCTCCCTGAGACAGAGGAGTCTCCTCCTCTGTTAAATGGTAATGACAGTAGCTGCTTGATAATGCTGCTGTGAAGACTGAACGAGAATGTGTGCGGAAAACATTTGGAAAACTGCTTGGCCTATAAGAATGACGATACTTAATCTTTCTTGAATGCTGACTCTATGCCAGGTACTTTCTGATTATATGATAGGTGTGATTATCGTGCCTATTTTACAGATGAGGATTTCAAAGAGAACCAGAATTCAGATCCAGGCAACCTGACTACCAGCCCATACTCTTAACCACTTTGCAATGCTAAATGCTAGCTATCACACAGTAAGTAGTCAATCCATGTTGCATCATCATATTAATAAGATTGTCCACTAAAGCAGATATTCAGTGTATGGGCTAATGGTTATTCTATTGGTGCCTCAAAATCATTTTAGGGGAAAAGAGAATACAGCAGGGCCTTGAATAATGTTGCCATAGGAACATAACTCTGGTTTATATCAATTAGCCTAGGGTAAAATTTATTTCCTTACATGTTGTTTTGCATGAAGTTGCAGAACCTATTGATGTCAAATGAGGACTTACTTTCTTAGGATATCAAGGGAGAAAGGAAATGATAATTACTGAGCAAAGCTTTCTTTGAACAGTAGCCACAGCAACCCTTTAAGGAAGGTAACATTAATCCCATTTTTTTTTAGAAGAAAACTGAAGTATAGGTCTCAAGTGGTTCACCCAAGAATGTCGTTTCATGAAAGCACACCTGGGATGAATTCTAAGTTGAGTGGACACCTGACTGCACATTCTTTCCAGTGAACCATGTGCTAAGAATACTCTGGGTTCTTATATGTCCCTTTGCTCATTCATTTCTCAGATTTCTGTCTCATGTCTACCATGTGTTCAGTGCTGGGCTAAGCACAGGGCAAACTCATGGACTTACCCTTATGGAGCTCACAAGCCACTGGGGCAATTAATGAGAAAATGGACCATGACAAAACAGGGTTTCATCAAGTTCCACAATGGAGGTCAGCACAGAATGATCAGGGAAGAGTAGAGAGGGGCTTCACATGACCTGACTTGGGGAGTCAGAGAAGGCTTCCAGGAGGAAGGGGCTCATGGTGGCATGGCTCATAGCTATCCCTGCAGGCTCCTTCATGGATCAGTGTGGGAACCCCAGAGCGATGTTGCCAGGCAGGGACACTGGGAGAAATGTTCATATGACTTAATGAGACCTGGGGTACTTTTGAGTGAACCCAGAGCTGATGGTGTTCCATCCATACTGAGGAGCCACAGTCTGGTCCCTGGAGGCTCCACACGTATTCTCCAAGGCTGACCGGCTGGCAGCTCCCGCAGGCCACAGGCTTGTTTTAGTTAGTTAATGGCTCTTTGGAATGCATGTATTTCCCATTAATTGTGGTTTTCAAAAATTAAATGAAAACCTTTGATTTACTTTAAAGATATATTTGGCCAACTTTCATAAAAGCTTACCCAGCTCTCCTGTCAGGAGAGAAAACAAGATTTGTGAGTTTAAATCTTAGAAAGAATTTAAATTATTTCCGATGCTAAATTCTATCAGCTTCCAGAGCTCATGGGCAATTTTTGGAACCTTCTAAACCTCAATTTCCTCATGGGGAAATGGGATAACAATAATTTGATCTGAGTGTGTGACTGTTTATGCATGAGCTATATGAAGTAATATGAATGCTCCAGTCCCCGATCTGCTTGCCCTTCACAATGTTCCATGCCTCCCCCCTCCTTGATTCTACATGGCATAGGATGCAGCCTGCATTCCCCACCTCTCGTATCAGCTGGCCTCCACCTGGTGTGGTGAGTGGGAGCTCCTGCTGGGAGATTATAGGGTAGGAGAAAGCAGCAGGGGTATTCCTCCTCCCGCCTTCTCTGGGTGAAATGTTCAGAGCAGCTGTTTCCTCTCCTTGGCACCAGCTTCCTTCAGGCACATCCACCGTGGTCTGGGTTCAGCAAGTGAGGCCAGCACCACAGCCTGGGGAACGCTACTTCCTCCCTTTCTCCCTTCGGCTGAGGGTGCCAGCAGCCTCCTGCTGAGGTGAGCTTCTGGGTGGCCTCATCACCTGCCTTCTTCCTTCTCTTCTGCAGCCATTTTCTGGAATTAGAGTTCCTCTGTTTTAAATACATAGAGAGCTTCTATTTTGTGGTCAGACTCTGACTTCTGCAGTGACTGAAATGCACTTGCCTGATAGGATTTATCTTCTCAATGAATGAAGAGGCAAAAAAATCAAGTGAAAAGAAAGGGAGTAAAGTTTAGACCATGGAAAAGATTGGTTGTACATGTTGGTCTTTCTTAGCCCAATGTCTAGTGAATGTTCAGTCAGTGTGGCAATGGCGATGAGAATTACTCACTTTCTGCTATGGAGAAACATGCCTTTGACTGGAAGAGAGGGGCAGAACGATCTAACGGCTTCTGTTAATAATTGGCAGCCCCCTGCAATTCCCTGGAGCCTGGCTCTGAGTGCTGGGAATAGCTGTCCTCAGCCGGGGTTGCCTGGAAGCGCTGGTCCCTCTGCACATGGTACTCCATAATCAAGAACAGGTTTTCCAACCCTCACAGTCTGGGGTGAAAACTCATCCTCCTCACCCTAAGGACAGAGGAAGAATGTTTCAAGAATATTTGCCATAGCTCTTTAACCAAGATCTTGTTTTTACATTCTTCTGATGGCTTCCCAGCCCCATGCCAATCTGTTATGTCCCGTGGCCGTGTTACTTTAATTCCCAGCACAATCCAAGTCAGAGTTATCCAGATGGGCTCCGCTCAGAGGTAGAAAGGGTTAAACCCAGTGTATGCAACCGGGAAGGCGACTGGACAGTCACTGGACTGGGCTCCGAGCATGAGGGAAGGGAGACAAGAGGTGAGTTTCATGCCTCCTTATACTCAGGGGCCCAAGATGGTGCCTGACACAATAGGAATGCAGGAAGGCAGATGCCTCCTGTGGTGCAGGCTCTGCAATAGGCCTCCCTCTCTGGCGTCCTAACATCGTCACACTGGCTGAGCAATGACTGTGCCGGCCACCTGCCATACACTGTTTCAAACCCTCACAACAACCCCGTGAGGTAGGGTTGTCAAGTCCAGTTTACAGATTATGAATTAACCTCCAAGTCTACACAGCTGGTCAGTGTCAGAATTGGGATTCAAAGCCACATTTTCAGGTTCTAAAATCTGCGTTATTTCAACAATTCTGTCCTGCCTCCCTGACATCTCTGTGGCAGGAGTTTAAGAATACTCTGGGTGGCCACACCACATGTTTTGCAGTTGCCCTCACCAAAAGCCTGGCGGACCCTAGTTGGCAGCATGAGAGGGGGAATGTCTCGGAGCCCAATGGAATGAATCCTCAGGAATCAATCCCAGGGTCTCTCCTACAGCTCTGAGGCTAAACACCAGCCATTACCTGGGAAACCAGAAGCCATCTGCAGAGGTCAAGGGCATTAGGGAGGAAAGGTTCACTTGGATACACCTCCAACGCCCTGAAATTGAGTGACATAAAAAGAGAGAGCAGCTATGGGCACCTCAAGGGTTGGCATGAGAAACAGGCTTTTGTTTTTGAGGCCAGTTACCACTATAGTGAAGAACCATTAAACCAAAAGAAACCTGAAGAGCAAAGCCACAGCCTTTTGATGACATTGTTCCTGTCCTTACATCGCTATGATCTGAACATCCCTGACATCACCAAGGTAATCACATTACAGTGTGGTGCCCAAGTCTCTAGTGCACCGAGCCTCTGCCTACCTGAATGTAAGAAGACCGGTCTTTGACAGAAACCACTCTGAAATATTTTTGAGAAGCCCCAGAATGCTTACATGTTTCCAAGAATCAGGGCTGGTGCTGGTTTCTTGCCAAATATTGCAGCTGCTTCTTGAGGCCAGATGTTACCATCACCCTCATGAAGAGAAAGAGAAAGTTGCTTACACATCACCCTCAGCCAGGGCTCTACAACTTGGCCCCTTCAATTGGCGTGTTAAGTAAAAGACCTATTTAAATACATACATACATTCCCCTTCCAGCTGTGCCTTCGGGGGCTGGGGACAGGCCAACGTCTAATATCAGCTCACAGAGTAGATGTGGAAACAGGGCTTCCTTCTAGCCCTGGCTGTGCTGGGCCTGGCTACCTGCAGAGTCTCTCTTTAGAGAAAGAAGGGGCTCTTCAGGTGGAGAAATCTCCCTCAGAGATGGATGATTCCGTTCAGGAAAATCCATAGTTCCTCTTGGCAAAACTGGCTCTTATCTGACTGTCGTATGTATTATATTTAAACCTCACAGGTGAAAAATTCAAGTCCTTTTTTTTTTAATCTCCAAGTGAGTTCCCAACCCTCTTGCTTATCAGTGGCTAGAACTGTATATATGGGGAAAGGAACAGAGTTGCTTCTTCTCTTTTTTTCTTTTTTTTTCTTTCTCTCTCTCTCTGCACCACCCCTGACCCCCCCAGAACCTGAAGCAGTGGTTCTTTCTCAACCAGGATTTCATATTAGATTTATTTTGGAAAGGCAAATATAACCAGTATTTAACCAAGTAGCCATAAGACCTCAGATTAGAACTGTAGATTATTACTTTTGAGAAGGGAATTTATAGATAATTCAGGTTGGTGGTTTTCAGTTTGTGAGCAGTGTGTGAGCTATATGCTTGGGTGTCCATGAGTTATAATACTCTGAGCCAAACACTGTCAAGATTCTGAATAAATAGTGCATCCCCATCACAGATAACACTATTTTTTCAAACATCTATGCCCTTGTTGAGAGGAACAAACTATAAGTGCATCTCAAAAATGTAACTGAATTCACTATAGTTTTTAGTTGTTACATATTTTGTCAAACAACCAACGTAAAAATACATTTACATTTATATGGCAATAGTTTACAAAATTTTTTGATGTAAAAAAGGCATCCCTACAGTCAAAGAAGGTTATGAGACTTTCCCTCTAGGCCTGCATTTCTGTGAATTACCTGGGGGTGCTTGTAAAATGAGCCCCAGATCTAGGAATACTTATCTAGTGGTGGGGCCCAGGAATCTGCATTTTAACATGTTCTCCTGGTGATTCACCTATACACTGCACTGTGAGAACCTCAGCTCAGGTCAACGCACATATTTTATGGATGAGAGAATTCAAGCTCAGAGTGGGGAAGTGGTTGGGACAAGGTCATAAAACCCTAATCAATATCTCCATCTATCCCACCCATGTCTTGCCCCTCTCGGTCCCAGCAAGGGGCCGAACAAGCTCACTCCTCTCCCAGGAAGGGACCAGCCGATGAAGACCACAGGGCCTCAGCATTACAGCAAAATACTGCTTCCAATGGGTGAAAATGTTCTCTCTCCTAGGCCCTTAGGCTTCACTCTCAGCTCTCATAAACTCCACCCCCCACCCCCAATCAAGCAGGCAGGCCAGTGGCCTCACTACCGCTACTGTCCCAGAAGCTTTGCCCCAGCTTCTCCCACTTCCTGATCCAGCCCACCACTCCCTCCCATCCTGCCTATTGGTAGGTTTCACCAGATCTCTCAAGTCCCACTTTCCAATTCTGCCCCAGGAATGTGTTTTAAGACCATTCTAACCTTACTGGTCACTTTGTGGCCTTAAATCCCTCTGCACCTGAATGTGTGCTTGTTTTTACGTTGTTTTGCGTGTGGACAGTCAAGGTGTGTCTCAGAGAATGTCCGATGCAGAGCTGTGCACATGGGTTCTTGCCTGATGAATGCATGTGTTCAGATATGCATGACACAAACTCCAAACATGTTTAGTGTGAACATACACATTATTCAGCCTTTTATTTATTTATAGCCACTCTCCAGACAATTTTTGCCAGGACCTGCTGAAACAAAATGGACCAATTGTGGGCCTTTCTCAAGGAGTTTGTGTATAGTGAGTGATTTAGATTCTTCCTGATGTTTGATTTTTTTATATTGGGACAAATTTTTTGGGGGGTCCCCAAATGAATTGTAGTTATCTAACTTTGTAATATAGTTGTAAAATTGTGAGGGAAAGCAATCATCATTAAAACACAAATTCTTAATAAATAATATATTTATCCAGTTACAGAACACGACCTACATTCTGGGCGACTTATAAACAGCATCTCATTTACTCCTCCATGCAACCCTTCAAGCACACCATTATTTCTGTTTTAATAATGGAAAAAATGAAGCAAGTGACTTCCCCAAGATCCCATCAAATGTGATGTCAGGTTTCAATCCCAGTTTTGTGTAATAAGCAAGCCTGTGCTGTTCACCGCTGCTCTACATCACCACCCCACCCCCTGACAGCATTTCTGCATCCAGCGTTTCATAAATGCTGAAGTGCAAACAGTTGCTAGAGGATAACGAAATAAACGGAATGAGTCACCAGGGGCAGGCAACAGGCCTGATGAGATTGATGAATTCATTATCAGTAACCTGGGTCAAGAATTACAAAACAACATCAGAATCTGTTGCAGAAAACTCCAAGCTCTCAGTGAGTTGTGCAAAAAACTGAGACAAATTATTGTTCTCAGATGCTGAGTGTGGTGGCTTGACCTGCATTCCCACACATTTACCCTGGCGCCTTCTCTCCTCCAAGGGTGGTTCTCTAGAAGCAGTCTAGAGAATTCAGATTTCAAAAACTTATCCCAGGCCTCCTGTGCCTGACTCATTGTGTGGTCTCTCACTGGTGAGTCACCAGCCTGTGACTCAATTTTCATGTCCCATGTACATGGCTCAGAGATTGACTGTTCACATTCTGGGGATAGATTTCTGTGAAAGTGGTGTAAAGTTAGTGATGTGCGTGGGCTCAAAAAATTAGCTGGTGAGGACCATAGACTAGATCTTGGGAATAACTAGGCCCTCAAGTGGACCCCTGCCTCTGTTTCCAAGTGGGACATAGCTCAGTTGAGCATCCTGGGAAGCACCATTCCCAGAACAGGCTGTTACGAAGATGGGACACAACAAGATCTTGCAATGGGATTTTTCTTGCCACTAGCTCACCTGAGATCCCATTATGGTAAACATCAAGATTCAAAAATGAGCTTTCTGGACCTAGTGGAGCAGGAGGCACCATCACTGGAGTCAACATCAGCCACAACAGAGACCGAGGGTTTCGGCACAAGAAACCCAAGAGCCAGCACATTTACCTAAGGCTGTTGGTCAAGCTGTGTAGGTTCTGGTGAGACAAACCAACTCTACCTTCAACCAGGTGGTGCAGAAGAGGTTGTTCACGAGTCCCACCACACAGCCGTCCTGGCCCTTTCCTAGATGATTTTCTTGGAGCCTGACCATATCCTGACCTTTCCATTCCTTCTCTCTGTACCTCATAATGTTTTGTGTAAGCCTCTAGGATAGCATGCCACCTCGTATTAGAACTGATTGCTTACCACTATTCCCCACATTAAAAGATGAGTTCCCATAGGCAGCAACTATATCTTATTCACAGTAATATTCTCTGTAACCAGCATGGTGATGGTGTGTGGTTGGTATGCAGTCAGTTCTTGTTAAATGAATAATTAAGTGAATGTATACATGTTGATAGACAGTACTTGGCAAAAAAGGGAGACATTTACAGGGTGGGGCAAAAGTAGGCTTACAGTTTATTCTTGTATTATTATTTATTAATTATAGTATTATTTTCCATATGCACAACTGTAAACCTATTTTTGCCCCACCCCATATTTAGACCTTTTGAGTCTTTTCAAATCTCACCAGCTGGACTGTGCCCATTGGTCTTATTTGCAGTTCCACTCATGCTTCCTGAAGACCTGGGTAGCTCTTTGCCGGTTTGCATTTGCTTGGGGGAATCCCCATTATACCCATGAGACAGCACATCCCTGAGGAGGGAAGGAGACACTGAAGAGAACAAGCTCTCCATCGGGGTAAATGAAAAGTGGGAGCTGAGCCATGCTTGCCCGATTTCAACAGAACCCTCTGTTGTACAGGGAACAGTGGAGAAATTGTTCATCCACATCCCATTCTTTGTGGAAATATTCTACTGCAAATTTAGTGTCAGCTTTGATTTCCTGCCCTGGGAGGAGACTTGGTCAAAAGGCACAAAGTGGGCTTGTGCAGAGGGCAGAGGGATTGTGAGGTTGGATAAGAGGAGATCCTCACACTTCATCTTTGTTCCATGGTGGAACTTCTAGCGTGGGGTTGGTCAGCCCCACCCCGCCCCGCCCCACCCTGCCCCAGCCTTGGGCTCTGTGGAGAACTCCATCTCCTCTTGGAATCACAGCAAGATCACAGGCAGAAGAGCAAAGGTCAGACCAGGCCTGAGGCTCAGTGCCCCTGTCCTTCACTTGCTTCTTGGAAAGGAACAAGCACAGAGGGGCCCTGGAGTTACGGGAATCTGAGAGGCAAACAAGAGGCAGGAGTCACCCAACTCTTCCAGGTCCACTTGAAAGGGACATTAACTAAATAACCTGGAAAAGGCAGTTGCAGAGCAAAAGCAAAACCAGTTGCAATCTCAAAGCTAATTTTAAGAATTTTTTTTTCTCTTAAAAAATTTCATCACCATGACTCATCGCACAGCAGGCCAAGATTCTGAAGCTGTGAGTCAGACTGGGCCCTGGGAGTTCAAGCCCAGTGGGGTGTTTTACCTAAATAAAGCCTCGAGCCCAGCCTACTGTGATAGATGGGTTAGAAATTTGCTAATTCAGCAGAGCACACACCCTTGCCCCTCTGACGTCTGCAGAGTTGCCCACAAGTTCCTGGGACTGTTGGTGTGATGTTTTTTTTTTTTTTTTTTTTTTCGCTTAGATGTGAGATACCCCTTCCCTTTTCTTCAACTTTCACTCAGTATGTTTCTATGTCTTCCCTTCTAATTTCCATAATCTGGTCAGCACTGCTATAGGTACTTTTTTTTTTTTTTAATACTCGAAGCTGGAACAGATGTGATAATAAAACACAAATTTCAGAAAGAATCTAGGGTCCCCTTCTCTAAATGCCAGTCAAAGGTAATTCATTTACATTTGGATCTTTGAAAATCAGAGACGGAAGGAGCCTCAGCTCATGTCATCCCTCCCTGTCATTATATAGATAAAGAATCCAAGCCTCAAAGATGTTGACCAATTTGCCCAAGGTGACACAGTTAGGAAGCAAATCCAGACAAAAGCCAGGATCATCTGCTCATGTCTTAATCTCTTGACTATATGGCCTCCACCATTTTGTTTTGTTTTGTTTTGGGGGGGGAGGAGGGGTTTGTTTGTTTCTTTGTACTATATGTCCAGGTTAACTTCTAGACTTGAGAACACCCACATCTAGTTATTGGAGGTGGAAAAAACCGACAGGAATGAGAGAAGAGATAATGTTCCGGGCTGACTGCCTGGTCCCTGGTGTCCCTTGAGCTCCAAATCAGTGACCTGAGTAGGTGGCTGCCACAACCATCGTGGCAGGGGGGAGTAGACTGGAGGCAGGGACCCAATGTGGACTCAAGGATGGTGGCAGTGGGAGAAATACCAAAGCAACAGAGTTGAGGAACTTGGCCTGTGGAAATTTTGCCTTCTCAGCTGTCCTTGGGCCACATGATGGGTGTCATCCTTGTTGCAACAATAAGGATGGGGGTATGTAGTCAGGTGTAGTAGGACTGGCTTTGGCATTAAGCTATTGAAATCTGATGGCAACAGAGGTCCATTCGCTCTAGCTCAGGAGGAAAGGATCGTTAGGAGGATCCAGAGACCGCACAGGAGCACAAAGACAGGTGCCATATGCAGCCAGGACTCTTCAGGCCTAAAATCAGCCCTCTGTCAGGAATCGAAGGGGCTAGCCCCAAGACAGTTCAGGGGTAACCCTGGACTTCACCTTGACTGAAAGAACTCCATCTTTCAGTCATAAGCCTCACTGTGACTCTGCTTTTGATAAAATTTCATAATTGAAATGAACCTAGCGATATCCTTAAAGGAAAGAATATATGATGATAACATCATGTTCTGCAAAAGAGTTGCTCATCAATTAAATGGAAACTAGAATATTTGCACAAGCATTATTTTATAGGCCTGTTGAATGGTCCACTGACCATGGAAAACATCTTGTGACTACACTGGGATCAACTGCCCCCAGAGGACAATCATGGACAACTAACCTTATCCCCATTCCCAAGCGCTACACCCACCCCCAGGCCCCTATATAAGCCATCCACAGGGACCCTTCAGGGAGCTTGACTTCTCCTTACTGATCGACTCCCTTGTGGACAATCTCTTTGCAATAAACTTTAATGACTTGATCTTGTACTGAGTTCAGTGCTCACTTCTATGACATTGAGACTCAAGAACCTGACATTCAAGGTCCAGTTACAGTTCCAGGCTCCATTCTCTTTGGTTCTGAGTTCTTTCCCCTGATTTCTTTCTCACTCTCTGTTTCTTGATGTAACTCTCTGATTTCACACTTACTTTCTCTTGACATCTCCCTTTCTCTTGTTATATCTGCTCTATCTTCCCCTCTCTGCTGCCTGCAGTTCTCACTTTAGTTTACACATGGCTCAGAATGGCAGCCCCTATATTTAGTCCACCTCTTTAACCTTTATCTCTGCTTCCATAGCTAACTGGTGATGATTTGTCCAGGTTCTAAAATCATAAGAGAGGAGTCAAATGGGCCCAGATGACATTTTTGAGCCTGGTTGCACGAGTCATAGGCTGCTGGCCACCTTAAGGATTAGCTGCTCTTGTGTCAAATGTCTAAGCCTTATCTGATCACTGGGGCCACAGGAGCACGGTCTCCAGGCCACTATCAACAGGGAGTGGGAACAGTCTAGATTATGGAGGTTGGTCAATGCACAGAGTATGTGGCTATGTATTCCAGCTTTGCTGCTTATAAGACTTGTGACTCTAAGCAAGATTCCTTATATCTCTGGACTTTGGTTTCCTTATCTGTAAAATGAGGGAAACAATACCTACTTAACAAGATTGTTGAGAAGGCCAGATAAATATAATATCTAATCAACCCACACCTTGCACAAGGCAAATACTCAATTGGTGCTGTCATTGACTAGCACTGCTATCATCAACTCATATTTAAAAGACCAGAGTCTTGGGCATACTCAGCACGTTGTGGCCTGTGGCCGTTTGAACTTCTCCCTCTGTCATCTTTCTGCATTTGGAATCTTTTTTTCTTCTCCCTCTTGATGTTTCTTCATTCTTCCCTTGTTGTCAGTGACCCAGGGCTTGAGAGTTTCACAACAGGATGCACTGGAGCCAATGTTTTCCATTTGGCTATGACTTATATGCTCTGCCCTATTGTCAATAATATTGAAGGGGTGGAGGGTGTCATTTACTGTACTGAATAACACTGTGATCTGTTTTCTTGCAAACTGTTCCAACAAAGGAAGGAAGTTGTTTGTGATGACACTGCTGGCTTTTAAAACATAAATATGAAGCTGTGTGTTTTTGTTTGGCAAAATCCCCAAAATTTTCCTCAAGAAGCTTGGGCCAAGTGAAAGCCAGCCACAGAATGCAGAGATATATTTAATAAGAAGCAAAAATTACTCCAGATGCCAGAAATTGTTATAAACAAAAACTTAGCCAAGCATACACAGCCTTCCCTCTCTTATTATCAGTCTCCTATCTGTACCCATTGGAAATCATTGCCTGAAAAGCTGAATGGGTGAGCTGTGTTCATGAGAAGTCAGGGTGTGAGGACTGGTCTGGGGGGAGGTAGGTTCCTGGGGCCTTGGAAAATTAGGGACAGAGCTACAAACGGGAGAAAGGGTCAACAGAGCATGCACGGTGAGGGCAGGCTTGTTCTGCAGTAGAGCAGGGCTACAAAAACAGAGGGAGAATCTGCGACAAAAATCTAGGTTGCTTCAAAAATCGCTGTAAAAACTGCCAGGGCCTGGACTGACTTCACAGGTATGTGAGTTATGCACTTGCACAGGGTCCCACACTCAGAAGGGCTTCCTGGTTAGTTTAATGCTCTGCTGTTAATGTATGAAAATTCTTCCGAATTTTTGAGAGTAATATAGGCAAAGTACAGGAGGGTTTCCCACAGACAGACCTAGACATAGACGTCAGCTTTGCCACTGACAGCCCTTGTTACTTCTGGCCAAAGCTCCTTACTCCTCTGAACTTTAGTTTCTTCATCTGTAAAATGAGGGAAACAATAGCTGCCCACAAGGTTGATGACAAGATTAGATGAGATGTAGTATATAAAGTTCCTAGCACTTTGCCTGGCACATGTAAATAATCAACCATTACTATTCAAGCCTACTATTGATTTAAGAGAACTGTAATTAAGAAAAGCAACTTCTAAGCTCACTGACTATGACCTTGGGTAAACCACTTTACGTGTATGAATCTCAGTGTCTTCATAAGTAAGAGGGAATTAAAAACCCCAATGCCTAAGACAGTGCCTTGAACATAGTAGGTATCACTAAGTATATATTAAATGAATGAATGAAGCTATGTATCCTGCCACACTGCAATAAAGGATACAACAGCTGTGAGTCCAGCTATAAAGGCTTTTGCCACTATATCATCTTTCTATTGACTTCAGATAATTAGATTTATTACTTTTGGGGGGTAAGAATCAAACGTGTTTAAGATCACCCCACTCTGAAAATAGCATTTTGTGTGCTTACCTGCTTCTCTATTTGGGTCAATCTTTTGTTACTGGTGTCAGCACATGGCTAACTGATCCAAATGTGACCAAACTGGGCTGGAAGTCTTTGCATGGCTTCCCCGCTCCAACCCCCACCCCAAACTTTTGTTTTCAGAACAAAAGGGACATGCTATTATACATGGGTTACCACAAATCAAAAAGTATAATTAAAGACAAGACATTCAATCTGCATGTACCTACAGCAAATGGATTCAGAGAATGTCATTTCTTTTCACTACGGTTCATGAAGCATGAAGAGTATTTAGAGAGAAAAAAAAGTCCCATTCATTAGCCTCAGGGATGCCGAGAGGGGAAATGACTTATAGAAAAATGATATATAGATAATGCACATATTTTTCTTGCTCTGAGTTTACATATCCCATATGGGATAAAAGGAAACCCAGTGTCGCCACCTTACCAAGCGCCTCGGATAAGAAGAGTTCCGGGCTTTAAGGATCGAGCATTGAACATTGAGAGGACAAACAAAGGTCAGCCTCCCCAAACTGGAGTGCTCTTGAGATTGAATGGATTCTTAAAGCATTACATACTTTCTGCCTTGAATAATGGAGGTGTTCTCTGGTTAACAATTGCTACTGTGGACAACCTGACTAAGTCTCCACAAAAATAAATCTGTGCTCCTCCTGCTATTCATTGTATAGAAACGTGGCTTCTCAACCAGGGACTAGGTTTCCCAGGCCTCTTGCATTAAGTGTGACTGTGTAGATAAGTTCTTGACAATGGAATGCATATGGAAGTGATGTGTGCACATCTTCTTTGTAGAAATGGAATGCAAATCCTGGGCCCATTATTATTTGGATAGTTTGCTTTTTTCTTGTTGAGTTGTAATACTTTTTATATATTCTGGTTAGCAGTTCCTTATTAAATACATGATTTGTAAATATTTTCTCCCATTTTTATAGTATCATGTGATGCACAAAATTTTTAATTAATGCAGTCCAAGTTTTCTATTTTTTCTTTGGTTGCTTGTGCTTTTGGTGTAATAACTGGAAACGATTGCCTCATTTAAGGTAACAAAGGTTTACACCTGTATTTTCTTCTGAAACTTTCATACATTTTTTTAACTATTACATTTTGAACTTTGAACCATTTGAGATCAATTTTGTATATGGTATGAGTCCAAGTTTATTTTGCTTGTGGATATACAATTACACCAGCACCATTTGTTGAAAAAGACTATTCTTTCCATTGATCAGGATTTATTTCTGGACTTTCAATTCTATGCTATTGACCTATATGTCTGCCTTATGCCAGTAACATGTTGTCTTGATTGCTATAGTATGTTCTGATATCAGGAAGTGTGAGTCCTTCAATTTTGTTTTTTTCAAGATCATTTTGCTGTTTCTGAATCCTTGCATTTCCATTTGAATATCAAGATCAGCTGTTAATTTCTGTAAAAAAGGCAGCTAGAATTTTATTAGGATTATCTTTTAATAGTGAGAGTTGATTCAGTCACACATATTAATCACTACAAATGTTACAATTTATTTGTTATATTTGTGTTTTCTATTTAAATTGCTTTTCTTTCAGTTCCTGTTTTCTGCTTTTAATTAGATTTTTGAAGTTTTCTTTATCTCTTTTTTTCTTCCAGTGTTTAGATTATATCCAGTTCCATGAAAGTTAGAATGACATACCCCCTTTGTAGTACATACATCTCTGAATATAAGATCAGTTGAGGAAGTAGGACTTCCAGCTGTTAAGGCAGGTGGACATTCAAAGTATTAATTATAAAAAGAAAAGAGATGTGATTGTATTTATGCACTAAGTTTATGGAAAGTTCTTATTGCATAAATATGGAGATAATAATTCTATCTGCACTCTCTTTCTCTCTCTCTCTCTCTCTCTCTCTCTCTCTCTGTCACAGGAGAATAAGGAGATAAAAAAGGGAAATGTAAGTAAGTTCTATCCTGATGCTGTTAATATTAAGCTAGTTATAGCTCTATTTAAACAAGTGGTTTGACCTAATTCTCAAAATCCTTGCCTATTAGTTAAAAGTGACTTGATAAATTTCAGGCACAAGAAAACACATAAGCCTAGGTCAATATTGACTTTTCCCTATTTGCAAAATTTTCATATTGCACTGAAGTCCCCTGAGCAAATGAAAAGCCACAAGGTAAGATAAAGGACACCATGTAGTTGCCTCCTTCGGGGGCTCAAAGTACCTTTTCTAACCAAGATTCATGACAAATTTCTGTAATTTCTTCTAAACCAAAAGAGGGAAAATCATGTCTAGCAGGAGATTTAGACTTTGTTTGCCTGGCTCAATATCTCATTTATACTTCTTACCTTTTTACTTCTATTCTTCTCTACTCACATCCAGTTTATTTATTCTCCTCTCCTGCTATTTCATCTGTCTCCTTTTGTTGACTAACTCATTTTTTTCTTTCACTTATGTAGTCAAAATTTATCAAGTACCTATAAAAATGGTAGGTACTAATGACATAAAGATGAGCAAAAGGTATTTCTTTCCCTCCCAAGCACAGGAGCTGGTTCTTAGAGGATGAATGGTGGGAATTTCATGTAAATAGAGGAAACGTGGGGCAGAGTGAAAAGTATGTACAGAATTCTTCCTAATTGCCATGGTTCTGGGATGACTTTGGAGCCCTAGGTGATGGTAAATAGAGCTCAAGAAAGCCTCTTTGCTAAGAAAAGTACAGGAAATTCATCTGTTAGCTGACCCTGCACGGTGGAAAAGAGCTTTGCTGCTGAGGATCCATTCCACCTTTCGGACACTGTCAGATGCTTCCTGAAATGGGTGTCAGAAGTAACAAAGAGGGTGAAAACAAAGGAGGGAAGGGATGGAGGTAACCTTTAAATTAAATTATTAACTCCTAATCATTGATTCAGATTAAATCATAATCATCTAAGCCCAACTATGCTTTTCTATGTGGAAAATCCTGCCTAGGGCCAGGCAGACCCAAGTTCTCTGGGGTTGGATGATTATTATATAATTGGTGGAGGAAGAGAGGCCCTTTAAGAAAATGAGCACAGAATTATCAGTCAGAAGGTAGAGGCAGGGCCTTATAAGGGGCCCGTGCAAGTACGGAGCCCTGCAGCTTGCCTCTCATTAGCTTGGTAAATCTACCTTTGACCAGAGTATCTCCTGTGGGAAGGAGGAAAACACTTGGATTCTGCATGCCTGCCTGGGCCGTGAAGTCACTGGGATTTGTTTTTCAGCATGTTTCACAGGAGGTAGCCCACCTAGATATCTTTATAACATATCCTTTGGTGTTGATTTTATTCAACCCTCTTGGACACCAAAGTTTTTAGAACCCTGGATCGCAGTTGACCAAGAAGAGTGTGTTGAGAAGCACATGGACCTCAGGATGCTAGTCCCTTTCCTGGGATGGTTGTTATTCCTCAGAAGAACAAGCATCATTATTCCTTTTGGGGCTGTGAAGGCTGTGGTGTGTGCAAGCCTTCAGAGCCACCAGGGCAGCCTGCCTCTTTCTGGGCAGAGTGAACTGCTTTGCCATGGGGTGTTGGGCATGTTTCCTCATGTATGCATGTGTTAGTCAGCTTGAGTTCTGGATTAAAGGCAGCAAATCACCTTGAGGACAGACTGCTCTTGGTGCTTGCAGGAGTTTAAATGGCCAATGGGGGATCCCACACTCCGTTGAATTTAGAGGGAAAAAAAATTGACATGTAAGATGTTTCTCTCTCTCACCAAAAAGGTGGATTAATTAATCCTTATTAAGAAGGAGGAGCCCTACCATGACTGGCAAGGAAGGAGTGTCTGAGAAAAATAGTGATTTGCTAATGACTTAGTATCTCACTTCTATTCGATTTCTTTCCTTGTCTAGGAATTTTGTTTGGCATTGTATGTGTTTAGTTACTTTGTCAGGCATCGGTGAAGGACACTGCAGACTGTAAGCACTGATGAAAGCTGGGGCTACACAGGAGCCTAAGAAATGGGTTCTGCCTTAAAAGAAAAGTTCAGCCGAGAATCTGACCCCAAGAGGGTGATGTTGAGCAAACTGCTTAAAAATCTGTGTGCTTGTTATCTCGTGTTTATTGAGATTAAGGTTAATACTTTCCTCAAAGTGTAAAATTGCAAGATATAATGTATGTAAAGCACATGATGAGATATCTGATATAAAAGTTTAATATTGAGAAGTGTTTAACATAAGAGTATTTTGAGTTACATGGGCTCAGGGAGTGCAAAGAAGTAGAAGAACAGAAAGTTTTGTGTTTGGATGCTTGGGGACTGGGATGTGATTTGGGGTGGACATGAGGATGGACTTGAATTTGGATGGATGGATGGAAGGAAGAGTAATGACAGGGTAGGAGAAAGGTTGGCCCAAGATCCATTGTCTTATCTGTCCTCACCGGAAACTGTTTGCATATCCTATTGACCTCCATGTCACCCACGGGATGAGCAGGGTGTGACAAACAGTGTTGTGAGGAGCTTTCTTTCTTTACACTTCTGTATAACCCACAATGCGTAATTCCAGCACAGTGAGGTACCAACACATCAGGGTTCGGGGAGGGAGAGCCAGGCAGAGAAGCAACATAATCAGGGAAGGAAATGTGTCTTTTTTATAAACAAACCAAAAACTAGGGGATCACATGAGTCAGATGACTTACCCCAGTTCACACAACTATGAATTCAAACAATGGAAAGTGATAATCAATATGTAACACTCCCCCACAGCACATCTAGGGTTATAGTCAATCACTTGTGTGCAAATTATGACACCACCCTTTTCTTTTAATGTACTTTTAAAGAAAATAACTTGCAAACGTTACTTGTGATGTCTTCCACAGACTACAGTCTACTTCTGTGTCATGGCACCTCCACCGACAGTGCTGACCTGGCCCATGCCACTTCCCAAGGTGTGTGGGAAACACGGAAGACCCTCTAAGTTACACCCCATTATATTGACCGAACACCTAGGCATTGCTTGGAAAACACCCCCACAGGCAGTGGACTGGCAGGAGTCCTTTGTCAACAGATGCCATGTTCACGTTTCAGACCCAGAGATGAAATGGACTCCCATAGTGGATGGCACATGGCTACCTGGTTTGATGAATTCCCTCTGAACAAAGTTCTTAAACAAAGTCAGGTGGGTTAGAAAAACAAACCAGCCCTGCGTATATTACTGCCCCAAGTATGACAGACATAGATTTAATGCACATATCCAATTTATTCCTGCATTACAGCCAGTATTAGGAAAAGAATGCACAGCCTGAGAATACGCATTACTCACCCACAGATTTCTTTTGGTGGGTCCCTTTATCCTCAGGTCAAGTTGTGGGGAAGGTGGAGGAGTCTTCCTTCCATTTTCACTTCAGCTGCCCACTCACTGCTCTCTTGGTCTCTTTTTTCCTGCTATCCATTTCTGAAAACATGGAAGAAATATGTTAATCACTGCCTGAAATACACTATTCTTGCCAGTTTATGTGTCTATTGCCCAATTAAATGAAAACACCTTAAAGGCAAACACTGTATTTTTCCTATGTCTTCAATATGCCATAGTATTCAATAATAAATTAGACTGAATTAAAAAAAAAAAAACTAAATAGCATTCACTCCCTTTGTGTAAACTACCTCTCATTGCAGGCAAGGGATTGCTTATAAGTCACATAAGAATAATAAAAGCTAAAAAAAGAATAATGATAGCTGGCATATATTAAGAACTAGCACATGCCTGTCATTGATCTGAGAGGTTTTTATATATTAAGGAATCCTGTGCTCCCAAGCCTCACATGTGTCAGTCACATTCTAGCTAATCTTGTTCCAGGTTTATTAGAAAGGATATAGAATGTGCATGAAACATGGGTCTTAACCACATCAGTTATCCAGCATCATCCACCTTGACACGGAAGTCCGAAGGAAAAAAAATGCCCAAGCATACTATGTATTTATTTATTTTAAAATAAACATTGTCTATGTTTGAGGTATACATGATTTGATATACATTATGAGATGATTGCTATAGTCAAGTTAATTAGCACATATTCTCACAGGGTATAATTTTTGTGTATGATAAGAGCATCTGAAATCTACTCTCAGCATATTTCCAGTATTCAATACAATGTTATTAACTATAGCCACATCCTACTTAACCACAGCTTCGTACCCTTTGAACAACATTTTTCCATTTCCCCTACTCCTAGGCACCCAGCACCTGGTAACTACCATTCTACTCTCTGCTTCTATGAGTTCAACTTCTTTTAAAAGAATATTCCACATATAGATGAGACAATGGCATTTGTCCTTCTCTGCCTTACTTAATTCACTTAGCCTGCAAAGTCACTCCTGTTTTTTGAAAATGTCAGGATTTCCTTCTTTCTCATGGCTAGACAATATCCTATATATACCACATCCTATCTATTCATCTATTGACAGACACTTGCCTTAGGATATTTTCAAGAGTTCTGTTTCACTATAGAAACCTGGTTGCCTTGTTCTAGGAAGGCATTTTGACTTCACAGGGTGTGTTAATCTCCCTCACTTTCTCCCCAATGAATCACTGAGATATATATAGAACCAATAGAGAGGCTTTAGTATTTAAATCAGATGCATTGCAAAGCCTGGTGTCATTAATAGCATTAACTCTTTTGAACTTTACAACAACCCTATGAAGCAGGCACTAGTATTACCCCCATTTTGCAGGGGAGGGAACTAAGAAGCAAAGAGAGGTTAAGTACTTGCTCAAGGATACAAATAGGTGCCTTCATTTTTGGCTGTGTGTTGTAATTCCCACCCACTACATTTCCGAGCTGGTCCTCTTACATACATTGCAAAAATAATTGCTAACAAGAGTGATTAAGAAAAAGATTGTTTTTACTCATCATGTCTTCAGGCAGATACAATTATGTCCAAAACCCTTTAAAATGTTAACTGTCATCAAAGTCTTTCTTGAGGAAGTACAGTGGGCATAATAATGGATGCTCCAAAGAGAGACCAAGCTCTGACCACAAGAGTTGATCCTTTTAATGTCCCCATCCCCTTCCTCCCCCGTGCCTTCTCTTCAGCTTCAGCAGGAGCTCAAGTCCTGCCACCTCTCCTCAAGGCTTTGCTCTTGTCTAGATCAGACCTAGCTCTCCAGACTGAATCATTAACAACTCTCTTGTCATGCCCTCTGCATTCCAGTAGGCTTATCATTTTGCTGTCGCCATCTTCACAAACCCTGAGCTTCACAGCTTAACCCTATGTTTTACCTTTTTTGTTTTCCCACTAGCCCTTCAAGCGTTACTTGCAGAAAATCCTTTGACTATGCTGGTTGGTGCTGTGACAAATCCACAGCTTCTGACCTGGCTGCACCTCAGTATCACTCGGCAATGCTTTCCTGAGTCCTTGCTTTCGCACAAGGAGTATGCAAACTCCCCCCACTCCCAAGTTTCTAATTCTGTCCTCACTTAGTTGGGTGACTTGGAAAAATCATTTAAAAGCTTTATATTTTACTGTGTTCATCTATAAGAAGACTGATTCAGATCAGTGTTTTTCAAACTTCATCAAATGCATGAACATGGTATGCCTTTCCTACTATTTGGGTCTTTTGTATACTATCTTAAGTTGTATATAAAAGGATTTCTAAATGAGCAGTATAGTAAAATGCTAATTCTCTGCAATATTTGTTATAGCTTTCAGTGTATCAGTATTGTACAGCTTCCATTAAATTCCCATAAATTTCCATTTGCCCCCATTTTTGCTATTTTTAATACTATTATAAATGTACAGTGTAAAAAGTTTGAATCTTATCTTCTAATTGTTTGTTGCTAATATATAGAAACACAGTTTATTTTTGCATAATGACTCTATGGCCTGCTAAATTCATACATTCTAGTAGGTTTTTGCAGATTCCTTAGTTTTTATTTTATTTTTCTTCTTTTTTTAAAAGAAAGAGATGCATATTATTATATAGGTCATTTAGAAATCCTTAAATACACAACCTAAGATGGTATGTATTGGGTTTTGAAAGACATTTCCACCCATTTATAACTCAGGAACTAATGAAAACCAGTGCATTACAAGATAGCTGGAGTTCTGATGAATTCAGATTTCTCTTCTAGAGTGCCCAAGGGTTGGCCCCTCGACCCCTGCTGGTGGAGTTGCCTGTCCTTGCCTCTTGTCAGTCTAAGATGCTTCTTCTTGCTTCCAATACTCTACACATGCAGGGGGCCAGCTGTGTCTTCATCTCTCATTTGGGCATTGACTTCTCTCATACCCTCGCTTAACCTTGAGAGCTAACCAGAGTATATCCTCTAGCCCAGTTCTCTGCACCATGCTTCGACCTCCAGTAGTTGTGGAAGGGGAAAGTGTATTGGAAAGAGCCATGTCCGATGACTGAAAACTAACACAAACAAACAATCTAGCCTTGGGTAGAAACAAATTTCTGATACTTACTGAGCAAACTATTAAACCTTCAGGTTTAATATGACTGCTTAAGTCCAATGGTTTGTTTCCCAACTTTACCTTTGACATCGATTATCCTGTAGGTGGAGTGGGGATGGAGGTGCAAAAGATGTTGTAAAGAATATCACAATAGAAGGGATCACAATAGTAAAGCAGCCATTATTATTTTGACCACACACCTTTTCAACTGTCTTTATTGTCCAGTATTAGAAAAATAAAGTAATCTACATGCTATACACACATGTATTCACAGTATTGTTTTTTTTAAGATATGAAAGTAGATTCAGGACTTTCCTGAATTTTAATTGTTGTTCACCTATATTAAAAGCTGGATCTTCTTCATGCCTTTGTGTGGTTTTTGACCTTTCACTAGTATACTTCCCCCTCCACAGCATCTATCACGCTCCATCATAATTGCTCATCTACTGCAAGACTATGAAACCTAGGAGGACAGGCTTGTGTCTGACATGGTCATAGGTTATCCTTGTATCCAATGCACTACCAGGAACAATAGGAGGGAACGAATCCTTATGATTTTTTTATGTAAACAATCATGTTTACTGTGACTAAAAACAGTTTTACTTTGTCCTTTCCAATCTTATGCCTTTTATTTCTTTTTCTTGCCTTATGGCTCTGCCTAATATCTTCTGAACAATGATGAATAGAGTGGTAAGAACGGACATCCTTACTATGTTTGTCATTGCAGTGAGAAAGCATTCAGCATTTCACCATTGAGAATAATGTTAAATGTAGGTTTTTTTCATAGATGCTCTTTATCAGATTGAAGTAGTTCCTTTCCCTTCTTATTTGCTAAAGATTTTTTAAAGTAAATGGATGCTCAATTTTGTCAGGTGTTTCTTTTTTACATCTATTTCATTGACCATATAATTTTTCTCCTTTTTAAAATATGATTAATTATAATAATTGATTTTTAAACGTTGAACTACCCTTGTTTTTCTAAGATAAGCTCTATTTGGTCATATGTAGTATCCTTTTTATACATTATTGAATTTTATTTGGAAATATTTTGTTAGAATTTTTTATCTGTGTTCTTGAGACATATTGATTTTTAGATATTTTTAACATAATGCTTTTTTTGATATCAAGACTCCATGAAAATTAGGGGAAAATAACTTAAATTTTACATTTGTTACTAATTGTTTAATGGTGTTGACTACATTAAATCTGTTTAGTTGCAAGTTAAAGAATGTAACTTGACCTAGCTTAGGCAGCTAGCACTGATCCCAAGGTCAGATGTAAGACATGTATCCACCCTCTAGAAGGAATTGGAACTACAAACCACGGAGTCCTCCATGTCTATATGTACTCTTCCTATACCTCCGCTTCACTCCTCCTACTGAAGACTTTCTTTCCCTGCTTCTCCAGTCATATGGCAATCCCTAAGCTTAATACTAATAAACAAACAAATAAATACACAAACGAGGCTTAGAAGAGCGTTCAGGAACTTTTCTTACGTGTCACTAGTCAAATGTATGCACAAGTACAAGGTAATGGACTAGTCTTAATTAAGGAAAGGAAAAGTGAGTTGGACCAATTGATCAAAGCAAAAACTTCTTTCGTGATGATAATAGCTAATACTCACCAAGTGTATACTCTATGCTAGACCCTTGATAAACACTTTGTTTGTTTTATATTATAATATCTTCAGCACACCCTTCTGGATAGAATCTCACGTTATCTCCAGATGAAGAAACTGAAGCTTAGAGAGGTGAAATAATGTTACCTATTGCTCTCTGAATTATAAATGTCAGACTTAATATTGCTGCATCTAAATGCAATGCAGCCCTCTGGGTAACACAAAAATCCTTTGAAACAAGAAGAAAGCACAATGTTAGAACTGTTAACCTGCATATTGTATGAGTTTACATTTCATGTATATGGCAATATAAAGATAATTGCCAGCAATATGCTATAGAAAGATTTCTGTCAATAGTTCTGTTGCATAGTCAGAATTATAGATTAATTTTCTAAATATATTACAGCAAAAGAGCTTTTATATTTTTCTATAGTAGAAGAATATCAGAAAGAAAGAAAAAAATAACTTTGGTGTTAAGGAAGAATTTTAAGTTAGAAAAAAACAGCCAATAATAATATAACAATGATTACTACTTTACTAAGTATTTGTTAAATGCTAGGTACTCTGGTTGATGCTTCACCTTTATTTGCTTATATGCTAGTCACAATCTCCCCAAAAGTGGATATTATTGGCTCCATTTGAGATAAAAAAATGAATCACTGAGAGGTTTAGGAACTTTTCCAAGATTCATATCAGGTAAGCAACATAGTCAGGATTCTAACTTATGTGGTGGCAGAAGAACTTACATGAACACTGATGAGCTCTTTGCTTTGGGGCTGGTGTGGCCCATTCATTATGGGCATTTGTCTTAAGTATTTTATGGCAATTCCTCAGGATTCCTTGAGGCCTCCAAAATTAAGACAGTATTTTGAATCCTGGCACAGTAAGATGCTCTCACTCTAGCTCCCAAACATAGCAATTATTGCATTTCCTGACCACAGAAAATACTGGGTTTTTGCAGCTCAGATGCCCAGGGCTCATAGCCATTTCCAGTTCCCCAGAAGTGCTAAAAACTAGAATGTAAAAAGTTCTTCAGTATGAAACAGAGCAGGGCAAATACATCCCAAGGTATACACAGGCTAGAAAGTTTGCTCAGCACACAGACTTCTAATAGCAAGCACAGCAAAACAAACATGGCCCTGAGATGCAGAGAAAGGAATGGGGCTGGGAAAGTCTGCTGATCACACCTAGATGTTTAACCTCCTGAACATCTGGTTTCCTGGAAAGGTGCAGGGAGGAACCAGGAGGCCAGATCTGCCTCCTTCAGACACTTGCTGCACTGATTTTGGCCTAGCCTACAATTTGAGCAGAAAAAGCCATTTGGGAGGCCTTCATTTGACCTTATCACAATTGGGCAAACAAGATAAAAACACCTTGAATGTTGACATTGACCTCAGTTGGGTTAAAAGAAAAAAAAGGCAAACATTAAATCAAGTTGCTTCTAATAATGGAGGTCCACAAACAACATTCAGACTAATGAAAACTTAGACTAAAGAAACCTAGAGAAAAGGAAGCTCTGGGACTCTCTGCCCAAGGGAACTCCATGGTACTTCCTTAGGTAAAGCTTGCCTCCAATAGGGGACTCTATGAGTCAGGGGGAGGAAATCCATTTCCAACATTCAGTAACACACGCTACCCCCATGATCTTCACACCCACCCAAGCTAATGAAGCTATTAATACACAGGTGACTTTTTCAGTGATTGTTAATTGATACTAAAATCTTGAGTGTAGGCAATTGATTATCAAGAGGTAGAACCCTCAATCTTCATAGCTTTCTGTTTACTAAAATAGAAAATGACATCACCCATGAATTGGTCAAATAAATTTGGTGGCAAATTTTGAATATGCCCTTCCAATAAATGGCCAATATTACAAAAAGATTAATTGTGTAGGTTACAAAGAGACAAGGTAAAGATCAATATACAAAGCATTTTCTCACAGTTCTACCTGTTTGTTTGTCTGTTTGAGAAGTAATGATTCTCCAGGAAAAGGTAATCAACACATTTTAGGGAAAAACAGGCATATGGTGGGATTTTAGGTACTCTATTGGGTCAGGAAAAGTGAGATCTAGTGTTTCTAAATCATTCCGAATATTTCTGAGCTCCCTCTATATTCCAGGCACAGAGCTGGCAGGGCATAATGACAAAGACACAATGTTTTCAGAGGCGTGTAGGTTGGCTGGGGAGATAGACACAGAGGCCGTTTCTAATTGTCATATAGGTGCTGGACCACAGTCATGTTCAGGGCACTATGGGAGCACAATACAGAGGGCCACTTAGTCCAGGCTTGGGCACAAGCAAGGGAAGGAGTCAAGAAATGCTTCCTGGGAATGATGGCTGGGCTGAGTCTTAAAGAGTGAATAGGAGAGGACCAAGTAGAGATAAGGAGTTAAGGGTACGGTAGTGAGGTCTTGCCAGGTCCTGAAGTGGGAACTGGGGAGATTTTGGAAATGAAGCTAGAGAGAGTGAAATACCAGGGCCACATAATAGAGAAGTGTGTGTTAAAGAAATATTGTTATCTCCATTTACAGATGACAAAAGTGACGCTTAAGGATAGTAAATCATAAGTTCTTTTGAAGTGGTATTTCAGGATTCTTAGGGCATATTCCTAACAGTGGAATCGCTGGGTCAAAAAGCAGTTCCATTTTTAATTTTTGAGGTATCTCTGTATTGATTTGAAGTATCTGCATACAGTGGCTGCACCTGCCTGCATTCCCGCCAACAGAGTACTAGGGTTCCCTTTCTCCATATTCTTTCCAGCACTTATTATTTGTTGATTTATTAATGATGGCCATTCTGACAGGAGTGAGGTGCTATCTCATTGTGGTTTTAATTTGCATCTCTCTGATGGCTAATGATGTTGAGCATCTTTTCATATGCCTATGGGCCCTCTGTATATCCTCCTTGGAGAAGTGTCTGTTCAGGTCCTTTTTCCATTTTTAAATTGGATCGTTAGTCATCTTGGTGTTGCGTCATGTGAGTACTTTACATATTTTGGAGATTAAATCCTTGTCCAATGTATCATTGGCAAATATGTTCTCTCACCCCTTTTCATTTTGATGATAGTTTTTTTAGTCTTGTAGAAGCCTTTTAATTTAACATAGTCCCATTTGTTTAATCTTTCCTATATTTCCCTTGCCCTAAAGGATATATTGGCAAAAATATTGCTGTGTGGGATATCTGAAACTTTACTGCTTATGTTTTCCTCCAGGATTTTTATGGTGTCACAGCTTATGTTTAAGTCTTTTATCCATTTTGAGTTTATTCTGGTGTATGGTGTAAGTTGGTGGTCCAGTTTCATTTTTTTGCATGTACCAGTCCAGTTCTCCCAACACCATTTATTGAAGAACTTATGCACCCCTATGTTCATAGCAACACTATTTATAATAGTCAAGTGCTGGAAACAGTTTAAGTGCCCATCAGTAGATGAATGGATCAAAAAACTGTGGTACATTCTCACAGTGGAATACTTCACAGCAGAAAGAAAAAAGGAACTCTTACCTTTCACAACAGCATGGATGGAACTGGAGAATATTATGCTAAGTGAAATAACCTAGTGGGTGAAAGACAAATACCATATGATCTCACTTATTATAAGAGGAATCTAGTGAACAAAATAAACTAATGAGCAAAATAGAACCATAGGCATGGAAACAGGGAACAGACTGAAAGTGACCAGAGTGGAGTCAGCGGGGGATATGGAAAAAAGGGGAAGGGACTGGACAAAGAACATGTATGACTGACCTGTGGACATGCGCAACAGTGTGGGGATTGACTGCGGGGGTGGGGTGGGGCTGGGTGGAAGATGGAAAAGGGATAAAAATTTGGACAACTATAATAAAATAACAATAACAAATCCAAAAAAAGAATTCTTGATAATAAATGACTACAATTTGAAGTCAGCCCCAAATAATGACAGTACCTACTTAATAGGGGTGTTATGAAGATGAAATGAGGCAGTGTATGCAAAGCCCTTAACTGGGTTTCAGCACATTGTAAGCACTTGGTAATGAGAGCAATGAGCTTTTAAATACACATGTATGTGCTTAAGATCACACAGTAAATGCCAGAGTATAAAGCTGACCCCAACTGCAGTGAACACCCAGAATGACATTGGGAGTGAGCTGAAACGGGTGGGGATACAAGCTTGGCAGAGAATTTAAAAACTAGTAAAACTGAATAAATGTTGGTTTGATTTTTATTTTTGTCAAGCATGGAGAATTCCAAATGTTGTCAGTGATAAAATATTCCTCCCTCCAATATCTTTTTTTTTTTTTTTAATTCTCACCTGAGGACTTTTTTTTTTTTTCATTTTGCTGTTTTAGAGAGGAAGGGAGAGACAGAAACATCGATGAGAAAGAAGCATTCATCAACTGGTTGCCTTCGCACGCACTCAGACTGGGATCCATGCCAAGAGGGGGCAGATCGTATGTTTTGGGACCCAGGGTAGCTCACGACTGGCCCAGACCCGGGAAGGACCCACAATCCGGCATGTGCCCTGACAGAAATCAAACCCTCAGCCCTCCGGTTATGAGAGGATGCTTCAACCACTAAACCACACCAGCCAAGTCCTCCCTCCAATATCTTTTGTTGGGCTAAGGATTTCTAAATAATTGCAGCAGGTTGCTACTGAGTTTCAATACGATACACAAAAGCCAGAGCGGCCTCTGACGCACACTGTAAACTAGAGAGCCTGCCCAGGAACACAGTCGGGGCACATGGTTTTCAAATAATCACTCCAGCCATTTTGTTTCTCTGGTTTAAATTTTAGACAGAAAAACATTCCAAGTGATCACACAGTGTGACAGACTTGAAGTGACTCAATTTCTGTTTCTTTGTCTTTCAATGACTGTGCTTTCATTGTTTGTTCAGAATCTATTGTTTCAACAAGGGACTATGGGCTCCCACAGGGACTGGAAAAGGGAACTGCAGCCACAGTGTGCTCAAATGACTGTGAACTATTAGGAAACTAAGAGGTCTCTGAATTAACTTCCACGTAGACAAATGTTTATCAAAGAATAAAGAATTAAAATGGGCTAATTTAAAGGTATTTCTTGCAAATATTTTTTTAATAAGAGTGCACTGTTAAAAAGTTATCTGCTCCAGGTTTCTAATGTGCTGGGGCACCCACCTAGGCAGGCCTGTCAGACCCTAACACCCCATTCCCTCCTGACTCCTGCAGGGCTCCAACTGTCCCAATGCCTCCCCTTCTTCATCCTAGAACCCAGACACTCCTATCAGCAGGGTCAGTTACTCAGGTTAATCGTGTCCATTTGAGGCCTTGTGGAAATGCAAACCTATTGCCTGTAATGAGCAATACATACCTTAGAGCTTAGTGGCTGTGACAGTTTAGGAGGGGTGGGGCCCTCTGGAGTAGAGAGCTTCAGATGAGACATTAAATAGAGGATGTGGAGAGAGGTGAGGGACAGGGCTTAGAAGGAGGAAGCTGACTGCTGGAGGGGAGGATGACCCAGTAGAGAGAGAACCCTCCAAAAGACAGGTGGATTATGGGTGGGGTCAGGAGGCAGCATCAACAATGAAGTTTTTCCATTTTACAAGTTTGTCCAAAGCAGAGCAGTATATATTTGTCTTCCGTTGACTTGGAGGAAGTCCAAAAAAATTCTCCAAAGCCTTGGAACTGATCACAGCAGATGATGAACATTCTTGTAAACACACAACAAGACAGGGATGGCATTCTTTTAAAAAGAGAATTTGAGTGAAGTAGGCAAAAACCTGACAGTGACAAGATTGTGGTATCTAGGCATGGAGATCCTGTAAACCCCCCTTTTTTGGAAATTGTGTGTGTGCCTGGTCTTCCAAGGAACTGGATTTTAGAAAGAGTTTCTTTCATAAATGAAATATCACTGAATAGTTTAGAGATGTGATCTGCAGAACAGCGTATACTCTTGAGCCGGCTCTGCCACCAGTCCTTTTCACTGTCCGGTGACGTGAAAACTGTCAGTCATTCATCCTACACCTGTTCGGTATTGACTTTGCCTTGGCCACTTCGCATGATGACCCCAGAGATGCACTTATGAATGAGAAAGACACAGTCCTTATCCTCACTGGGATTAGAGTCTAGCAATAGTGACAGGTCTTAAACAGTTTACATTATGTACAATTACAAATTAGATGATTTCAGGTAGGCAAATTGTTGACAAGCAGACAAGCAGTCCAGGGTGCTATGGGAGTATATGATAGGCTGAGAGTCAGAGAAGCCTTATCTAACCACCCCATAATTAAATAGGATACAAAATGTAATGGGTTGGCAGAATTCAACCATGGCAAATCTTACTGGGACATTGAGAGAAAGGTAAGGCTAGCAGAAAAATGCTGGGATCATATACCCATAAATGAAATCCCTGACTTTGGCTCTATGGTACATTCAGACTAAAATATACAAGTATTTAGGAGAGACTTATACTCACATAAGTTTATCTTGGGGAAACCTATCATTTCTAGAAGAAAATAAATTTCCTGTGTGCAAATGGCACACAGGTAATTAATACGCAATGACAGCAATATGTATGGTGGACAAGCCAACAGTGGCCAACATATTTTCAGTGAGGACCAGATAAAATTGGTGCTCACCCAAGGGCCCGAGGACAAGCCAAATGCACTTACAGGCAGCTTCTGACTTATGCCAGTTTCACTTATGATTTTTTGACTCTACAATGATACAAAAGCCATATGCATTTAGTAGAAACTGTACTTTGAATTACAAATTTTGATCTTTTCTTGAGCTACTAAGAGGCGATCTGATGCCCTCTTGTGATGCTGAGCAGTGGCCACATGCCATAGCTCCCAGTCAGCCACATGGTCACGAGGGTGAACAACCGATACTGGATATTGCGTTTCATGTTTTCACATCCCACCATGGCTATAAAACACCCACCTGTGTCTCCCGCCTCTGGTGAGAAGAAAAGGAAGGCAATTACTCGACATGAAATTCAAGATAATTGGCCAACTGTAGGCTAATGTAAGTGTTCTGAGCTACTTTAAGGTAGACAAAGCTAAGCTATGATGTTCGGTAGGTTGGGTGTATTAAATGTATTTTTGACTTAGTTATATTTTCACCTTACAATGAGTTTGTCAGCATGTAAGAACCTCTGAATAGTGAAGTCAAGGAGCATCTGTATAGGGAAGAGAGACACCATGAAAGAAAAACTTTACAAAAGGATTACTTTTCCAGGAGAAAGGGAAAGGATGCAGCCTGAATCAACAGTTTAATGTGCATAAAATGGATACAACAAATCCAACAAATGATTAGACAATGTGCTAGAGGACAGAGAGAGATCGGCAAGAGTTTGCACCAGAATTCAAAAAGGGCTGTTGAGTGCCCTCATTCAAATGCAGACCAAGGTAGCTTACTGAAGTTGGCCAGGATTTTGGCAGCAGAGGCACAGGATATAAATCTATGGGAAAAGTCTGATTTCCCTAATTTGCGGCAAATTCAAATGATAAATGCACTTTATATAGGTTCTCTCTTATGGCCAAGACTCGTCACCTAAATAAAAATAAGAGCTACTCAATGGTACAGTTGGGGGGGGGGTATAAGAAGTTTATTAAATTTGACTGAGTGTTGATCCTAGATGGAAGATGGACTTTATTCAAAGACAATAGTGGTTCTACCTCTGTTACTGATCTAAAAGACTTCATTTGCCTGCATCCATCAAAGCCCACTGAAACAAGAATAGGAGTTTGCAGCAAAGAAAGTGAGGCTTATTTAAGGAAATGTCACCAAACCTGGAGGCACAGGTAAGCTAGTGTTCTAAAACTGGGCTCCCCAATGGCTTCTGAGGGACAGGTTATATAGGGGACTGAGGGAGTTAGGGTTGTGGTCGCTGCCTATTTGGTCAGCATTAGGTAGGGAGTAGCTGACCATTGCACCTGGCCCTGATGTCAGCCATGGCATTGCTCTGTCTGGTTTTGCAAAGGTGGGGTCGGTGGAGTCATTCTGCTTTTCTGAGTCTGAAGCTAAAACACAACTGAGGCCTAGATGTTTTCTCTAGTTTGACTGAAACTCTGTCTTTGTGGTCAACAGATCCAGAGCTTTGTCCTTAAGATTATTTGATGCTGACCAGAACCTCATTCTCCTGAGGGCTTAACAATTAATGGAATGGACGTGCAAAGGAGAGAGAGATGGGGGAGTCAGGATGCTGGATGAGGTCAGTTTGAATCAAAAGGAATACAAGGAGAAAAATGTCATATTAAAGAAATGTAGTTTCTACATGGTTACATCTCTGTAAATGCCTGGGTCCATTGCACTGACCCTTACTTCTTATTGTTTCTCATGGTCTGGAACAATTTTATTTATTAGTTTACTTTTTATTGTAAAGGTCTGCCTACTGGAGTGTATATAGTTTATGAGGGCCAGGACCTTTCTCGTCTAGTTTATAGATACAGTCCAGCTTCTTACAGTCCTTGGAGCAGAGTAGGCACTGAACCAAGTACTTAAGGAATGAGTGATATCACATCAAGACTGAGACATAAGAAACAAGCCAGACATGGCCAGGCAATGAAAGAAGAACATTCTAGGTAAGCGATACTGAGTAGAGACTAGTGCACACTGTGGAGACTAGGGCACTAGTACTCATACTGAACAAGAGCCACTGTGATTCTAAGTCTGAACAGGAGATGAATAAAACATGACAGGGGCTTTACTCTTCCAGAATATAGGCTGAGCCTTGTAGAAAACTAAAGAAAAACCAGGAGTTTACTTTTGGGCATGATGAGTTTGAGATCCCTATTCTCAGTTAGGTATACAAGTCTGGAGCTCAGGAGAGAACTTGAGGCTGAAACTGAAATCTGAGAAGGTAGATGCTACCTTTAGCTGAATGTAAAATAGGGGGAAGTAGCAGTAGAAGACAAGACTGGAAGGTAGGTTGGGTACACCATGTTCAAGGGTTTCAAAAAGAAAGATACATTCTAAGCCTTGATGATGACAATGATGATGATGACTAACTTACTACTGGACCAGGGTAGATATAAGTGTCAGCAATTAGGGTTGGGAATACATGGCTAAGCCCACAGGCCTTCAGAGATGGCATGCTCCAGAGTAAGGCCTCCCAGATGCCTGTATATTTCCCAACTGCCTTCCACTGGGCTCCCCCTGAAAAATAAAGGGATCAACAGCAGGTGACGATGATGGCACAGTGATCAGACAGTCTCCCTACACGGTCTATCTCCTGCTGGGAAGGAACTTAATATGAAATTGGTAATGTAAAGACACATAGCAGATGATCTTAAAAGGAGTTTTGTGGTATTTTGATATACTAAGAAATATATATTTGGCCTTCCTCCCTGATTCCTGGCATAGAGCTCCTGAATTTCCTGAGTGACAGGGCTGAGAAAAGAATCTTTTGTTATTCATAGTAAGCCCCTTTCAACCATACCCGAGTTTATGCTAATGAGATACCTCTGGAGGATGGGAGCTGGTTGCTCCATCAGGGGGACCAACCATATGATTAGAGGGTTGGAACTTTCAACCCTACCACAGCCCCCAGCACCATACCTCTGGGGATGGGAGAAGGACTGGGGATAGAGGTAAATTACCCATAGCCTGTGATTTACTCAATCATACTTAGGTAATGGAACCTCCATAAAAACCCCTAAATGAAGAGGTTTGAATTGATTCCAGGTTGTTGAACACATAGATGTGCTGGGAGAGCCGCACAGCCGGAAAAGGGGGCGCACCCAGAGAGGGCATGAAAGCTGTACACCCCTTTCCACACGCTTTGCCCATGCATCTCTTCCATCTGGCAGTTCCTAAGCTGTATTCTTTATGATAAACTGGTAATAGTAAGTAAACTGTTTCCCTGTGTTCTGTGAGGCCATTCTGGCAAATTATTGAACCTGAAAAGGGGTTTCTGGGGATTCCTGATTTAATAGTCAGTAGATCAGAAGTACCAGGAAGAGTGTGGGGGATGGTGGCAGACTTGTGCTTAGCATCTACAGTGTGGGCAGTCCTGTGAGACTGACTTGTGAGACACAAGTTAGTGAAGACCCATGGAGTCACTAACTCCTGGTAGTGAGTATCATTACGTTGAATCATTAGACACACAGCTGATGTCCAGAGAGTTGGAGAATTGGTTGTTGGTATGGGAAAAAACCCACATGGTGGGTGTCAGAAATGCTGTGAGCAGAAAAATAGTTTCTCCTTTAGATGTATAAATCTGCTCTCTCAACTGGGAATGAAGAACCTTCATGCCCTACTACCATTTTATGTGTTTCCTGCTATGACCAGACACCAAGAGGGATGAATAAATCTAACCTTGATGTTTAGGGATTTCTTTGCTTCCACATGGGTCACAGGCTGTACTGGGCAGCTGGATCACCAAGAGTCCTCTGCAGTGGCAGCCGCATCTGCAGGGCAGCAGCTATACAGGGTCCTGCTGCCACAGGAGAGCCTGCTAACAGGGCTCTTTAGTAAGCCCTGCCTGCCTGCTGAATCTTCGCTCAAAACTTTATATACAGTGTCCCATTTAAATCCTATAGCAAGCATCTTCTGGTAGCAGAGTCAGTAAATACACATCAAACTATAGATATGACTTCATGATTGAAGCCAAGGAGTACATTCTAAGTGGAGGACTATTCATTTCAACTTTATGAAATGTAGTTGGCAATACCTACTCTTGGTGCCGATTTGTAGTTTGATCCATAACCTTAGAATTTGTTTATGGACTCCCTAAGATTATGGAGCAAAGAACTGTGCATTTGAAAGCTTCAGTGAAATAATTAGTTGCAACCCTAAAAAGATGCACAAATGTTATTTCCTAATTTTTGGCCCACTTCCTCTTCCCATGTCAAAAAGGAAAGGAAGGCCTGTTTTTCTCTTTAAATTACTTGGGTGTGCTAATGAGTCTTTCTTTGACTCAATACACTATAACCACTGAAAAACTGGTCCTGAGCTTAGTAGCATTTGTGAGAACTGGGTGAGCAATAATTCTGCCCAAAAACTTTCTCCTCTCTGTCTTGTGTGTGATGGTGTTGTTATAAAGAAAAAAGAATCCCATTGCTTTGCCAATTGAAGTCTCCTGACAGGACAAGGACATTTCTGCTGCAGGCTTTTGAAGGTCTAGAAAAGTGTAGGCATCTCCAAGACAGTGTCCAGGAAGATCCATGAGCCCATACATTTGCAAGTGATATGCATTTGTTAGGTCTTCGCATTTTCCTAGGATGGGTCCGTAGCCTTCATCTGAGTCTAGAAGATGTTCTTAATCTAAGATCACTGCTGTAGAGGTTTCTAGAGGCATAACTAGCCCAAAGCATAAAATAGACTCTACAGCTGGATGTGTTATAGTAATTCTATGTAAGTGTAGTGTTACAAAGGAGTATGACTCAAGTTACATGGTCCACGTTTGTGATCCACATGTTTTTCTCTCTCCGACATTCTCTAAATCTAGTCCTTTGTTATTAGTATTGTTGACTGAAAAATAATATTGACTAGGTATTTCATTACCAAAAAGGATTTATTGAGGGGAGAAAGGGTTGCAGCCCAGTACCTGCAGACACAGCAAGCCATGTGTATGCACACTCCAGCCTGCATGCCAAAATGGAGGGGTATTCTTAGAAGGGAAAGGAAAGGGAAGGGAAGGGGAAGTTAGACATAAAGATTTATTATTAGCATAGAGTTCTTCCTACAGGGTTCTCACAAGGATGGTTCTTGTGACTACAATTACACAGAGTGTGAGAACTTCCATAAGCCCTAGCACCTCTCACAGACCCCCCAGCAGATTCTGTTTACTTAAAGTTCCAGCTAGTCTTTATCAGTAACCTGTCTACACCCTCGATTTTATATAGTAGTCCCCTCTTATCTGCAGGTGCTATGTTCCAAGACCCAGTGGATGCCTGAAATCAGGAATAGTACAAAACCCTATATGTATCTCATACACATGATATATATATATATATTTTTTTCTTTTCCCCATACATAAACCTTTTCACTTAAAGAAAACACTTTTTTGACATATCCTAATTGCCAGCATCACTGCTCTTGAGCTTTGGGGCCATTATTATGTGAGTAAAATGAGAGTTACTTAAACACAAGCACTCTGATACCTTCACAGTCTATACTCAACAATCTGATTGAGTATAGACTAACCAAGACTACTACTAAGGGACTAACAGAGGTGTGTCAGAGAGGGTGGGGTAAGGTATGCAGTATGAATGCATTGGACAAAGGAATGATTCACATCCCAAGCAAGATGGAGCAGGATGGCATGAAATTTCATCTCACTATTCAGAACAGTGTACAATGTAAAACTTATGAATTGTTTGTTTCTACAATTTTCCATTTAATACTTTCAGGCCATCATTGACCACAGGTCACTGAAAATGCAGAAAGCGAAACCTCAGATAAGATGGGGGATCTCTGTGTAAGCACACTATCTCTGGTCCTGAGATATAGTGCAGAGGTGGTATTTTGATTTTATTCTCCCAGTAGAAAGAATGGTCTTGCTCCCACACCATCACTCTCAATTGTCAGTTGCTTTGAATATCAGTAAACCTTTACTGGAGAGTTGATCAGACTAAATAATGTGTGTATACATGAAAACACATGGGTGTGTACACAATAGCCAATGTTGAAAAGAATGGCTGCTAGTTAACATTCAGTAGGTAACTGTGGGGGCCCAGAATGAGCCATTCCAAGATGTGTTTCAGTGGCATGTGGATTACTTTGAGGTAAGGGTAATTTTAGCTTCAGGCTCAAGAGAAACTTCTTAACTACCTAGAACTTGAATTAGGGGCCTTGTCCATAATGAGACATTATCAGAGATAACTTCTTTGACTTATGTACAGGTCTAGGCAAACTTCTATTTACTACCTGTCTGTTCTTGCCATTCTGCAATGACCCTTTGAGCTCCCAAGATGCATTTCCTCATCCCCAGCTCAGAATATCTTGTATATCTCAGTCCCCCTTTCTACATCTGAACCACCCATGTATGCAGGGTCTCTGACTTGCTCATGGATGGGAGGTTTCCATGTGCACAAGGTGAAATTTGATTTTCTTTTGTCAATCTGCCTCCTGTGGTTTGATTAATCAGTAGTCCAAAAGAACCAGAGGAGGGAAAGGGGAATATTTCCTTTTTCCCCACATAATCCGTGCAAGTTCCAACTGCCTAGTGAAGCCATCTTTGCATACTTTCACATTGAAAGAAATTTAGGCCTGCATCCAAAATAATTGAAGAAAAATTTAAATTTGTAATTGAAGTCTCTCAAACAAGCACTAAGTGGAAAATAATAAAAATGTAAATTAGTTGATGTTCTCTTTTCCCATCTCATGTTCTTTTGTCATCTCCTACATGGTACCTTTTCCTAAGTATTTCTCCTTGCCCGCTCCAAGCTTTCCAGAATTTGCCCCAAGTCAGTCCATTTAAGCTCTCATATTTTCTTTCGTTTCTTTTTCTTAATTCTATGTTATGTAGATCAGTTTAATCTCTCTGGTTTCTTTCTTTTGTCTGTTTTATCAGGATCCCAATGCTTCTTTCTCCCCCTCCACCAAAAAGATGACCCTGTAAGCAACAATCCTTAGGTGAAGGGTGGGGAAAGGGGAAGTGAAGGAGGGATGATTTAAATTTGCAAATTGAATCGTTTCTTTTTTCTCTGACACCAGTATAAAGAAAAACACCACACTCATTTGCGATCTAACATAGCTTCAGTTTGGGGTTGTATCTTTCTTAATTAACTTCTCTAATTAAACAGCTTGCATCTGATTAATTTGATAAAAGGAAATGTTTATACACATTCATTTACTGTATAACACAAACATGCACCCGACCCCACTTGCTTTTCATTTTAATTGAAGCAAGCTTTCACTCTAAGCACCCAACAAGCACCCAAGTTGAAAGCTGGATGCTGGAAGAGCTTTAAGCCCTGGGCAAATGGAAAACTGATTTGCATAAAAGCATCTCAGCACCAGTGAAAGTTTGGCACATTCTAAATCCTTTAAGTGCTTAGCCTCTCTTTTCTTTCACCATTAAAACCTGGAAAACAAACCTCCAGGGGAAATGTCAGGATGGGACACGTGGAGTGAGGCCTCGGACAAGCATATACAAGGATTCCACAGCACCCCATGCCAGAGTCCTGGATGCCAGTAATCCCAGGAATAATTACTGCTGAGATCTGCCTGGGTTTCAAAAGCAAGGGAAACAGCGCAGGTCTATCAAACCTGCAAATATCCCTCTGAAAATTTCCACTAGGAGTAAAAACAACTTGAACTTGAGAAGTCAACAAGTGGCCTTGGGGTGGCTGGCTGCATTACAAGTTTCCCATTTGGGATAGAAAGTTTATCTTGCCAGAAAAAAAATTGTCACCATTGCGAGGAAATCCACAGTCAGTCAACAGTGACGTGGAGCACCCACAGAGAGAGCCTCCCATGGAAGAAGCACCTGATAAGGAGTTGGGAAAGGGTGCTTTTCGTGGCTCTTTCATCAATCACTTGTATGACCTTGGCCTTGAGGGTGCCTTCCAGGGCTAATGTTCTCTGCTATGAACACCTTCATTATCCATGATTTGGAACCAATGTGTACATGAAACTTTGTGTAAGCAGTAAAGTGAGCAATAAAGATAGTTTTGGCTCTGGGCCTTGAGTTCATTATTAAAAGACAAGCTAGAACAAGGATATGCACAGGATGCTGGGAAATCAAGGTGGCTGTGCCCCAGGGACTGACTCCTTGTCCACTTCCCTGCATCCACACCCCTCGTATCTTAGTGCCTGGGGCCCTGAAGCCTGCTTGCAAACCTCTCTGGACCAGAATAGTCAAGTCCAACCAGCTACGTTGGAACAATGGCTCCTGAGCTATGCGCCCAAGTTTCCACCCCAGATCTCTGCTACCTCCCTCAGCAAGTTGACTATACTTTCATTCTGGGTCTACTTTAGTCTTGACCGTCCAATGTCACCTAAGATGAAGCATTTCAGTATATGAAACCCATTGTTTGTCCCTGGTATTGTTTAGGGGTTCCCACCCAGACCTAAGACATCAGGGTGGAGGGAAGCACGGAGCTGTGCATTGTCCAGTGAACGGACACTGCGCAGGCCAGGATGTCCAGTCGGACGTAATCTGACTCCAGATTAAGGCCACAGGGAATAGAGAGAGAAGGTTATTTTCTCCTGTTTTTCCTGGACTGGGCCTATTTCATTGATCTTATTGATCCTCAAGTTGTTAAATTAAATTAACAATCATAATAACAACAAAAATCTATTGTGTGGCCTAAACTTTCTGGAGTGTTGGTCTATGCAGTTAAGTAGATTAGCCACAGAATTCTTCCTCTGTCCTTATCAGAGGATTCGATACTGATCATACTTAGCTATCTCTGCTTGATTATTTATGGGCCTGACCTCTGAATTGCAGTCTTTGTAGAAAGCTCATCCTTGCAAAAAAACAACTAGCAGAGGCCCTGGCCTGCAGGAGTGTTTTCTACTATGGCCACAGTGACTGCTGAAAACCAAGGGATGTTTTTTTTTTTTTTTTCTTTCTTGTTGTAAATGTGACTAATCGAGTTAGTGCTAGAAACACTGGCCTCTTTCATCACTTCAGATTCCCAGGATGCTAATCAACCAGAGTCATTCTATTTCCATGGCAAACCTGCCATGCAGTTAAGACTTAAAAGGAAAAATTCTGAACATAGCCTATTAGTACTGAAGAAATTTCCCTTTTTATAGACCTATTCATTAATGAGGTTTTCATGCCTTGGAATATGTGTTAATTAGTCATAAACCAAAGAGATCATGCCTGTTAAATTAATGCTAGCTGCTGTAACACATAAACTCCAAAATGTTAATAGCTTAACAAAATAGAAAGGTGCTTCTTGTACACTTGAAGTTCAAATAGGTGTTCCTCCTTAGTGGTTGGTTCTCTTCCAAGCAATAATTAAGGAACTCAAGTTCCTTCCATTTTAGAGCTTCTCCATCTTCCACATGTAAGTTTGAAGATCACTGACTTGGGAGAAAGAGCACAGAGGATGGCAGTGAGGTGTTTTTATGGGCCAGGCCTGTAAGCAACTCAGGTAATTTCTGTTCACATTCCATTTGCAGCAACCTGGCCTTACAGCCACACTAACTTCAAGGGTATCTGGGACATGTAATAAAACTGTGTCCAAGAAGAAGAAGAAACAGGGTTGGTAAACACCCTGAAATGTCTACCATCGTCCCTAAAGTCACTGCATGTTGGTGATCTAAAACCAGGCAATTTGCAACATGTTTGGAGATCTTCCAGGTTGTATGGTCCTGTATAGCCTAGCTTGCCAAACAATGATAACGATGATGATTATGATAATGAAAGTAGGATTGTTGATGCATCAGAATTCCTGATGAGCCAGTGAGCTCACAGCCAAAAACTTGTTCAGTTGTCTTGCCTCTTTAAATCTGTGCATGAGTGGGTGCATAAACTGGCAAACTCCTCCTTTACCATTGAAATACATTAATGGTAGGTGGTCATTGGCATGATCCTCACATTTTCACCCAGAATTAATGCACTGAGAGTTAATCCATGAGTTAAGCAATTCTCTGTCTAGAGAGGCAATATAGTGTAGTGGTTATAAACATGGCCTGGAGTTATGCCTGGGTTCAATTTTTAACATATGCTAGCTGTATTAAGACCCTTCATTTATAAGTAACAGAGACAAACTTCAGCTAGTTTTTGCTAAAAAGGGGAATTTATTTTAAGGATATAGGGGTATCTCACAGAAATTAGTGGTAAGAATATAGCCAGAGTTCAAGAAAGGATGGAAATTAGGAGCTTGAAGGCTATCATGACTCTTCCTCATCTCTGCTTCTCTCTTCACAACAGCATTGTCCTCGTCTCTCTGCTCGTACCCTTCTCCAGCCATATGATTGGAATCTGCCTCCCCAGCCTGTCAAGTCTATGTGTTCCAGCCACAAACATGAGCTTGTAGTTTCTGAATTACAATTTCAAATTTCTAGGAAAGAGGATCTGATTGGCTCAGCTTGGATCATATGTCCATTGCTGTCCCAAGCAATAATAACAAGGGAAGGAAGAGTCTGTCTGAAAATAACTTCAGAGGCCAGCTCCTGAAGATGGAGGCTCAGTTCCTGAGGGTGGGTGGTAGGTGGGGAGGAGGAGACAGAGAGAAAGAATGAGAGAGAGAAAGAGAGAGACTCTGCTAAATGCCTTATCTCTCTGAACCTCAGATTCCTCATCTGTAAAATGCAGATAACACCACTACCCCAAAGGGTCACTTTGAGGAGTAAATGAGACATGGTCTATAAAGTCTAGCTTATACTTTGAATGAAGAAGGTATTCAATAAATAATTAATGAGAGATGTCTATAAACAAACAACTACTTATCAGGGGCTGCAAGCATCGAGAGGTAACATAGGTAGAAGTTCTAATACAAAGGTTATGGGTTTTAATTTTATACAACTACATTTTTCACACTTCAATTCTGAAAACCTGAGATTGTTATGAATAAATAATTAAAATATTAAGATCTTGAACCCTATATAGATTTACAGTCTTACCAAATTTTGCATCTGAGTTTTTAAACATGAATTTATGAAAGTGCAAATAAGCCTATCAGAGTAGGAAACTGTTGCTAACTCACATGATTTAATATGGCTCATGTGATTTGCCAGGTCAAGCAGATGGAGGTTTTATAAAAACAATTCATTCCCAGGCTGCTAGCCTGTCACTAAGTTGCAAGTTCCTGCCCAGAGGCAGTTTTTATGATTCTGATCTTCCATGCCAGCAAAACAGAGTGAGAGGTGAAACTCCTCCAAACCCTATTTTGAACCCTGTTTGGCTGACACTAGATGGCCGTGTTTCAATGGCTCTCACCCCATATCCTCTTCCCACTCCACTGCCACAGACCAGGCTGCCCTCTGGAGAAAGAATAAACTTCGAACTCTTCAGGTTGGCAGTTCTGGCTCTTTATAATCTGATCCCAGAATATTTTCAAATCTATTTCTCATTATTCCTCATTAAGTTCCAGTAGCCTCCTTTGCATTTTCTAAACATCCTTCAGCATTTGGACTTGATTTTTCTGCTCATGCTTAACTTTCTGACTGGAATAACCTACCTACTCCTCTCTGTTTGTTGACGTCCCACCCACCTTGTCCCGATTCCTCTCCTCATCTGTCCAGTACTTATTATCTGTTGTGGCATATATTGTTTATGTCTGTGGTTTGTATTAGTTGTTAAACAATATATGACACTAAAAAGTCATTAAGGAAATGATAATTTCATCACACATTCATTAGTTGATTAATATTTAAATAAAATTATGTATGCCAACAACAAAATCCTGGTATATTTTATGAGGGGGTACATATCAGTAAGACTTGGGAATACTACTTCTAAAAGTAAATTGCAAAAGAAAGCTAGATTGGTGTTGGATTTTTCATTTGCAGCATCTGGTAGTCAGTAGAACAACATTCACTAACAATTTAGACAAAATGATTATAATCTAAGAATCCTTCACTTATGAATGATGAGTACAAAAATTTTTTAGCCATGCATTGATTAAAAAGGTATACCACCTGTATCAATTCAACTTCTGGTTGGAGCTGATAGAAACTCAGCTCATCTATTCCCATATCCATCGATAAAGACTTTAGACATGGATCAATGATGTCCTCAGACCCTATTTCCCCGTCTTTTGGTTTAAACTTTCTCTCCACCTGGAAGCAGGAGGCCACCAGCTGCTTAAGACTCACATCCTATAAGTTTACAAATCTTTGAATAAAAAGTGAGTCTCTTTGATGGATTGGAAGAAAGAGTCTGGGATTATTAGCATCATATGCCTTTTCATGGGAAGAAGAATTAAGTGAAGTCAGCCTTGCACAAAGCAATGAATGGATTTGCCACAGGGAAGTGAGGATCTGGAACTAGAGAAAGAGAAAAGTGATACTGAATAATATCACTTTATTATATACAGTAATATAATTGTACAGTGATTCACTGTACAATTCATGTACAATTACTAAGAAAATTACTGTAGAAATATTCAAAGCAAATGAATACCAAATAACACTAAAATAAAAATAATATGCAAAAAGAAATGGCAATGAACAATTCTATTAAAATTTATAGTTAATTTTTAGTAGGTCATTGTAAAATGTGATTGAGAACCAAGAGAAGGATCCTTGATAAAGAACAGATATCTATAAGAAAAAAAACTATTTGTGTCTTTAAAATAAAGTATAATTTCTCTCAAGAAAATCTAACTTTTGAAGGGATAAGAGCTCATAAAATGGCAAAATAGAAGTATATTCCTGGTTCATTTTAGTTAGAGTAACGGAATGGGGGGAGGAAAGCTAATGCACATAAACAACCTACTTTTGTCTGGGACTATAACATATATTTTATATCAATAAGAAATATGTGTTTAATAGGACTAAAACAAGAAAGGTAACTATTATCAGAAAAATATGTAGTGTAACTCCCATATTAAATAATAGGGAAGAAAAGAATTAAAAACCTCACCAAACTAGCAAGAAGGAGAAAACAGAGAAAGAGGAAGTGAAGACAAAATGTAGTAAAATGTATCTGCAACATATGATGGAAGAAACATAACTAAACATATCAATTAAACAATAAATTTAATAAGTTTAATGACAAAGTGTTCTAAATTGGAGGAAAAAATCTGACTATTAAACTGTGGTATAGGAAACCAAAGAAAACAAAAATGTTCAAGAAATGATTTGTAAAATACTTAAATAACATGAATGGGAGATAGCCAATTAGAATAGATTTTTTTATTACACACAACTGATATTAGTGCCTCAGTGGATATCAGCTTCCTGTTAGCCTTGTCAAAGAAACACTGAGAACTATATAAGACATATGAAAAGCAAGCAACAGCAGGAGACAAAACTATTATCAAATAAAGTAGGTTTCAGAGGAAAACATTCAGTAAGACAGAAAAGGATATTTTGAATGATAGAAAGAACATACAACTGCCACAAACCCTTACATGCCAAACAGAACAGCAGTGAACTGTGTACGATAAAAATTCTTCAAACTAGAAGGAGAGTTTGATAAAACCACAATCAAAACCATTTGGGGCTATTTGGTTATTATGAATAAACCCACCATGAACGTGAATGTAAATATATTTGTAGACATATGCTTGTATTTATCATGGGTAAGCACAGAGGAGAAGAATTGCTGGGTCACAGGGTGAATGTACATTTAACTTTATCAGAAACTATCCAATGGTTTCCAAGGTGGTTGTACCATTTTGTGTTTCCACCAAAAATATTGCAGTTCCAATACTTTACCAGCACTTGGTATTGTCTGTGGTTTTTTTATTTTAGCCATTCTGCGGAATGTAGTAATAACATGAGGTTTTCATAAAAACTGAATGAGATAATATTTTAATGCTTTTAGTCTAGTCTCTGGCAATGTAAGTATACAATAAATATTAGCTATGAGAACTATGATGTAACATAAAAAGTGTTATTACAGGCTTACAATAAAAGGAATGGCTGTAAGTTTAAAGAAAAAGATAATTCAGGAAAAACATGAATCAATGAAACAAATAGTTTATAGAAAAATTATAAAAAGACAATGAGATATAAGAATATTCTCACCCTCACTAGTGGTGAGGAAAGTAAAAATTAAGACAATAATGAATTATTATTATTTCCCATTTAATTTGCAAAAATAGTAAGACTGATAGCATCAGTGTTTTTTGAATATGGAAAGAGGGACATTTTTTAATATCATTGATGAGAATGTAAATTGCTGTAACTTTAGGGAAAGTAATTGGGCAGTATCTGCCAAAATTTTAAATGTGGATATATTTTAATTTGGCACTTCCACTCTTAGGATTTTTGTCATTCATCAATAAAAACATGAGAACATGATAATATAGTTTACAACAGAAACAATAAAAAATTTCCTAGACAGCCATTAATGGTAGAATGAAGGAATAAATTGCATATTATGCAAATATTATACAACTATGAAAGGAAAAAGGTAGGCCTTTATGTATTGTCTGGAGAAATTTTACATATTTATGTATTGTTAAGCAAGTCACTGAACAATATCTATGGTATGATTTCATTAGCAGAGTGACCTTCATGGGCCACTCTGCTAAAAATCAGATACGCATGATATATATAACTGCCTCTATTATTTTTGTGACTGAATTTAAGTTCTGTCTTGAATTCCCATTCCGTCTGATGACAAAAACCAAATCCTCTTTAATGCAACTTTTCTACCCCCTCTGCTCTTATCTTTTTCCTCAGGGGTGGATTTAGGGAGACACAAGACCTTGAAGTATGTGAGGGGGGCAAGCATGGGACAATTGTCCTTGGTCTTCATCTGCTACTGTGTCCCTAGTCTCCGAGGTCTGCCAGCAGCTGGTGCCACATTGATTGTAGCACAAGGGCAAACATTCTGCGCTCACCAAGGAACACTAGGGACACAGCAACTGTGAGTGCACCACAGTCCTGCTGCACACGGCTTCTCCTCCTAGTTACTCATTTGCAAGCAGTGAGTGTGACAAAGGCAAGCACACGGCAGCAGCTGAGCAGAGCTTTGACACAGTCTTGTGGAAATAGCCTTCAAAAATTGGAGTTTACTGTTACCAAGTGCTATGGGCTGAATATTTGTGTCCTGCCCCCACCTCCACCCAATTCCTATGTTGAACCCTAGTCCCCAGTGTGATGATGGTATTTGGTCCTGGGGCTCTTGGGAGGTCATAACTCCCTTTTGATGGAGTTAGTGCCTGGGTAAGAAGAGATATAAGAGTTTGCTCCTTTCCCTCTCACTATGAGAGGATACAATGAGAAGACACCATCTGTTAGACAGAAGAGGGCCCTCACCAAGAACTCAACCATGCTGGCACCTGAGCTTGGACTTCCAGCCTCCAGAAGCATGAGAAATAAAAGTTTGTTGTTTCAGCGCCCCCCTCCCCCAGCCTGTAGTATATTTGCAATAGAAGGCCAAATGGACTAAGAGACCAATCCACACAGACCCTGAGGGGCCAAAAACCTTGAGGGAAGAAAAGTGTAGAGGAGGGGGTCGTTGAGGCATTTGCCAAGTCTTAACTGGCCTCAAACAGAAGGCAGCTGGTAGGAGGTGAGAAGCCTAGCGTTCAGGGTTCAGGGTCCGCTGAGGAGGACAGGCACTGGTAGGTAGTCCAGCTGCTCAGTTGGTGCCCAAAGGGCTGCACTCCGGAAGTGAGGGTAAACTAGAAACAGCTCAGCTCTTTTTTAAAAGGATGAAATTAGGAACTCCTTGTCTTTTCGGCTTCTTCTAGCCCAATAATTTGTACCTTTTCTGTTGTAGTCAAAATTCACTTTGAAAGTGTTCTTCCAAGGTTATTGTTCAAATGTTACAGACGAGAACCATATTCTTTTGCTTCTCTTTTCATTTCTGTTGTAATAACTTTACCATTTGAATAACCAGTGTCAACGGCACGTTTGGAAAGAAGGACACCAGATTCAAAAAGGAAAAAATTATGTGCACAAAATATAAATCTATATGCATTAACTAGAGAAGATAAAACTTCCTAGGCAGAACTGTTGGTGAAATAGAGACAACGAATGTGAGGTGTCTTAATGAGTGCCTAGTACACAGTAGGACTTCAATAAATTATAGCTCTTATAATTCTCTCTTTAAGGATTGTTTCTATGAGACTAGACATAAGAGTGTTCCTTCCAAGCTCAACCAAGTATATGTTTAGAAAAGCAGGACACTATAGTAAACTCTAAAGTTTTCCCTTTAATAGCTGCTATCTTTTACATTGTGAGCAATCATCTGTGATCACTGTTTTTCTGAAACCAGAACCTTTGAAGTTACAGCAGTGTTGAATACAGCTGAAGTTTAGTCAAAGAATCAGAGAGGCTTAGAATAGAGGTTCCTCATTCTCACTTTAGCCTCCCCAGAACCTTAGGGGTTTTAGAAAGTAAAGCTGAAGGTTTAAAAGCTATTTTCAGCATTAAAGCTTTGCAGAAATTAAAAGTTTGTCACACCAGCAAAAATAAAGATCAGGTTTCTTTAAGCTGAAATAACATCAACTGTGTGTTAACATTGCTTACCTCATGCTCATCGGTAGCTTTCATCACTTGTTGATGACACCATTGGAATTTCCAGGATGAAACAGACGGATGATGTGTTTTTACAGAGACACATTTGGTGGTTTCAGTTCCACCAGAACGTGTACAGAACAGGCACAACCCTGGACACAAGTATTGCCCAACAGCTAGATTAGGGCACTAGCTGCTGAGTTCACTTTTCCCTCATTATTATAATTAGTGCCACGACCACAAGAATGACTCATGTAATTATGAAATTTATAATACTAAATAAAATTGACATTATTGATAGTCACACAAACTGTCCAAGCAAAGGGCACTGAATGAATAGATAACTTTTTCTTAATAAACGCTGTTTACTTGGGAGACACACTTTTCGAAACATGGAATTCATAGCTGGAAGACGTCTTGGGGATCAAGATTTGGGAAATCGTCCGCTTGAAGCACAACCCAAGACTTTAGCGATGGGCGTCCTGAAAGGAAAGATGTGCTAGGCGGTGCTCGGAGGGTGAGGTGTCATAAGAAGTAGGCCCCAGAGAGTATATATGACTTAGATCTTGGTGAACAGAAGTGCTCCAGAAGGAGATAACTGCGTGCACAAAAGCAGGGAGGAGCAAGGTGGAGCTGAGCACCCACGGGGAGAGCAGCAGGTAGGAGAGGCGGCCTCAGTGCATTCCTGCTGTTCCTGCCTCAGAGAAGAAAACTCTATGAAGTTCACTTCTCAACATACCCTTTCCTGATGAATCTAAATTGCAGACCTCTTGAAAGGTAGTTAGGAGATTGTTAATGCCAAAGCCAGTAAAGTAGTATATTTCTTATTCTGAATCTTATGCCCCTTTCTTAGGCATCTACTACTTCAGGCTGTTAGTAATAAAGTTATACCAACAAAAAATAAAATAAAAACATATATAGCCTGTTTGTATTCTATTTCTCTCTCGCTCTCTTTCACACACACATACACACACACAATTTGTTAGCTTTTAAACTCCCTGCCACAAGCACTGATATTCATATTTGCTCCAAAAAATAAACAAGCTCTAATCCCATTGCAATCAATAGGCTTGGATTAGACATATCCAGTGTTAAGATCTGGTTTTAGTCATTCTTCCTAAGCTTTGATACTACCCCAAAATCCAAGCAACTGTTTTAATCTCATAAAGATCTTTTTTTTGTCCACGATTTTTAAGCATAGAAAACCTGCACTTCATTTACTAACGGCAACAAAATGGCTTAGAATTAAGCGTCATTTTACTCTCATCTTTCCTGCTTTACCAATCTTGGCATTTGGGTGGTTTGTCCTGTTGAAACTCATCATGTACTGGTCCTATGAGTCAGAAGGGATCCATGAGCACATCTACTTTAGGCTTCCTGAGGAGCCAAGACTGTCTGGAAAAGGCTACGTGGTGCAGGATCCCAGACACTGGCAGGGCAGAGGCACCCAGGGCTTTGCATTCGTCTGCAGAGCGCTGCACTAACAATGACAGTGAGTCAAGAGGATCCATGCCTGGCATGGATTATTAAAGGAGATTCAGATGTGAGGCATACACACAGAAAAGCTTAACCCAAATCTATATTTCCTATACCAAATAATCCTTCTTAATGCCCTGCTATCATGATGTAGTATTAATATAATTAAGCCCAAATGACCACCAAATTATATAGTAGCATTCACTTTCTTCATAGAGATTAAGAGATCAACCCAAGCCTTCCAGGGGGACACCTCTACACAATAGGAAACCCAAACAGGAAGTTACAGAACTCTGGCTTTCTGGTTCAAATATGTCATCTAATTAGGTAGCATTCTTTGTTTTGGCTAAAATTTTCCATTAGAGGGATGATATTTGGAATGAGCCACACGCTAGATGACTATGATCCAGAATTGCTTCATCCCTGAAATTTGTGTGGTATCCATTTCCTTCCTTTCCCCTTCTTCCGAAATTCTCTGCAGCCTCCCACCCCTTTCCCATCATGTCTGCAACCATCATTTAGAGAGAGAGAGAGAGAGAATAAGTTCATTGTACCACAAATCAGAAAACAGTGGTAACTGGACAACTGACTTTTCCAGTTAATTTAAGATTAAATGGGCCCTTTTAGGTTTTTACATCTTAATGAAAATGAATTAATCCATACTTTTTTTGTTTTTACCTTGAAATTTTTGAAAGTCATTAAACTGACCAGGAACCCTCACCTTGCCGAGCTGTCACTGTTGGGTAGAAGGGAACGGATAGTGGGCAGAATATTATTGAGTCCAGACTTACCATGTAATTTTTTTCTTACCAGCTTTGATGTTTTCTGATTTTGTTGGTGTTTTCTTTCTCTAACAAGTCCAATACTGCAAAAGTAACTAAGTGAGAGCTTCTGAGTGTTGCGCTTTCAGTTGACTGGATACCAACCAGGTCAGTGTGTGCCCTGGCTCACCACAGAGCTCTGGCCTGTCCCAAAGTTCCTGTTAATGCAGCCCCGGAATGCCGGTTTATTGAATGTGTGCAGATGCAACACTGTAAGAGCTAACACTAGGATGGCAGTCAACATTATAAAGACTGCAACAAGCTGAAAACATCAGCTGAAATGAACAAAATTGCTGTTAAAAGGCGTGAGAGAATGGAAAGGTATTCAGGTTAAAAATGGTCTGTAATCTCAAAAAAAAAAAAAAAATCAATTGTTCAAGTATACAACTGCCTCTTCAGCAAGAGCAGGTTTTCCTGGCCGCTCTTATGGGACCAGACTTGGGTGAAGAGCTCCCGGACGGACCTCCTGTGGGCTTCTGCTCAGTTCCTGGCTGGAGTGGTGGTAAACCCTGTAGCTTCTCTTTGGTACAGTTCCTCCCCTTCAAGAATGTCGACTCATCCTGGTTGGTGTGAAAAGCAGGAGGTCACCCCTCCCTGAGTCTGATCGCTCTCCAGTCAGCCTCTGGCTGCAGAGTTTCCCACCTCCCAGGGTCACGTCTCAGGTCCCTCTGGCTGTCACGTGGTGCTCCTCCTTGGTGGCCCCACTGAGATGGGCAGCTCTCTAACCACCCAGCCAGAGACGGAGCCACTCTCCTGCCCTCATGCAGTGGTGTTCATCTCCAGCTGCGGTCCCCTTAGAGACTTCTTTCTACCTCTGCCAACAGTAACTGAAAAAAGACTCCTGTGCTCTAGTTTTCTGCCAAGGGGGCAGTGAGAGTTGGTGGATTTGTTTTTCCACTTTTTACAGTACTGGAAGCCACACCAATGGCTCCTTGGTTTCTTCATAGAATGTGGGGTACCACTTATTGTCCTTCGCTTGGGGCTTTAGCTAAAATCTTTTTTTCTTATTTTTATTTTTTAAATTTATTTTAATTGTTGTTCTTGTTAAAATCTTAAGAAAATAAGAAAAATCCCATTCAATCTCTTGCCATATAACATATAGAACAGTGAGCAAGACTTAAGAAATGCAAACATATTGTTCCAATTTGATAGCTTCTCTACTACTCTCATGCACTATCAATCATTTCTTATTCTGTCCAAGAGTTCCACAGAGCTAGTTAGGACTTGCAAATAAATCAAAAGTCCCTATCTTAGAGCCTTTGAATTGCCATGAACTTCCTCTCTATGCGAGCTGGCTCCAGTGCTAAGCGTGGGGGTTATCTATCAGTGCAGTCTCTCACTTTCTTCTTAAAAAAGAGAAAATGTCTTTCTGCAACATGAGGCTTTATAAAAACTGGAAAATAAGAGAGGAAAAATATAAGGCTGCTGATTGTGATCATTATTATTTGATCATAAGGAATGGTTTCCTTCCTCGAAGGAGAGACTTTCCTTCATTTCATTAGAAATCCCACCATGACAGGGATGCTGAGTATCTTCAGGGAGCAAAGTTTCAATTCTTGGCATCATCACTAATTTATTATAAAACTAGTTAATCTCTAAGGTCCTTTCCAGCAATAGAATTATGTAATTTCACATACTCTGTGTTTACGAGAAGCTTTAGAAAATTCCCAACTCAACTTCAATACTGTTCCAGATTTGTGAGGAACTCCAATCTTCCCTTCACTTCCACCACACACATCTTGTTCAAATGAAGGTTTTTGAGGTCTGTGTCAGGGCATCTCGACTGAGTGAGAGCTCAGATTTGGACATGTCTGTTGAACTACATGGCTTCTACTGGAGGTCCTATTTGTGCTCTAAACAGACAAATGGTTTAAATATCATAAGATGCTCAGGACATTTCAATCACTGTCTGAGCACATCGCTGATCTGCATGTGGCCTTGGAGCCTCATGAAGAGGCACTTGAACTTAACTACTGCTGACTAACATATATACCTGTTCAGCCTGGGGGCCTACTGAAGGTCAAGGGAAAATGCTTCTCCTCCAGAAATGCGATATTAGACAAAGAATGTCTGAAGGATAGGCTAGAATTAGGGGATGGGACAGGAGAAAGCAGAGCTTCAGAGAACAGTATGAAGTTGTCCTGGAATCTACTTCGGCCCCACGTGCCCCTAAGAACATGTTTGCTCTGAGAAGGGGAGATGCACAATAACTGAATCCCTATAGGCCCATGCCAGTCTGCTGGGGACCTGCCCTCTTCCACAGGGTGGTAAATCTGAAAGAACCATGTTGAGAGGAATCCTAGACCCTCATCTCTCCCTTCCTCTGCCACCACCAAGAGAGCTTGATTGCAGATTCTCCAATAGGAGAGAGAAAGTGGGAATCACAGCAATGCAGAGATAGGTATTGGGTTGTCTAAAAGGTCCACATGCTTTTTTTCTGTAAAATAAAAGACATATTTTTCATTTCACCAATAACTTTATTGATTTGGATATTTTTGAGTATGTCAGGTTATCTCCTCTGTGGTATATATAGTGTTGCTTATTCTCAATTAATGTCTTGATTTGATAGCTATCAACTTCAATTGATCTATCCAACCGTGGAGCATCATCCAATGAGAAATCTCCAGCATGAAACTTCACAAACCACTTTTGACACATTTAATCAGTCACAGCACCTTCTCCATACACTGCATGCATTTTTTTTGGCATTTCAGTTTCATTTTTACCGTTCTTGAAATAATAAAGCATAATATGCCAAAAATGTTGCATATTTTCCTCCATCTGTGATATTAAAATGGCTACGCAAAAATTCACCAATTTTGATGTTATTTTAATACACACTGATATGACAGCTGTCACAATACAATCTAACAAAATTGTTTCAAATGAACGTAAAGACAACTAAGTGCTACTAGAGCTCTCTTATAGCAAAAAAAAAAAAAAACCTAATGAACTTTTTGGCTAACCCCATAGACATAGCAAAGGGTTTCAAGCAGCACCGGCTGAGAAAGCAGCTACTCTGTGGGCTCCAGAAGTGACAGTAATTAGTGCCACTGAGTGGGGATCATAGCAGAGTTTTAGCTGAGCTGGGAACTGGAACAGGTGGCCACAGCCTCAATGAGCAGAAGGGAGTAGAGGAGCCTCAGGTGAAGCTCAGATTATAAAACCTGCCTCTCTGCTAGGCAGACTCCTAGATATGCACAAAGGTAGGGTGAGCTGAGGTCCTGCGTTTGCTAGGTGGAGGAAGATAGATCTAGCAAACTAAAAGCCAGTGCTGTACTTACTTGTAACACGAGATGGGGGGTGGGGGCACACCCTGGGGACATTCACACAACTCCCATTTTAATACAGCCTGACATACTATCTAAAAGATTCATACTGTGCGTGTACAGGTGCACATATGTGTGTTCCATGGTAATTAATATACAGTTAAAGTTCTCCAAACATTCAGCCTCTACCATTAGCCGCCTTGGGGTTATACTAGCATTTCACAGACACTCTGGAAGCTGGACCTTTGAAAATTCAGTTAAGTGCAATTTAACCATTGTTTAGTCAACAATTATTTTGCACCCAGAATTGTTCTGTAGGGATATAGAGGAAGTATTGAAATGGTAATCATTACTATTTATTCAAGATTTGCCATGTACCTGGTATTTAATCCTCACAACCCCTTTGTGAACTAAGTAGTACTGTTATCATCCTCATTTTATAGATAAGAAGACTGAGGTTCAGAAAGATCAAGTAGATCATACAGGATCACACAGCTAGTGAGTGACAAAGATGGGATTCGAATGCAGATGTAGCTGACTGCAAAGAACTCGAAACTTATACAGGCAAAAATGGTGACGTTGATGTCTAGCCTTCATTTTACTGTGCAAATTAAAGTGTTAAATAACATGCTGACAGAGCGCCAGTCTCAAAACCTGCTTTGAAACAGCAGGGTCATGTCTGTAAAAAAAAAAAAAAAAAAAAAAAAGATATATGTCTGAAGAGCAAAAAGTGTCTCTCCACCCCGTATCACTTAGATGCTGCTTATTTGGTCTCCACTTCTACCCTTTGTGAGCCTGTTCTTGGGATTTGAAGCCAAGCTACAACTTCAAGCTGAGGAGAACTAAATCCACCTGCCCTGAGGACCTGGCATATTCCTGATAACAAGGGGCCTGCAGGGAGGGTTGGTAGGACCTGGAGGGAGAAACACCTGCGTTTCACAGCCCAGTGAATGCTTGCTCTGTGGGCTGCCTGATGACAGATAACATCCAGCGCAATAAAAATACAAGCTGAAGCTCCAACCTGTGAATCCACAAAGGGTACAAATTACATCTCTTTGGTGGAAGGTTCAGTGAATGGGGGCAGCAGGATCTGAGGCCGAAATACGAGCTGAGGGGAGGAGCTGAGTTGTTAAATCTTGTGAGGAGGGGGAAAAACGAATTGGAGTGATAAGGAGCTGAAGAGAACCCAGGTTCACTGGGAAGAGGCTGTCAATCTCACCAATTCTGCATATGGAAAAATACTTTTAAAACACCAGGAAGAAAGATAACCCAAGCTCTCCTGAGAGCCTTGGGATTCCTCCAGATAGCTGAGGATTTTTGTCCCACTGAGAAATAAGAGTGTCAACAGGGAAAACTTTTTTTTTGTCCATCTCGGAGATGCAGCAGGACTGCTGCAAAATCAATGAGGAAGCGGGAGGACATGCTCATTACGGTTGAACAACCTTGGAGCCCAAGGAGGGAAGGAGCGGGAGAGGCAGGGGTCAGGACATGCGGGGGATGGGGAGGGGCGGGGCGGGGCGATGCTGAATGGGCCAGATGGGCAAGTCACACTGCGGACAAAGAGCCCTCCCCTTCCCCACTGAGCCACCCGCCCTGACCTCCAAACAAACGCCCAGGGCACAAATTTGTTCCCCCTTATCAGCTGCTTAGCTCAGCAGCTGCTGCCATGGATTTCGGTTTCCGCGTCTTGCCTTTTTTCTAACAGTTGCCTTTTTGTCTAACTTTTGTGTGAGAAGGGAGGAGGCCGCGGGGCCGTGAGCAGACTGGAGGATGGAGTGGTGGCTGTCAGAGAACTGAGTGCTTCAAGAAGGGCAGAAAATAGATTAAAAAATAATAATAATAACCTCTGGGAAATCCGGAGGCCTAGAAAATACACAAGAAGAGCAGGTTATTCATTCTCTCCCTGGTCACTCTGATCGAGGACATTGCCTTCTTGGAATTTCTGTTGCAGGGTGGAAGTGGGGGCATGTATGAAATGGATTATAAATTATTGGGGCCTAAGCCAGCTATGAAAATAAGGGCTGGCTCGTAGGCCATGCCAGGAAGCCGGCCTGTTGAGGGTTAGTGCAAATCTAAATGAGAATCAGGCAGGGAGTCTGATGAGAAAGTAATGCAATATGTTGTATTCTTCTTTCTGGAAGCAATTATATTTGGTAAAACAACTACTTGAGCAGAGGACTGAATGAGTTTATAAACAAAGATTTCAAAGCGTTTTTGTGACAAGACTATGCAGGGATAACTGAGTCTATTAGAAATGTGGTTACTTCAAAGATATGCTTTTCTTGTTTAAATTGGATATAAAAATATGGCAATGCAACAGAAGAATAGAGAAGTAGAATGCTATGCAATGGTAAAATAAGAAACATGATTTTTTTTCTGCTGCCCAGCAAAATTACTGCTTCATTTCTCCTTTTGGCATTTTCAGAATGCCAGAGAACTGTCTATTCCCACTTAATGGGGTGGAGGAGGGTGGCAGGGAAGTGGGACAAGGGATATGAAGAGATGGAAAATCTGTTACCTCGGAAAGAGCTCTGAAGGAAGGGGGTCAAAGGGACCCGGTGCAGAGGCTCTGGCTGCAGTACCTCCTCCACATCCTTCTCTTCCTCAGGTCCCTCTGGGCCACTTTGTCCTTCCCTATTCAGGTGAATCAGACTCGGTTCAGAGGCATTTACTGCGCACACCCCTGTGCTAGGTGCCATGTAGGATGCAAGGCTGAGGAGTTGCAATGAGGATGATGACTGAGGATCAGATAACTGTGCATTTGGGGCTCACCCTGCACCAGGCCTGGCTTAGCACTTTCCAGATGTAAGCCCTCAGTGTCCTGGTGACTACATGGTCTCCAGAGCCTGGGTTTAAATCCCAGCCCACTTTAGATGAGTTTTTTGACTTCTCCAGGTTTTGTTTCTTATTTCTAAAACAGGGATAATAATAGTACCAACCTACATCAGGTAGGGTCCAGTTAAGAAAACCAGACTGCATTAGGTATATTTCAACAAAAATAATTTAATAACAAGAACTGGTTTTGCTAGGGGGCTGAATGGGAAGGGAGTGCTGGGGCAACCACAGATAGTAACTGGAGGAAGCAGCACCCACCTCTAAGGCTGGAAGAACAAAGGGAAGAGCCTGGGACCATCAGAAGCAGGACACGTGGAGGAAGAGACCCACTGCTAAGTTTGTGGGGCCTGGTGAGGCTGGTTCTAGAATGTGGAGAAAGCTGGAACCAATGGCTGATGGTGGTGGGTGAAGGGCTGTGGCTGGGTGAAGGAGAGTACAGAAAGGAAATAATATCAAGTAAATGGAATGGAATCTCCCCTTTCCAGGCCTCAATCTCCCTCTAACACTCCCTATTGGCAGAAATTAACCGGAAACCAGCTGCCAAAGAGCTGGTGTGCAGAGCCCAAGCTCCAGCCATACTCCAGAGTCTAGCAAAGTGTATCTGGAGCTGAGAGAAATAGCCTAACAATTAGCTCAGCATTTCATAAGAATGTTATGAGATTAAATGAGTTAATATTTATAACACCCTAGAATAATTCCAGGCATGTAGTAAGTGCATTATAATGAACTTTCTAAAAACAAATAAACACGTTAATCCACCAAGAACCCATGTGGGAAGTAAATGGGAATCCCAGTTTTACCCATGAAGATAATGGTGCTTCAAGAGGTCACATAGAGTGTCCAAGGTCACACAAGCTCATCACTGGTGAAGTCATGACTATCTGAGTCCAAAGCTGTTGTTTTAACCTCTGAGAGCCCCTTTGAGGCTCAGGAAAAACAGGCCTGTAAATAAATCACCACACAGAGAGACAGACTGTGAAAATGCAATAGGGGAGGAACAAATCACAGAGTTTGGGAGCATGTGGGAGGGAGGGCAGGCCGGGGAATCTGGAAAGACTTGCCGGAAGATGTGGTGTTTCAGTGGAGTTGTGAAGGAAGCACAGGGCTTCAACAGGCAGGTGCTGGGAGCAGAGGAAACACCGTGAGCAAAGGCCAGAGTGCAGGGTTCGGAGTGTGAGCACGTGGACAAGGAGGAAGTAAATGCTCCTTACCACTAGCCTTTGGTGTAGAGAAATAACAGAGGTAAGTGTCTCCAAATATTACTAGCAGCAATGTGAATTAAAGAGTTATTTTAGGCCAGTCATGAATATAAACATTGTGTATAATATTATCTATTTATGAAGCAATAGGATTAGCCAAAAATCATGAATTTTTAATGCATCTCCATTTTCTTAACCCATGTGTATGGACATTAAAATATGCTTACAGAAAACAAATAGTCTTGTTAAGATGGCTGACAACTAAAATTCTAACCTGAAGCTCCTTTGATACCCTTTTAATAAAGTACCAAATTTGGTTTCAGTTAAGTCCACCCTTGGAAAGTTTATCCTCAAATTTGATTCATATCCATTTTATTTAATTAACAAAATGAATGCATTCTTGGTCCCAGGCACTGTCCCAGGTACTGGAGATGCATTGACTTGTAAATACTAGTTTTACTCCTTAAGGGGCTCCATCTAAAGGGGCAACAGATAGATACGCAAATCTCTGTAATCAGAATTGAAAAACAAAAGTACCCATTGGACTGGGAATCTGGTAGGTCCGGCGAAAGGGGAAGGCAATGGGGTTCCTTTCCTGCCACCCCAAGAAGCAGTATTATTACTATGGGAGAGTCAGTAAGTGGGATGTGAAGGCAGAGGGGCCAAGAGAATTATGGAGACTCATTAGCTGTACCTAGTGCTGGACCAGACCACGGGACTGACTAGCTAAGCAAATTAAAGTTGTCTGGAGTTGGAAAAAGTTCTGGAACACTTTCATGGCTCTGAACCTGGTCTCTGTAATCCTATGTTCTGCTCTAAAAGTAAGGAAGTTGCGCTGAAACCAGAGAAAAAGCACACGTGCCAATAATAATAGCTACGAGTTTCTGAGCCTCCACTCCATGCCAAGCTCTTTAATGTACAATGAACATTCTATCTAAACTTGTAGTTACTAGTGCCCAGGAACCATTCTCGTCTTCCTTTTAGTAGCTGGCTCCTCCCCTGAGCTTTAGTAAAGCACATGCATGCCTTTTCTTCTAGAGACAATAGTGTCCAGGCTCCCTTGTAGCTTGATGCGAACACGTGAATTAATTTTCACCAACGGAATGTGAGGAGAAGTAATAATCTGTGCTACTTCCACATCCCTTCCCTAAAGGAGAGTGGCTTGCCCTCCCCTTCCACTTTTCCTTTTCCCGGGGGCTGGGAGGCTGATGTGCTATTAGTGCTTCTGTGCAGGGGAGGACAGCAGGTTGGAGAAAGGACCTGGGCCGCTGGACAGATCTGTGCAGCTCTGTGCAGCAGAGCAGTCACCACCTCTTGCCCCTGCCTCCTGCAGCTGCACCTGAACTGCCTTACGCACCTTTCCTTTACTGTGGCCAAAGGTGAGGATACAGGCAACAGGTGGGGGCATGCAAGAGACTCATACGTAAACTGTATGTGCTTTAGTGAATAGATGCTATAAAAATTATATTGGTTTGTTTGGGAAATTTTGTTGTTTACATCCCGGTTTCCAGCTGAATTTTAAATGACTTTGATTGCCTATTAAATGTCCTCCAGGTGAGAGAGAGGTCATAGTATTGAGCCAAGGCAGATTCATTCAACAAAGAGTTCTTGACGATTTGCTCTGTGCCAGGTACCAAAGCTGGAACACACACACACACACACACACACACACACACACGCACACACACAATCTCTATGCTCGGGATGTTTGTCAACTGGTAGGAAATGTGTAAATGTAAAAACAGTGTTGAGAGCAAAGTATCAGTTAATATCCTTGATTGTAAGCAACCAAAAATCTGACTCAAACTTGTTTAAGAAAAAAAAAAAGATCATTTAAGGGCTTTTGTAACCGTACAGTCCAAGAGTAAACCTCATTTGGGCATTTAAACCCTAGTGAGTTAGAATCTCCATGGAAAGGCCTAGAAATCTGTATTTAGCCTCACCCCATCCCCCCACTAGGTAATTTTTATTCTGTTTTGGAAAGCACTATTTTATATAGATCATTAGAGCTGCTACTTGAAAATTGGACTGGAAAGGGGAGAAACTGAAGGAGGAGACCATCCCTCCGGAGGGAGAGCAGGGGCTCCTGGCCCCAGGCAGGGGCAGTCCCAGCACTGTGACATCTGTTTTGTACTTAGACCAGGGCCAGAGAGCACACCCTGAAGGCTGCCTACTTGGGGAGGTTCGGAGGGAAGTCAGTAGGGAATGATGCCATGTGTCTGGCACTGTTTGAGGATTTACATGCCCTGTGAGAGTGGCTGTCACTTCCCTTAATTCACCCAACAAACATTATTGTGCAACTATGTGCCAAACACGGAGCTAGGCAATGAGGTACAGGGGTTTGCAGGCAAAGAGCCTTTCCTCATGAAGCTCACATTCTAGGGAGAAACAGACAATAAACCACTAGAAAAATGAGTTAATACTGGATGTGCTAAGTTCTTTGGAGGGAAAAAAAAAAAACACCCTTTACTATATAGTCCCTAATGGAGACCAACACTGGATGAAGTGGAGGAAAAGCCTTTCAGTTGACAACTTTGAGATCTGAGACAACGAGCATTCCAAGTAGAGGCAATAGCAAGTGCTAAGGCCCTGAGGCGTTGCGGGAGGGGGGGCTCAGTGAGTGGAAACACAGGAAGGAGCAAGTCTGGCTAAAACTCAGCGAGGGGAAGAGTGGAGTGAAATGAACCTCAAAATCTGGCAGGAGCCATGGTATGGGATAACTCGTTGGCACCAAAAACTGGTGAACTTTATTCCACACACAATGAAATGTTTGCTTTAAAATGAATCATCTGGCTAGGATGTGTACAAAGTGTAAAATTAGATTTGGGACTAGATGGACACAAGGTCTCTGTCTGGCCTCAGCAATCCATGGCAAGCTCCACGGGGTCCCTAGGGGCCTCTTAGCAGTTGTGGGCCCTGTATCAATCCGCGCTGTTCTACAGTTCTACAGCCCTTTCTGCAAAGGTAGGCTGTTCCACACCTGTGCTGTCCAATCCCATAGCCACTATGTGCAAGTGGCTCTTGGGCAGGTGAAACACGGCTAGTGTGACTGAGGAACTGGAATTTAATTTTATTCCACTTGAATTTTTAGATCCATGTGTGGCTAATGGCCAGTGTACTGGATAGCACAATGCAACACTGAGCACTGGGTGTCTGAGGATTTCTATTCCGAATCCCCGGGCCAAGGCCTTCCCCAAAGAGTGGAAGCGTCAGAGGCTATGTTGATCCCCCAGGCGTTCAGCTTAAGATGGAGAGGCTGGGGCGGGGAGTGGGGGGGGGGGGTCGGTGGCGTTCTGAGCTTCATTTTATCTCTGGGAATGTATGCGCACGCAGTTATGAGGAGCCCCACGCGCGTTCCCAGGGGAAGCCCCGCATTGCAAACAAAAATTTCGGGGACCTCACTTTCTAGAATGCACCAGCATCGTGCTGTCGCAGCCGCAGGCGCGGTCCAGCCATTGGCAGGAGGGAAACAAGGGCCCGCAGTGCCTCGCCCCGCCTGCCCAGCAGCGGGGCAGCGAATTCATCAGCTTGGAGGGGCGCGCAGGTGCGCTGGAGAAGGAGGGGATCCAGCGAGACATCGAGCTGGGTTGCATGTTCAGGGATTCCTCGCTGCGCAATCACTTCTCCCGGGGATGAGGGCGGGGGTGACGCGGCTGTCACCTGCACTGAATCTGCTTCCTGGGCTGGCTTTCGCTTTGCTCCGAGCTCTGAGAGGCCTGCGTACCGCAAGCCCTGAGAGCGGCGCAGGTGGCCGCCGAGGAGTGGGGCGCTGGCGCATTGAACCCTTCGTGAATTCCCGGCCCTCTTCCGGAGGACGGGTCCCGGGTTCAGGCACGGAACCCTGCAGAGTGTGCAGGGCCTGCTTGGCCGGAAGGCGCCCCTGACCTTGGTTTCTCCCCGGTGCCAGGTCTGCTCAAGGACCATGGGCGCCGCGCTGGGCACGGGCCCGAGGCTGGCTCTCCTTCCCGGCCGGGCCTGCGGCACTGTCCCACGTTGGATACCCTCCGCCTCTGCACGATGCAGCCACTCCAAGCCCGGCCCGGTGCGCCCCGTGCCCCTGAAGAAGAGAGGATACGATGTCACCAGGAACCCACATCTCAACAAGGTAACGGTCCTCGAAGGTAGGATGGCACAAGCCGAGATCCTGTGGCTGCAGAGGGCGGCGCCCCGCCTCCTGGAATCTGCCCAGGCGCCCTTCCAGCGATTTTCCATTTTTGCTTTGCAGGGACTTAATTTAACTCGGTTTGGCTCCTCTCCCCTTCCCCCACCCCTCTTCTGCTTAGAAAGGAGCACAATATATACTGGGTTAAAGTTCTCGCTATCAGTCTGACCTGATGTCAGATCTCCCCATGATTCGCGTACTAATTCTGTTGGTCTTGGGTAGTTCCTCTACCCTGTAACTCCAAGTTTCCTTATTTATATATAAGAGAGACAATTGTTTCAGTAGTGCCGTGGGATTTAAAGAGAAAATGGAGGTAGAGTTCTTTGCACCGTGTACCTGGCACCCAGTGAGAACAAATGTCAGCTGAAGTTATTACTATTATGAGAAAAAGATTAATATGAAAGCAGGAACAAGAAAGTCTAGAACTATAGAATCTTTAGACTTTGAAGGGGCATCAGAGATCCTAATTAAAACCTCCCCTTTTACAAATGAGAAAATAAGACAAACAGAACTTGCCCAAGGTCACCAACTAGTTAGTTCTGGCAGCCCTGCAACTGGAATCCAGATCTGGATCTCTGGTGCTTTGGTCAAGTTCAGCCTGCTGCTAACGTGGTGCTTAAAGGCACACGTATTTGTTGCTGGGAATAGGGTTTAGTATCACTGGTTCAAAGGACTGAGCTGAGAAAAACAGAACAGTATTAAAACCCAGGGAGCAAGAGGCCTGGATTTTGATGCCTGTCACCCTCCACCTTCTCAAATTAAATTTGCCTGAGGTTCAGTTTTCTCCTGCCTAAACAGGATATTCTGACAACTGGAGGGTGATGCCTGTCACCCTCCACCATTTCTACCTCCTTTGGTTATTGTGACAATCAAAGGAATTGCTGAATTTGATATAATATTTTAAATTAGATAAAGCCCTTGATAAGTAAGTAATTACTGCAAAATAAAAATTCTAATAACTTCTTTGCCTCAGGATTGTGAAATTCAAGTGAGGAAATGTGTGTGGAAAAGGTATTTTTCAGAAATAGGAGCAGTTATGTAGATGCTAAGTATTGTGATTGTTTCCTGCAGAATTAATAGAAGATAAGAAAAAGTCTTTCTTTTAAACTCTACCTATCATACTAGCTCCCTGCCTCCCCCCCCCCAAAGATCCTGCATCCTTTGTATATTCCTAGTTGGGAATATTTAAGGTGTTTTATGAATTTGAATTATTTTTGTAGCAAGTGTTAGAAAATAAATTAGCTTAAGCAAACAAAATATGCCTTTTAACTAAAAATATTAGAATGGGGTTGCAGGCTAGGCTTGATCCAGCAGCCCAGATGGCATCCCCAAGGATAGAGGTTTTCTTTGGCATTCTGCTCTGCTTCTACAGCTTCATCCTCAGGCCCTATCCAGTGGCATCTTTCACCTCGGTGCTGCCATAGTCCTGCATCTTCTATTCCATACCACCCAGGGACAGACACTTTCTCCTGGTAGCTCTTGTGGAAAAACCATTTTCTCTGAAGCTTCAGAAAAATAATCCTTCTGATTCATGGACTCTGATTATATTCCCTTCCCATTCCTAAACTAAGCACCCTAACTTAAGCCAGTCAGAGCCCATTGCAGAGTTAAAAATAGAATTTAAAGTTGGGCCACCCACAGCAACTGATTTAGAATAAAGGGGATGTGGTTCCCCTACGGTGAGACTGTGCTGTCATCAGAGGGAGGAGGAATGGATGCTGCAAGGCAAAACAATAAATTCCCACTATACATTCCAATTGTTTTGACGGTAATTGCCTTAGAAGTACTGGCATATTACCAATCAGCGCTTACTGTTTTGTGAATGGTTAAAAAAAAAATAAAGAAAGAACTGAAGTGCCTGGTTTTTTTGTTTTGTTTTGTTTTATTTTTTAGCCTTAGGCGTAGTATGGCTCTCTAAAAGCACTCTTGGGATAAACCCCATCCCTGTTCCCTTTTAAATAATATAAATGGTACATTGTCTGTAAATCTAGGGGGCCTTACCTTTTCATGATGGTAATAAATTTTTGTATGTCCCTGAAGTCAGTTGATGCCGGTCTGGAGGGGGGAGGGTACCTGTGGTGAGGCCAGCAGAGCCCGTTGGTGTCTGCATTCACCCTCGGGAGGGGGAAAACAACGGAGCAGTGTGAGTGCCCTGCACTCCCACCAGAGTGCCGCCCTCTCGCTGTCCTGCTGACCCCCAGCACTGAGTCTCCAAGGAAGGCTCGAACCTTGGGGCTGACCACCAGCCTTGTGGGGAGACCTGCTGAATTAGACAGAACAACTGAGTTTATCATTGAGGAAACAGTAGAAGGGTGGCTTTGAAAGGGTGGATCTATGGATGGATCTATGAACTCCTCCAGGGCAGGGCCTGGTTTCATGCCTTTGTGTTCAGCAGGGGTAGTTCCTGAAGGATCTAGCAAGGGTATGAACATGAAAATTAACACTACATTCTTAGAATATGGTCACTAGATTTGCATCCCACTTCTGTTTTTAATCCTCACTGAAGACATGCTCACTGACTTTAGAGAGAAGGGAAGGGAGAGAGAGAAAGAGGGAAAGAAACATTGATGTGTGTCCCCATATACACACAAAGTCATTGAGAACAGGAAATGCAACAATGACTTAAAGCCCTATGTTATCTAAAAAGTTTTGTGGTCTTTAAATTTCCATGTATTTTTTACTAGATTGAGCACGGAGTAAAATGAACTGACAGTTTATCTCTTTCTCTTTTGCACCTTTTGCTGGAATGAAAAAACCTATTAACAAAAGAAGGGGGGAATCAAACTTAAGAATCTAGACATATTCTACACTAGACAATATGTCTTACAATTCTTTCTTCTGTTCAACATAAGTGCTACAAGATGACAAACATCTCCATTTTAGGTAGATATATTTCATCATAAGGATAAAAGGCTATTTTTTTCTACTGTCAATTTTTTTACTGCTACTGCATAATTATGTAAGCTATTCAGGTACAGATTTACAAGACTTATAAGTCTTAATGTGATCCAGTGGGACCAAGACTGATTCAAGTGCCCTGGTCGATTCTGGAATTTTCCCATTTGCCTTGCATTTTAGCCATTTTAAAGAACTTATCTCTTTATAAGATGCCAGGGTCATTCCAATTTATTGTGCGTAAATATCACATCCATTAACCAGATCCATTCCAAACTTCCTGACAAAAATTTTGAAAAATGAATAAAATATATACTTTAAAAATTAAAAAAAAAAAAGAAACATTGATGTGAAACAGATTCATCAATCAGTTGCCCCTCATATGCATCCCAGATGGGTTCGAATCTGCAACCTAGGCATGTGCTCTGACCAGGGATCAAACTACAACCTTTTGGTTTATGGGATGATGCCCAGTCCACCGAGCCACAGTGGTCAGGGATGCATACCACTATTGACAGATCAGGGGAGACATTTAATTTGAAGCTTGAGGGCAGAGGGTCATCAGGAGGTAGACTTCTCTGAAAGAGGAAGAGCCACTGAACGGGCCACACCTGGCTGATGTCGTGCAACGACAGGGTCGGGTCCCAGCTTTGTCATACTGCCGTCGTGTGATCTGTTATGAATCTCATGAGCTCCTCAGCCTGTGTCATCCCGCCGCTGTAAGGACCATGGGCGATAGTCCCTGTGGAATCATCATGAACACTGTGAAATGCTAAATGTTAGATGAGCACGTGGACAATTCCCAGAATCGGAGTTGAAGGGGCCCATAGATCTTGCTCTAACCTGGAACTGTTCAGCCTACAGGCCACAAACAGCGGGACATAAACTTCATTTAGTGGATCTAAACAAAAATTTGTTTAAAATTTTTACTTTAAACAAATGGATTAGGAAAGAATAAAAGCTAGTAAGCGTATGAGAGTTAATAAAAACAAGTATCGTTCCGGATCTGCAGGCGAAGTGCCGATTTTCACTGTGGATTGTAATAAAAAATGTTTTTGAAAAGTGTCATTTCCACCCAGCATCTTACTGACAGGCAAAGAGACAGGCTGAGAAGGGCACGTGGCCCCACGGAGACCACCACAGGTTGCAGGAGCGGGCAGGAGCGGCCCTCCTCCGGACTCCAAGTCCACCGGGGAGCAGTGGCAACTCTCGTTCACGTCTGCCTGGGCTGATGGGGTGTATTCCTGATGACAGAACTGAAACTAGTTCCCTTCAGGAGTCTCCATTCTCTGAATGATGCAAAGTCACCAATACATTAACTTCTGTTCCTTTTTTTTTTTTTTTTTACTAATGTTCTGCCTTTCTTCTAAAATGTATGCAATGACCTATTGTTCATATGGATTGTAGCAACAGAGTAAGTCTTTGATTACATATTACAGGATATTGGCCATATTTTACCTGCATTAAACAGGCAATTATCAACCCCGCTTTATAGGAGAATTTTTGTAGGCTGGTATCAACCCCATTCTATTGCTGCAGGAATTGAGCCCTCAAAATGCTTCTGGCCCCAGTTTACCTATGGCCTCTTTTGGGAAGGGCTGTGCTGTTCCCCACTCCCCACATTAGATGTGAGTCCCCTGCTGTCTGTCTTTCCGCTTTGTGTTTGTTTCCTTCTGGCCCTGAGCACCCTGCTGTAATGGCTGTTCAGTTCATCTTCCACACCGGACCCTGAGCATCTGAAGGACAGAGACAGTGTCTTGTGTGACTTGAGATGCTCAATAAATATTTGCTCTTTAATGATCTCAGTTTATGACCCCTTTCCTCTGAACTTTATTAACTGTAATGCTACTACTTGACAGTTAGCCTAATGCTCTTGTTCCCTAGAGAAATGATTACAAACAGCCCATTTGGAGGAAGTGCAATGACTTGAACCAAATCTTCTCAGACTTCAGGGCATTTCACTGAAGGGATGTGTGATTTCCCAGAGTGCATCAGCCTTCCCCTTTGACCCACACACAACAACGATTTTTGCCATAACATTCCACTGACTCTTCACTTGTAGTTTTTAAATCTCTTGGTCTTGATAAGTCATGGAAAACAGGAATGAAGAGGGTGCTTAGTCAAGTCGCCGTGATTAAGGACCCACACGTTCCATGCAGTGGGGCCCCAGAATCTGCAAAGCACCACAGGTGGCCGCCTCCCTGTGTGGACTTGATGAGTTTGGATCACGGACCCTGTAAGGCTTGGTGGCCAGCCCTACAGGGTTGGCTGCACCTCCGAGGCTACACAGGTTTCAGCTCAATCCCTCGTATATTCAGTGGTAATTTGTTAGACTCCCACACAGCTGGGATTTGCCTTTGGTTAAAGTATATGTTTTTGTTCGGTGCTGGCTTAGAACTTAATCTTGCCTCCTTTTGCTGGGGGGACTCTGTCATCACACAGTTGGCTCATTGAGCAATCAGGACGTGATGGCTGGGTTGTGTGGAGAATTAGAAGCCTGTGGGTGATGCTGTTTTCTGCCCCCAAGGCAGAAAACAAAATATGTCTCCCCAAGACCTCTTTCCGATGTGATTTTGAATTGAGCATCTGATCGAAAGAGAAGCAATGGATTATTAAGTAAACATTAGTTCCATAACCAGCAGTTTACTCTAGATTTCAGCCTCTTATGCAGTGGCTCAGGGCATTGAAGCTCAAATACTGTTCAGATATTTTAAGAACAAACAAGCAGAGGCAGGCTGGACTTAAATCTTTTCCTGTGAATACAGTCCTGGCTTCATGGAATTGGTAACATTTGGTGTTAGGCCTCTATGCTTGGAACAGCTAAAAGAATTTGTGCTAGTTAGGCTTAAAGTTTGGCAACTGTATCAACATGAACACCAAACACAGACAGAGGCTCTGAAAGACAGAAGGGTATTTCTGTCTTATAAACAAGTGTGGGCAGACAGTCACAGGTTGGTATGCGGCGGGATTTGTTGCTTTGCCCTCCTCGGTGTGCATTTACCTCTCATGGTTCAAGGTGGCTGCTCAAGCCTCTCTGTTAATTCCCTACAAAAGCAAGTGGAAGGGAGAAATGCCTGTGAAGATCACAAAGGAGATGCTGCAAATATCACTTCCACTCACATCCGATTGGTCGGAACTTGGTCATGTACTATACCTCGCTGCAAGAAAACCTGGGAAATGTAACCTTTAGCAGGGCACCCATGCATTTAGCTAAAAATTCTACACATGAAGGAGAGAATGGATGTTGAACTGCCTCGAAATGTTTATGTGAAACTTTCATTTCTTTACCGTCAATTTCGCTCAACCTTTCAAACCCACCAGTGTCTCCACATCCCCACCCCCACCAGCCTTACTGGCTCCTTTATCATATCACATCTGCATTATGCAGGAGCCTCTTCAGGGCTGGGTCTGTTAACCACACCTTGAGAGGCTAAAACCTTGCACACATACTTATCCAATCTCTTTCTTTCAGGCCCCAAATCCAATCCACCAGATACTCCCGTTGCTCTATTTTCAGACTAGATCTGGAATCCAAGCCCTGCTCACCATGGGTCCCGCTCGGACCCGAGCCACAAACATTTCTCCGTGAGGTGACCGCAGCAGCCTCCAAGCTGGTGTCCTGGCTTCCACTGGTGCTCCTCTTGTGTGTTCTCCACACAACAGGGAGCACCACCTTTTAAAAACTAAGTTTGATCACGTCACTCTTCTGCCCCAAACGCTGCGAAGTTGGAGTGCTTACAGTGCCTTGCCTAATCTGACCCCCTCTGACCCCATCATTGCGACTTGTGTCAGCCTCACTCGCTGTCCAGACCACTCTGGCCGGCTGGCTGTTCCTCGCACACTCTAAGCGTACTCCTACCTACAGTCTTTGCACTGGCTGTTCCCTCGTCCTAGAACACATATCCCCTAAACAGCCACATGGTTGACGCCCTCACCTTCTTCCAGATGTCTCACTTTCTCAGTGAGACTTATTCTGCCCACCGTATGTGACGTTGTAAATAGACCTTTCAACCTTCTTGGTCACCCTTAACGTGGTCTGCTTTTGCCCCATAGTGTTTGATACTTCCTAGCGTACTATTTAATTTCCTTACTTATTATGTCTCTTATTTATTGTTCGTGTTGATCACTATACTGTAAGGTCCTTTTAGGCAGGGATTTTTGTCTTTTTGTTCATTGATGTAGCTGACATAGTAAAAACAGTGGCTGACTCACAGTTGGCGCTCTGTAAATAGCTGTTGGATGAGTGAAGCATTCAGAGAGACATATGCTGGGGCCCCCCATCCCTCCCCTTTGGCCCCAGAACCTCTCCTTGCCCAGCGTCTCCCTCTGTGGTGTTGCATGCCTAAGATCACCTCTACCAGAGCGTGGATGAGCCTCACATCAGCTCTTTGTGTGCCCAGATGCCCCCTGTAGAGTGAAGATTAGAGGAGCACCACTCAGAGATGTTCACACTTCGTTATTTCCAGTTTTACCAGCATTAAGCCAAGCCCCGGGGGGAGGAAGAGGCCCTATCCAGGAGACATGTGCTGTGACTTGGAACCAGAGACGGAAGAGGACATTCTTGAGGAACAAGAAGAAACAAAGGGGGGATATGTGGGGAGTGGGCCAGAGGTAGGAGACCCCAGCTTCTCCAACTTCCTAGAACCCTTACCCTCTACTTTGAAGCCTTGGAGGCCCCATCTTTGCTCTGAGCCCCTCTGATTCCCCTGCCCGGAACACTCCTACTAAAGACAAGGAAATCATGTTGTAGACTAAGTGTGCCCTCCCGCATCTTTATGTTGAAGCCCCAACCCCAACGTGATGGTATTTGGAGGTGGGGCCTTTTGGAGGTAATTCAGTCATGAGGGTGGCACCCTCATGATGGGACCAGTGCCTTATGGGGACAGGAGAGAACTCCTAGTCCCTGTTCCCTGAGAGCCACACAAGAACATAGTGAGGAAATGGCCATCTGCAAGCCAGGAAGGTAGCCCTCACCAGGAACTGACTCGGCCAGCACCTTGATCTTGGACTTCCAGCCTCAATAATTTCCTCTGCTTTAAGCTACTTAGTCTATGGTATTTTGTTACAGCAGCCCAAGTGGACGAAGACACCATACCAGGAAGCGCTTTATCTCCCCAGGGTCAGAAAATTGAGGAGCGTAGGATGGGATGCCAGAAGCATGGAGGGAGATTTGCTTCTCCTGGAACCGGGGGCTGATGCTCAGAGAGTATTTTCTCATAAACACGTTGTTATGAATAGTTGAAGTGATCTCCAAAGAAAGTATATTATGTGCGAGATTAGCATTTGTATGATGATTATGAAGATTTCAGAAACACTGACTGATGTTTATGAATGAGTAATTCAAAATGCTAAATACCAAATGAAATCTGTAACCATGTGTGTCACTGTACACAGACATAACTGTAAAAAGAGTTGGAAGTAAGAATGTGAATATGATTATGTTAGGTAGTGGAATTATGGGAGATCTATTTTATCTTTATAGAACTTTCTTTAATGTTCTCTTATCTTTTCAATTTTAGGTTACAGTTTCTGTTGGAAATTAATTTTCTAGAGCCAAGTAAATAAAATTCAGACCTACTTTTGGAATCTGACCCTTCTGTGACACAGGGGTGGCATTCTCATCATGTGGAAATTCCTCTAAAATAATCTCATTTCAAGGTGTGTCTGCGTGTAATTGGTTTTATAGAGGTGCTATGTTTAGACTCATGTAATGGAACATTAGCATAGGAACCTGCTGCCTGTTCTAAAAAGAATTGTCAACAACAGAACCCAGGTATATAAGTGGCAGGATGAAGGGCGAATCCCACACAGAATATATGCATCATCTGACTTAGACTTGGGCCCCTGGCATCTACGCCAGTCTGAGGCTGGACTCTGTATGGAGTCTCTGTGGGTACTTTTTCAGGGTTCATCTTCAGTCTCCCTGTTTCCAGTTTCTCTTGGTCTCCTTGGGCTTTTGCAGGCTTTGGGGTTATGGCTTCCTTTTATTTTGTATTTTTGTCATTTCTACCAAAGGTTTCTTTTATCATCTACCCTCTTCTTTGCAAATGTCAGTCTCATAGTGAGAGGGGGAGAAAGGCCTTCTGATTCATACAGCCATTGCAAAGCGGTCACTAATGTGCAGCACTTCTGTTTGCAAAGGCATGCATCGTAGTCAGCTTCCAAACCTCACTTTGATGTGGAGAAAGCACATTGGGAAATCCTTTGGGGTGGTGTCCGACTGCCTCTCTGATGTGGAACACAAAAGATGTTCTATGATGCTGTGATGAAAATCTGAGGGCTGTCCTACGAGTGGGGATGCTGAGGTCAGTGGTTACAAGCATGCATTCATTCTGTACCCACGTGGTTGCCTAGCAGCCTGGTTAAAACACAGTTCTAACCAAAAGGACACAGTAAAGAGTAAAATGTACTTAGTCATTTGAGGAGAGGGGTTTTTGATGGAAAGATCATCAGCTTTTGAGGAACTTGAATAAGAGAAAATCAAAGCTGCATTTGCTTTTAAAAGTGTTACTGAAAGCTAGAGGGACCATAGGGGATAGAGTTGAATGATGAGCAACTTGAGAATATTATTTTTGGAAGCATTTTGTCTGAGTTCTGTATTGTTATTTGATAGTAGGACTACATGAAGCTCATTCATTGCATATTTGAAACATACTCCCCCATGGTGTGGAGCTCTGGAGAAGGCAGTCTCTGTTCCTTTGTTCTGTTTTACTTGGTTCTTTTGCAAAAGAGAAAGAGGGAGCCAACACCTGCACAAGGCGGCACCTCTTCTGAGTGACTGAGCTGTCTGGTGACTTCCCCAACAGGACAAAGGCTGCCAGGTACCCTCATGGCGAAGGTGGAGCTGGGTCTCCTCTCCCAGCAGACTTTCCCCTTCCTCTGCTATCTGCGTGAGGTGTTGAGGGTTCCAACCCAGATTCCTATTATACTGGATTTCCTTCAGTGGCAGAATGCCTTATGGAGGCAATTCAAATAATAATTACAAGAGCTAGCACGTTTTAGGACATACAGCAAGCATGCCAAGAATTGTTCTAAACAGTATCTGTAATTTAACTAATTTCATACGATACCACAACCTCTTGAAGTACATAATGTTAGATTACAGATGAAAAAATCTGAGGCACAAGGAGATTAGCTACTGGCCAAAGTCATGCAGCTCATAGTGGCAGAGCTGGGCCTTGAACCTGGGCCATCTGGTTTTAGGGCCCACATCCTAAGCCCCTATGCACTGTTGTCACTCTCTGCATGCAAGTGCCCTCTGAGTTGGTACTAGTGCGTGGAGTCTGATGATCTGGAGCCTTGCTGGGTCCTAAGAGGGGCATTCCCTGCTGCTGCCCTCTGAGGGGCTATTGTCATGCCTGCCAGTTCTGTTAGAATCAGAATCTGGAAGCCGGAGGAAACTTCCAAGATCACAGGATGCCTTCTTTTCACCCTTTAAATATATGTAATTCTTCCAAGACTCATTTGTTTATCAAATGTATTCTAAAGACATTTGCTGAGTAAGTATCGCACTTTAGGCACTGGAAACCAGAGCGTGAAAACAACACATCGCTTGCCTTCCAGGAGCGTACATGTAAGAGGCCTGGAGGTGCGGGCCGGTTGGTAAGCAGGCATTTCAGTTCGGTGAGTCGGCCTGTGGAGAGGAACACAGGCACGAGTGCTATGGGAGCGTGGGGGCGGGGTGCAGAAACACTCCCAGCACAGGGCTGTGGGCGACACAGGATGGGAGAGGAGGACTTGGCAGATGAAGGCGGTGGAAGAGAAGCTGTCTAGATCAACCATGAAAGACAATGGCTTTTCCCTGAGAACAGCTGCCTTTTGTGCTGGAATGTACAGCAATTGAGCAGTAGACCTGGACCTTATCAGGGGCCACATTTTCAGAGAACTGAATAATAGTATAAAACCTCTCATTCTATAGACAGAGTTAATGACACAGCTCCAGTACTGTGACATGCTCTTTGACTTTGTTCTTTTCCTTGCTATTGTGTTGCACAACCCTAGGGGGTGCCATTCACACTAGGCGCACGATAACTTTCAGCATGCTTGAGGGCTCAGCTCTCCAGGGACAACACCGCCACACTGCCTTCCTTGATATTGCCACAAGGAAGTGACTCATTCAGCCTCAACACTCCTTTGGCGTTTAGCTTGTGTAAATGTGCTCTTTCCCCCATTTGGTCTCAGTGTACATTTACAGTGTGGACATGTGTCTCCATCTCAATGCTTTCTACGAACCAGGACCCCACCTTAGGCACTACATGGCCAGCACAATGCCTTCTTCAGAGCAAGCCCTCAATAAAAATTAGTTACATGAATCCCTTTCGCATTCCCATCTCATTCCTGGGTGGACCAGAAACCTCCGTGGTGAAGACTGCTAGTACACCACCTCATCTGCTATCTCTTCTATTTTATATAAATCTCAGTTCTAGTTAGACATCTCCATGGAGCTTGGAGAGTTTTGAAAGCCAAGATGCAGCTTTTACTTTGGTCGTATACATTTCAGGAATTCATTTCTTTAAGAGAGTTTTCTGCTTTGATGCTGTACCAACCAGGTGCACTTGACCTAAAGAAAAGCACCTTTATGATGAGATCATTAATTCTCATCCTTGAGGCTACTTTAAAAACATTATATCTAGACCTACTGCAACTAGCAACAGGTTAAAGGATTTTGGAGATTAAGGAAAGTATTCACCTGGAACCAAATGTGTGACCCCCTCTATTCCCCAGAGGCATAGCCCATGCCCATGTGTTGGGCAGCAGACCACACTGGCTACGATGTAGGGATTTGGAGTCAGGAAACCCCAAGTTCCAATTCCAGCTCTTCATTCACTAGACTTGGGATCTTTGGAGGGCCACTTCATTTCTCTACGCCTCAGTTTCCTCATCTTGAATGGGATTTATGATAAAAAATACCTACTTCACAGGGTGCTACAACGATTAATGTATGCAAAGCAGATTGTAAGTGCTCAATTAATTCTCAGCTACTCCAAGTCTCTAAAGATTTGCTCCTTTCCTAACACAGTGTGAAGCCCTGTGTGGGCTGTAGAAGTCACAGACGTGGGAGGGTTGAAACCTGGTCCTTGTCCTCTTACAGCATTCAGTCTGGAAGGAGACGGGGTGGACCAAGGGATCCAAAGTCATTCTCCAAGGGCGTGAACGCATCCGATTTAGGCAGAGACTTGATAAGAGAGGAGTAATTCAGGGAAGAAGCAGGTTAGCTGGAGACTTCAGTGATAATTTCTCCATACTTGATAGAGTTTAAGGATAAGTTAGACTTCCATCAAAAGATACTTAAATAAAAATGTCGCTCGCAGCAAAAAACTCAAGTGTCATTTGAAGAGCTGGTATTTTTGGAAGTCAAAGCTGGTGTTGAAGGGAGCGGCCACCGATCATACCCTGTAGGAATCTCAGGGTTTTGGCACCTTCTAAGCAAAGTTTTTTAAAGTAATGCTGAAAAACATATCCAAATTTAGCTGAATCTATTTCTCTCTCTCTCTTCATCATCTGTCTATCTATCTGTCATCATGATGACACTCCTAATTTCATGATAGCAAAACAGCAAGACAAGAGAATGTCTACTATGCTAGTTTAGCATAAAAGTTAAAATGTTGCTGTAAATTCAGGTAAATAGGGCATGATTGGGCCTACTTCACCCAGCAAGAAGCTTAAGATAGTCCTACAATCTCCATATACTCTGCCATGGGTAATTAATAAATACTTGCATGTACACATTTTAAATGAGCATGTCTGCTCCCTTAGGACTCAGAATGAGCATGCCCCAAGAGACCGTTATGGAATCATCTTGTCCAGCCTTTTGCCTTTGGACAGATAATATGCTACATGTCACCACCCTTTTACAGATAAGGTTTCAGCAGCCTGGAGAGATTCCATGTCCTGCCCAGGAAGTGAATTGTGGAAGTTGACTCTGGCCTGGTTTGGGTGGTGTTTGTCTCTTAGACCCACTACCTTTGAAAGGTAGCACTTTGCTTGTCATCCTGAAAAGAGTACCCGAGTCAGCCTCAGTCGACAAGCAGAGGGCCTTTGAATCTCTCATAGAAAGGATGTGCTTTAATACTGAACATTGCTGCATGTTGCAGACCCGCACATCTTCCAGCTCAGCTCCTGCTGTCACTCCTGTGCATCCATTTCTGCTGAATGGCCGTGCTCCTGACTCCCAGCTTCGATTCAGCTTTTCTATTTTTTCTCTGCAGTAACATGATCTTGAAGACAGTCCACAAACCATTTGACAGCAAGCTCAGCCCTCACGTCATACTCTCCCTTCTTATCTCTTTTATTTTTGGTCTCTTCTAGCCCATAATTGCTTGTTTTGACTGGTGAAATCACTTCAGGTCCCAGGACACTGAATAGCAATGCAGTTGCCACCTGATAAAGCTGAAGTAAAGATAGGTGGTGTGGAGAAAAACCTATTAACAGCCATTTTTAGAAAGAGGCTTTGCAATCTGCCCATCAGACCTGAAAGATTTTCCCTGTTCTCACACTCCACGAGCTGGCAGCAGTTTCTCCTCCTGTCTGAGACGCCTCTGCCTCATCATGCCTGTGGGAGTTAGTGGTATGGGAGCCAGTGGGGCAGCTGGCCAGGGGCTGTGGGGAGGGAGGACCTGCTGAGCAGAGGGAGGGCCCTGCCTGCAGTGAGCAGCCTCGGCTGCAGGCTCTCAAGCAGTCTCAGCTTTAGTTAACAGGTGTTCAATCTTCTGTGACCTTCCGCCAGTCCACTGGACATAGATAGAGTCAGCTGCCTCCGCTGGGACACATCGTTGCTAGAATAATAACATTAGAAATAACAATAAATACTTATATAATGCCTACCATGCCAGGTTCTCTTACATGAATTATTCCCAAGCAGAGAAACACTTGTGGAGAATGTAAACTTTGTCCATAGTTCTCTCACTTCTTGTTTCCATGGCCTCCTCTTCCTTATAGATTTCTTTACAAGATATCCTGAGGGTTTTTGTAGTAACTGTAGGCTTCCTAGGGCTGCCAACCTAAGTGGGCCTTTTCACCTTACAGAGTTTTGCTTTCTGTCCTGGATCTCATCTCTTCTTTACTTACTTCCTTACTGCTTTCCTATCTATCCATCCATCCATCCATCCTTCCATTCATCCATCCATCCATCCATCCATCTGTTCATTTACCCTCCATCCATCCAGCCAGTCATCAAATATTTACTGAGCATCTACTTTCTACCCGGCACTGTTAGGTGTTGGGAATAACATAGTAAGCATGACAGCTATGATCCTTCTCCTTACTGAGCGCATAATCTAGTGAGAAAGTCAGTACGTAAACAAAATTATACAGATGGTTATTAGTGGTAGAGAAGAAATATGCAGTACAGCGTGAGAGAATAACAAAGAGTCTACTTCATTTGTAAGGGAAGACCTCTTAAGAGGTGATACTTGAGAAGAGACCTAAAGAGAGAGGAGCCAGCCAGAAGAAAAGCCCTGTGAGAGTGGGTCAGGCGGAGAGAGCAGCACATGCGGAGCCTGGTTCAAAGCAAGGACGTGATCTGATATATGTTAATGGAAGATCTCTCTGGTTTCCATGTGAAGAACAGAGTAGAGGGGCGAGAGTGGAAGCAGGGAGACCAGTTAGAGGCTCCTGCAGCAATGGGCATATGAGAAGGTGGTGGCTGGGATGTGGAAGGTGTCAGGGCACAGGAGAGAAGGGCTAGATTGGAAACAGAGTTTGAAGGCAGAATGTGTCTTCCTTCAGATTCACCAGGATTCGGTCTGTATTTCCCCCTGCCATGCCTTGTCCCCTTCAAACAGGGACTGCCAGTGTTTATTTTAATTAATCTATTTCTCCAGCATACCTCATAATAATAGAATGTTTTGTTTTACCTTTGGCTCTTATGATGTGCTTCCCAATTGGTCATCTGATTTGATCCCCACAAAAGACTTGTGAAGCAGACATCATTGCCTTTGTTTTTGTGGGGGGACTCTAGGACTTCCCTGACAGTGAGGGGCAGCAGCAATACTCGATCCAGATTCCCCAGGACCATTCACTGACCATTCACTGGTTTGTCCAACAAACATCGATTGAACACCTACTGAATTCCAACTACTCTTCTAGGTTTGAAAAACAGAGTTGAATCACTCTGGTCTTTGCTTGCAAGGAAATTAAGAGCTCAGAGAAAGAGACAGACTTGCAAGATTATGAATGTAATGCAGTAGAATAGGGTTTAATTATATTAAAACTTCATTATTAATAATGTCCAAGTAAGTTTTTTCTTGGTGGAAAGGAAAAAAGGGTGAGATTTCTTATAGTGGGTGACCTGTGATTCTTATATTAAATTGCATTATGTGTTGCATGAAGAAATAGGAAAATCTGCCCTGACTGGTGTGGCTCAGTGGATTGAGTGCCAGCCTGTGAACCAAAGGGTTGCTGGTTCAATTCTCAGTCAGGGCACAGGCCTGGGTTGTGGGCCAGGTCCCCAGTAGGGGGCACATGAAAGGCAACCACACATTGCTGTTTCTCTCCCTGTCTTTCTCCTTCCCTTCCCTCTCTAAAAATAAATAAATAAAATCTTTAAAAAAAAAGAAACAGGAAAATCTACTCTGACCTCTCCTGAGATAACCACTTATTTCCCTTGGTGTGTCAGTGCTAAAACGTAAAAGATATAGAGGGATTCCCTGAGCAGACATCTTGGGGAAAGATGCCCCAAACAAATACAGCAAAATTGTATAGTACGTGAGAAATCCTGGGTGATTCTGAAGGAGGACAGAGTGTGTGGGGTGATGGGCTGAGGAGCAAGCCAGGGGTCAGATGTGGGTGGGAGTCTGGGGCTGCTCTTTGCCTGGGTGCAGAGTGTGACCTTAGTCCTGAAGGTGAAGGGGAACACTGGAAAGTGACACTGTGGGATTTGAGCTATAGACAGACCACTCTGGCTCCAGGGAGAACAAGACCAGATTCAGGGAAGCTAGTTAAGGAATTCAGTTACCATAGGAGAGGGAAGGAGGACCTGATACGGCCGATGGTGCAGTGGGCACAGATGTGCTAAGTAAGCCAAAGACTGCGTCCCAGAATTCCTTGGGCTCTATAATAACAGCAATAGGAGTTCAGATTTATTGTCAATATTTTAAAAAACTTATGGAAACCTTATATTTATCCATCATAAATTTACACAGCTTAACAAGGATGATGAGTTCCTTTATCTTTGCCTAGGACTAAACAAAGTAAAACTATTAACACTTTCTCTCATGCAGGTATCAGAAGTTCTTCTTGGAAGTTAGATGTGCCTTAAGCATTGGGAAATAAATTAATAATTAAAAATGTAAGATTTTTAAAGACATGAAATTCCTTAAGGGGTACTTTGGGACTGGCGAAAATGTGAGGATTAGAACTGTCTTTATTTTAAGTGTTTTATTGTGAATATTGGTGTCATTGGGCTTTATCTAACTAGCCGTCCTTGTTCTGGTTCTGTTTGCACAAAGCCACACTGGTATTAATCTTATCTCCCAGAGTGGAGAGAAGGCACTGACCCACTGAGAATGTGGTCACATTAGCTGGCGTTTTTGTCATAAAGAGGACATCCGTTGTGCAGCCTCCCATGCCGTAACTGGCATCATTGCCCTCATGACAAAGCCGTAATGAGACTATTTTAACCTATAGGAGCTCAAGGGACTTCCTTCTTTTATGTTCTTCCTCAGTCCCCTGGAAAAACAAGAATTCTTTCCATTGAAAATAGAAAGAATGTTCATAGTTTGGAAAGTATATTTTTTAGATGAGAATTTTGTCCCTTTGGTTTTTTTTTTTCTCCCTTTCCTTCCTCTCTTTTTATGGGAGGACTTAGTTGGAATACTAACAAGGACTAGAAGTTCATGCAATGTGAACCTCTCATGAATTTGGCCCACCACGGGCGAGTGCTGTCACTTTCTCCATTGGACTCAATTTTAGCCCGCCTTTCTCTTTGCTGAGTCCTGGCTTGTCTTATGAAGCATGACTCCTGGAGAAGGAAAAACAGAAACTCAGAGCTTGCAGGAATGATTTTCTTGGCCAGTTCAACCCAGTATCAGCCACTTGCCTAGGTAGAAGGCTCTTTAATTTTTTTTAAAGGTGAAGTTTTAATAGACCCAGCAGCAAGAATGTCATAGTAAGCACACTCTTGTTTTTCATATATTTTTTGGTGTCATCTGGACAAGATCATCTGTCACATGATATACTCTAGTCATGAAGCTGCTGATATCATAAAAAGTCTGATAGTAAAAACAAGTGCCCATTGTTTTTATTTCCAGAGTGCCCTTTCACAGGAAGCCAGGTCTTAGAGTTCTTACAGAATTGTGAAAAAATCTGGTTTTACACCATGGGTTTCCCAAGTCTTTGATCTTACGTAATTTACTCTGTGTAGTAGAAGTGCAGTGGTCATCTTTAATTCATACCCTCTTCAAAAGAGTAAATTTTCATAATGCATCTTAACATTATAAACATTTTATAATATTGGGGCACCAAAGGATAGCTGTAGACACATTTGCAAGCATTTAGCTGATGGTTTATAGATCTAAGGGACCCTTAGGTGTCTATAGTCCATGGGTAGGGGGAGCATTTATTTTATTGGCTTTGCCTCTGAGGTGTAGTTTCCATTAGCCCACTTAGAAAGTGCCACATTAGCATCTTTGGCCAAAAAACCTTTTCTGAGATACTCTCCTTTGGTTCTTGTGTTTTAATTCTATCTGTCATAAACTGTTGTTACTTTTACTGTTGCTTTCTCATTTTTCTTACCAAGGGAGTGAGAAGATTTTCTCCAACTTTCTTCTTTTCTACTTAGTGTCAGGACATGATATTTAGCCCATTAAAGTTGTATAAGGGTTACTAAAATTTATAATTCATTTGAATATATGTTATGCATTCATTCTTATGAAATGAACTAATGTGTCCCTCTCATTGACCCCACTGAGACAGAGACAAGATTATGTGTGCTTAATTGGCTCCTCAATTGTTGAACATGATGATATTAGCCTCTTGGGGTTGGGAATCACAAACACTTTCTTCCCCATTTCTTTCTATCAGGACTCACTGCCCAAGTCTGGGGGAGATGGGCAAAGGGTGATGTCCTAGAGATGAGATCCTGGGGGCTGAAAGGGAGGGATGACTCCTGGAATGTCAATGGCGGAAACACCAAACCCAGGAGAGGAGAACAACTGAATGGGGAAATGGGCAGTGATGGGGGTCAAGAAGAATTGGATTGTGTATCACATTGGAGAATATAATTAAAGGTATAACATGGCAGATAGGAAGGAAATCGAAGAAAGAGAATTAAGATTCAGGTCTGCAAGAAGTGAGGTGAGATCATTCAAGATCAGAATGAATGACAGCTGGGTACCTACAGAGAATTACTGTTTCGGTGGGTCTTGGCACCTCTTAAAGAGGTAATGTGGCCCCTTAAGAAAACCCAACTGGGCTGGATGGCTACAGCCTGCCCCATCAGTGCCAGAGGCCTGTGTCCCTTGAGTACTTGGTAGTTACATGTTAAAGCTGTTGTCCCAATCACAGGGACCACAGACACTCACCTCTGCAGACCATGGCAGTGCCCTATTTTGCTATAGCTTGAAGGATATCAGGGTCCCTGAGGTTCAACGAAATAGGACCCAGAGGTCCTCTAGCTTGGGAAATTCCATACTGCATTTCCACACTGTGGTGGCCTTGAGTGCCAGAAGTTATTGTGCTCCATGGATCTCCACCAAGCCTGAACTCCCTGTTGCAGGACCCAATGTACCAGAAGATATCATGGTAGGAGTCTTGCCTGGGCACCCAAAGGATCACCATGCAGCCTTGATTTTGTTGTCTCTTCTTTCTATATCAGGGACTTCTAGAATGGCCACCACTTAGCTATACCCCTTTCTTACTAGTAGGGGAATGGTGTTAGCTGGTGGCTGAGGTTTGGCCTTGACGCCAAATATCACTTCTGACCTCATGTCCACTCTCTCTTCCTCAAAGTAAATGCTCGGGTCTTATGCCCAGAGGTGGGTTCTGATTCCCATCAGCTCCACTCATTCAGTTCTCTCCTGCCTCCCACTAACCACACCTGCCCTCAGGCACCTGCTGGTGCCAAGCATAGTTAGAGGACCACGTCCCAACTGTCTGCCCATCTTAGAGGTCATATGATGTTTAAAGCAAAACTACATTTATAGCTTAATTTGAAAGTATGTTCAAGTTTCTTTCACTTTGAAATTCTCTGCTTTAATATGGAGCTTCATTTTCACTCCACTGAGCATCTCAGTTTATAGAAAATAGAGGGTGTTTCCATTCAAGATATCCTTGAGATCAGCAAAAATGAATTTATGGAGTCTTTTTTCCTTTAAGAGAATACTGGCTTTGAATCCAAACCCAAGAGAAAACTCAGGTTCAGGATTCTAGGACAGAAATCACCAGACACGGTTGTCCTTCGAGCCCTTTTTATGGGAGTCATCCTTCACATACTGGTATGGGAGCTGGGATATGCACTCTGTGCCAGCAGGAATCAGCCATGGCAATGTGTGGGGGAGATGTTTGTCCTTGGGGTAAATATTTGGGTGGGAAGTTTGTGTTTCAAGACACTGAGCATGAATTGTAAATAAAACCATTTTGCTGTTATTTAATCACTTCTCATTTTCTTACAGGATCTTGCGGTAACAGATTATGTACATTAGGGAGACTAAGCTTGTTCATTTTCATTGAGTAAATCTGCTAGAGGAAAAGGTACTACTTCAGCTCCTCTTTAGACTCTGGTGAGAATAGAACCTCATTATTGGGACAAACAAACCAAAAAACAAGAACAACAAACTTTTGTGGGAAACCACTAATGCCTGATACAGGAAATCTTAGCCTGATATAGTGAAAAGAACACAGGCCAGGGAGAGAGGAGATATCTCCTTAGATATAGACTGAGTGGTCCTCATTCTCAGCTGTGGGACCTGGGGAAGTGATCCACACCCATCTCCGAGCTTCTGTTTCTGGGGCATTGGAGGTGATGTCTTCCAAGGCTCCTTCCATCCTAATAGTCTCTGGATATAAGAAATGTGTGCCTGGCTGGGTGACTCAGTTGATTAGAGGGTTGTCCCATACACCAAAAGGTTGTAGGTTTGATGGCCAGTTAGGGGACATCCCTAGGTTGCAGGTTTGATCCCTGGTCGGGATGCATACAGGTGGCAACCCATCAATGTTTGTCTCTCACATGGATGTTTCCATGTTTCTCTCCCCTGCCTCCCTCGCACCTTCCTTTCTCTCTAAAATCAATGAACATGTCCTCAGGTGAGGATTTATTTATTTATTTTTTTTTTAAGGAAAGAAAGAAATGAGCACTGTGAGGGTGACTTCCTCAGGGGCTCTCAGCCAGCTCCGGAGGTATAGCTATTCAGGTTTCTGTTAGGCGACAAGTGAGGGGGAGTTCAAGGGCAGGAGCTCAGGCTCTGGAATTCCAGGGAGTTCAAGGGCAGGAGCTCAGGCTTTGGAATTCCAGTACCCTGCCCCTGCCACTTACTGGCTGTGTGATCCTGAGAAGGCTACTTGATCTTTCTTTTCTGCAGTCTCCTGTCTATGTACTAAGGATAACAATTCCAATCTCCAAGGTCATTTTGAGGAATAAAGAGATAATATTTGATTGTCTAAAGTGCTTGCTTAACCAGGTGTCTGACATGGTAGGCAAGCAGTAAATGCCGATTAGCTCCCTACCTTCATACCAGTGTTGACATTATGTTAGTAAGAGTTGCAGAAATTTTAAAAATAGTGCCATCCACCCTAGCCCTACCCTCCACAAGAGCTTCTGTCTTTTTTCCAGTAAGAGCTTTTATTTTAACAAAGGCATATTAACTATTACTTATATTTCCTTCAGTGAGTGCTGTGGGTTGTGATTATTCTTCATCTGTTTATAAAAATCAATCGCGGATGCTGCTTTCCGTTTCCCCTGGTAGCTGTAATTGCCATGTTAACGTGATTGCAGAAACCCATGCAGCGGCCAGGCTGTCCATCTGCACAGCCCTGGGTGAGCTGCGTGTGTCCGGGCACACAGCGCTCCCTGTGCTTACAGCGTTGGGGAGGGAGTTTCCAGTACCGCAGCCTCACAGGCAGTATTTAATCACCTCAAACACTGGTGTTTGAGGTTAGTCTGGAAATGAAAGGCCATTTGGGTTTACCACAGTGGAGAGGGGAGAGGATAGGGTATGTTTGAGGTAACCCCAGGGGAGGCAGCCAGGCCTCGGGTTTCCTGTGGGAGCTGGGAGCCAGGTGTGATTCATGCCGAGGTGTGTCAGTAAAAGGCAGAGTCAGCTAGTTTAGTGCGTGTGCGTGTGTGTGCACCCATAGTTCAATATCACATCTTTTTTCACCTGGTATTTCTGTAGCCTCTTCACTTCCTTATCTCCAGTTTCTCCTACCTCCAGTCCAACTTCTACTCCAACCTCCACCAGATGACATTTAAAAAAATAGGGACACTCCCCTTCTTAAAATGCTTGGTGGCTTCCTTGCACCAATACCACAAAAGTCGGACTCCTTAGCACCAGGTCCAAGGCCCTTCTTGAGGGGATTCTCAGCACATACCAGTGTCTCTCATTACGGGTCCAGTGCCTGCTAGTCCCTCTTAGCTCTGACAGCTCCAATGTCACTTCCTCTGGAGGTCCTCCCGCACAGCTCCAGACCAAATATAGGCTTTTTCCATTGTGTCTCCATGTTTATGCCACTGCCATGGTTCTTACCACACTTCTGTGATGGGTTTGTTTTTTTACCTTACCCACTGTAATAGGATCCTCCACAGACAGCGTCTATTCTGTCAGGTTTTGTAGCTGGGAGAGTCTTGGTGATGCCTCGTAATATTTGTTGATTGAATGAGCTCATGAAGATGCATTAAACGTGCATGAATAAACCTTAGTTATGGATAAGATGCAGCCATTGTTAGTCTTGAAATCCAAGACTGGATACAGACACCATTCGTGATTTGCTCATTTTGGATTTCATTTTGTACGTCTTTTATTCCTTACGCGGATACAAGAGCAAACTGCAAATCTTTTGACACACAGAATTTAAGCTTCTTATTTCCTCCATCAATCTACTCCTGTGGTCTTGTGGTGTCTGAAAGCCTAGATTTTGGACCCCACTCTGCTCCTTCCCAGCTGCTGTGTAACTATGAGCAAGGCACTTAAGGAAAATTGGAAACTTGTATTTTAAGGGGCACCTTCACATACCTTTCTCATTTAGCCTCCACAACACCCTTTGAGGTAGTCATTTACCAATTCTTTTATTTTTTTAGGATGAAGAAACTGAGAATCTGAGAAGTTAAGTAACTTCCCCAAGATCACAGACACGATAAACAGAAAAACCAGAGTACAGCTCTGGTTCTGAGACTTGTGTGTGTTCTCCTTGGCTGCTTTCTTCTCCCTGAATCTCAGTTTCCCCGTCTGCACTGTCACAGGATTGTTGGGGGTCGCAGAACCAATGATGGCTGTGCAAGTGCTCGGCAGGCTGCCATGTGTCCCTGGGTGTGGGAGTGTGTCACTCTGGCCTGTCATCAGGATGATGCGCCCCCCCCTGCACCCCAAAACCAGTGCTGGCTCGGTGGTCAGGCATTGCCCAGCCACTGCTCTCTGGCCCAGGCCCTGCCTGACCTTGGTTCCTGCCTTTATAAATGTTAACTTCATGCCAGACAGCATCTTAAAAGCACTTCACAGTCATTCTCTCATTTAATGCTTCATAAAAACCCTAAGAAGCAAATACCATAAAACCATAATTAGTTCCATTTTATAGGTAAGAAAAACTAAGGTGCAGAGAATTTAATAGACATTCTTAAAGATTTATAGGGAATTAAACCCTGAAAGTCTCTGGGCAGACCTCCCTCAGCCTGCCTCCCCCCACCAACACTTTTAACCAGTGCATGGAACTGCCCCCTCTTCCTTCCACTCCCTCAGAAGCGTCGGGCTTCTGCAAGGGCCCAGGTTTCCTCCCTATGACCTTGGTGGGCTGGGAAGTGGTCTCTGCCATCTCTTCCTGACAATGGGAACTTTTGCGCTGAGCCTTTCTGGGACCTAGGGACCAGGTTAAATAAAGCAGCCCCAGAGGATCCAGGGAGGGAAACAATCAAGTCAGAAGACCAGGGTTCCAATCCTGGCTCTGCCATTTAATTAGCCAATGTTGGTCCCTCGACCTCTGTGAGTCTGTTTCCTTTTCTGTAAAGTGGGGATAATGACTTCACTGAGTTGTTCTGGGAGATGGCACAAGTTCTGTCCCACCTGTGAAGTTCTTGTCTTAGTTAGCTCAAGCTGCCACAACATAATACCATAGAATGGGGGCTTAACCAATGGGCATTTATTTTGCACAGTTCTAGAGCCTGGAAGTCCAAGATCAGGGTGCCAGAATGATCAGGTTCTGGCGAGAGCCCTCTCCCTGGCTTGTAGGTGGCCACTTTCTCACTGTGTGCTCACACAGCCTTTCCTGGCTCATGTGCCCGTGGGGCAAGGGAGGTCCGGTGTCTCTTCCTCAGCTTATAAGGGCGCTAATCCCAGCATGAGGAGCCTTTCCTCTTGACCTCATCTGCTTAATTATCTCCCAAAGACCCACCTCCAAATACCAGCCCACTAGGGCTTAGGGCTCCAACACATGATTGCAGGTTGGTGGTGGGGTGGTGAGAGGGGAGAGGAGGGTGGGTGGGCCACAAACATACCAGCCCTCAACCTGCACTATTCATCCTCATGATGTTAATGAGGAGGAGGAAGGGAACTTTAGGACCAGTCTCCTGCCGATTTGGGGGTCATCTGCAAAGCTTTCATGCCTCAAGTTCATGAGAAGTTCCTAATTTTTAACAGTGCCTCCTGACATCCAGAATGGGGCAAAGATACAGTCTCACTCCTCAAGGATTGCCTTGGAGAATTCTGTCTAAATTAACTTTCATTGTTCCTTATCATCAATCGCAGTTTCAGTTTGTCCTAAGAGAACAAGCCAAGGATAGTGTTCAAAGGAACCTGCCAAAAGGTTTCCCAGAGAGACGACAATGGACAAACCAGCTGCTATCTATGCCCCTCTTTTTTCCCAGAATAAAAAAAAAAAAAAAAAAAAAAACAGACAAACACAAAACCTAGAGCCATTTTCCAGCCCATGAATGTGATCCTCTCTAACCTGAGCCTTCATCACAGTACTAGACAGTGTCCCGTCTCAGGTATGAGACTAAAATGTTACCAGTCACCCTTTCTTGTTTGGATAATTTACTTTCAGAGACACAATCCTTTATTTCAAACCAAAAGCCACAGCTTTGCTGAGAGACGTGTCAGCACTGGATCTGATTGTGAGCTATGAAAACTGGGAAATCTAATGTTCAAGGGCCGTGCTGCTGATGAGCTGACAGGATGCAGGTGCGGAGCCTCATAGCCGCTCAGGCTGCGGGGGATTAAGATTCAGGAGGAGCCAGCCTGGCACAGGTGAAGGTGACTCACGTGTGATTCACATGTAGAGGCATGTGCCTCAGGCTCTGGCTCCTGTGCTCCCTGGTTCATTTGGGGGGAATTAAATTGGGGCCCCCACTTTTTCACTGACCATGTAGAGACTTCCTGAACATTTTAGGTCTCCCACTTCCTTCCTCCCTCTTCTCTTCCTCCTCCTCCCTTTCTTCCCCCTTTCCTTCCTCATGTCCAAGATGCCTACGTGTTGGGATGGAAGGAGAGGGGTATATTTTGGGTGGGATTTGGGGATTAAATTAATGGTATGTGTCTGGGTCAATGGAGAATAAATGTGAGCAGGGAATTCTGGTTCCTTTCCATTCCTCCACTTTGGATCCCTACGGCAGTGTGGTGGCAGTCTGCACAGTGCCGGGCACCGACGGCCCTGCTGTCATCTCAGCTCTGCTGCTGAAGGTGAGCCCATCATTTAACTGCTGAGTCCCAGGCACCTGTCTAAATGGTTGGATGCAACCTCACAGCATCACCCTGATAGCATAGTGAGAGGGCAAATGAACATGGCTTGAAAGGCATAAAGCGCTATTTATGTTAGCACTTACATTAGTTACCGGTACAACTACCGGTCACAGCACTTTCTGTGTACTAAGTACTGATCACAGTGTTTTGCATATATTAACTCTTATGTCTCATAATAACTTTTGGAGGTAGGTACTATTATTATTCCCATTTTGCAGAATTTGAAACTGAGGCACAGAGTTAAGCAACTTGCTCAGGATCACACAGCTTATGGCTGATGAAGCTGAGATTCAGATTAGAGCACTCCAGTTCCAGAGTTCCTGCTCTTAACCACTCTTTGGTAAACACTGGCCACAGTCTTATAAGAAGAAAGAGGCGTGGGCCCTGGTCCAGCAAACGGTGCCTCACTCCTGTCCATGCTATTCCTTGGCTTCCCTTTGTCCAGTGGCCTCAGTCTGTCTGCTGGGAGCCACCCAGCCTCCATGCAGCCGTTTTATCTGCCACATTGCTGAGATCTGCTCCATCTCCAAGATTCTAAACTGTCTCAGATGAAATTCACCTTCTGCCAGCTTCTTCCACCAGAAACACTGTGCTAATGACTTCCGTCCCTTGCCCTCCCCGCCTCACATGTCTCCTGTCCCAAAGTCCCGTTGACTCTTCCTTCCCATTGTATCCCTCACTTCTGGATTCCTGGCACCACTGCCCCAGTCCAGGTCTCCTTGCGTGTTGCCAGTCTGTCATAGAACTCTCCCGTTGCTTGCTGCTTTTCCCCACTTTAGTCAGCCACGTGCCCTGCCCCAGACAGCCTTTGAAGGTTTTGCTCTGTTGTGCACTGTCCTGTTTGGAAATATTCAGCAGCCCATTCATTGCCTGACAAGTAAAACCCAACCTCATCAGCCTGTCCTTTAAGGCCTCCTGTGAGCAGACTTTTCCAGCCTAGCTCTCCTGTTACTTCCCTTCACACAGGCTGTTGTAACCGAATGCAGGGCCGGCTGCCTGCTGCTATGAAAGCCAATCCTGGGAGGCAAGTGCTGATGTAAAGGAAAGTGGTTTATTTTCAGGTGCCAGCCACCTGGAAGATGGGGGGCTCATGCCTAAAAGCCCATCTCCCCATCTCAGTGGAGGCAGAGGTTTTTATAAGGAGAGAGAGGGGACTAGACCAAAGAGATCAGGGGAGGGGAGGGGAATGTTCTCTACGTGCAGACGAGCACAGTCCATTCTGATAAGGCCAGTGATGGTCCGGTGTGCATCCCCCTGGTTTACTCATTTTGGCCTGGTTATCCTGGCTTTACATCATCCCACCTTCATGTCACCCTGACTCCATAGTGGAAAGTCAGCAAATCTGGAGCTGGAATGCCCGAAGGTCAGAATCTGTATCTTTTGAAGTTAGTTCCTAGGATTCATAAACAAACATGCTGTTTATCTACAAACCACATATTAGTCAGAGTCGCATCTACAAAAATGATGTCAATTAACGGTGGTTGGGTTACAATTTCCCACTGTTACACTGTGACCCAGGAAAACACAACTCCTCACTCTCCCTGAAAGTGCCTTGACTTTCCTGCCTTTTTGCCTTTGCTTAAGACTCTCTGTCTCCAGAAGGGACCTCCTCCGACCACGTCCCATCTTCATTTGCGCCTAGGAACCCTGAAAGCCCATGGCAGATAGTTCTTACGAAGCTGTCTGTAATGCATCCGATGGGCATACTCTCTTCGCCCTCTGGGCACCTCTAGCGCTGTTTTCTGTTGCCCTCTGGCAGGGGGCAGAGCGCATTTGGGTTTCAGATCAACCTGGATTTGTATCCCAGATACCTGCACAAATACCTTTCTCTCCCTCACTCCTGACCTTCCCATAGCAGTGAAGTCTCAACACCTTTCCTGGTTCCCTTTTATTTGTCCTATTACATTTCTCCTCCGTGCCCTTACCTTCTAGCTATTTAGTGTAAACCGTGGAACATGGCAGTTAACAGCAGGGCTCTAGAGCCAGCATTCTGTGGGTTCAAATTCTGGCTTTGCCCCTCCCCCCCCCCAACTGTGTGACTGGGCAAATTGTCTAAGCACACTGTGTTTAGTTTCCTGACCTATCAAACAGAGTTAACAATAGTACCCCTCCTGTGGCTGTTGTGAGAATGAAGTGATTTCACAGGAAACTCTCAGGAGAGTACCTGGCACATGGTAGGTTACTGAATTTCAATCTGTTTTCGGTCGCATCTTTCCTGTGTGTCAAGAGCCAACTGGAGACCATAAAGCCACCTTATACTTTGTAGAGAGGAGTTTCTGCAGCCAAGAAAAAAGGGAAGCAAACCCTCATCCAGGCCACACAATGCTCGGTGGTGACTCCGTGGTCATCACTGGAATGTATATCAGAGACCCACAGCGCTCTTCTCTGGGAACCCGCAACATTCTGACTCTGCATCCCTGGGCACTGGGGCTTGTGTGGTGCTCGGAAAGAGAGTGACTAAGTGTTGCCATTCGGTTGTGGTGACTGACTCATGAATGAGAAGGTTGAAGGATGGGACCCTGCAAGCCCATGGCTCCTGGTTTGTTTCCCATCAGTGCATCTTACTCCCGGACCTGGGGCTTTCACGGAGAAGTGATGCCCAGGAGGGTACAGCACCCTGGGTACCCTGCAGGAAAGCACCTGCCCTTGCCATCACTCATGCCCCCTGTGCCGCCCATTTCTGCCCTTGATCTCCTCAGTTCCCCCTTTGCAGCGTGTCTTCTGGTTGTTACAGAGAATCGATGCCTGTGGTGCATAGGGGCAGCTCCTCATTTTGCAGACACAGGGCTACATCCCAGGGAAGCAGGATAGTTAGTAGCAGTCAGAGCAGAACCCTGAGGACTGATTTCCAAGTCTGTGTTCTTTTCAGAAAACCTCAGCAAAGTGAGTGGATGGGTCTGCGTGACTGTGGTGTGAGGAATGGTCAGAGGCAGGTACAGGTGAGGACGTCTCAGGTACACAGCTTGGCAGAACCCACTCCACTCGTCTCTGCCGGGCTCTCTCTTCTTAGCTCCTTTGTTTACTGTCCCCCCAAAAAGCTGTGAAGCCCAGTGAAACAGCCCCCCAGAGTCTGCTCAGACTCCTTACCCCTGCCCCTTGTGTCTCTCAAACACATCTCTATTTGAGGTGTCCAGGTCACACTACCATGACCTTGGCATCGGACAGGCAGGAGCCAGAATTACAGCCACTGTGGGGCCTGGCCAAGGTGCTTATTCCCTTGGAGCCTCTGCTGCTTCTTCTGCACTCTTCTACATTTACGATTAAGTGAAATCATTTGTAGGTAGCCCCGAGTACCGTGTCTGGCATAGAGCAGGCTTCTCACATGCAGCACCTATTATTTTTCATCACCAGCTATTTCCAAGTCCTTCACTCAGATTGTCTTTATTGTGCCAGTGGTTCCAGTGAGTCAGAATCACCTGAAGAGCTCTGTAAACAACACAGCCTGGTTTGGTAGATCTGGGATGGGGCTGGGGACTTTTTAAAAAATACATGTTATTGACTATACTATTTTATTGATTATTTTATTTATTTATTACAGTTGTCTCCATTTTTTTCTCCATTGCCCCCCTCCAGCCAGTACCACCCATTCCCTTCAGCAACTCCTCGCCCCCTTTGTTCATGTCCATGGATCATGCATAAAAGTTCTTAGTCTTCTCCATTTCCTATACTGTTCTTAACCTCCCACTGTCTATTCTGAACCTACTGATTTCTGCTTCTTAATCCCTGCACCTTTCCTCCATTGTCCCCCTTCCCCCTTCCAACTGATTACCCTCCAAGTGATCTCCATATCTGTGATTCTGTTTCTATTCTGCTTGTTTGCTTAGTTTGTTTTTTATTTTTTATTTTTAAAAAGATTTCATTTATTTATTTTTTTAGAGAGGAAGGAAGGAAGAGAGGGAGAGAAACACTGATATGCAAGAGAGACACCAATCAGTTGCCTCTCACATGCCCCTGACTGGGGACCTGGCCCATAACCCAGACATGTGCCCTGATTGGGAGTTGAACTGGTAACCTTGTAGTTCACAGACCAGCACTCAATAAACTGAGCCACACCAGCCAGGGCTATTTTTTAGATTTAGTTGTTGATAGTTATGAATTTTTGTGATTTTAATGTTCATAGTTTTGATCTTCTTTTTCTTAAGTAAGTCCTCTTAACATTTCATACAATAATGGCTTAGTGATGATGGACTCCTTTATCTTTACCTTATCTGGGAAGCACTTCATCTGCCTTTCCATTCTAAATGATAGCTTTGTTGGATAGAATAATCTAGGTTGTATGTCCTTGCTTTTCATCCACTTTGAATACTTCTTGCCAGTCCCTTCTAGCCTGAAAAATTTCTTATGAGGAATCAGCTGATGGTCCTATGAGAACTCCTTTGTGGGTAACTCTCTGCCTTTCTCTTGCTGCTTTTAAGATTCTCTCTTCATCTTTAACCTTTGGCCTTTTAATTATGACGTGTCTTGGTATGGTCTTCTTTGTGTCCATCTTGTTTGGGACTCTCTGTGCTTCCTGGACTTGCATGTCTATTACCTTCACCAAATTAGAGTTTTCTTTCATTATATTTTCAAATAAGTTTTCAATTTCTTGTTCTTTCTCTTCTCCTTCCAGCACCCCTATGATTTGAATGCTTGTATGTTTGAAGTTGTCCCAGACCCTCCTTATCCTATCCTCATTTTTGGGGGGTTCTTTTTTCCTCTTGCTGTTCTGATTGGATGTTTTTTTCTTCCTTATGTTCCAAATCATTGATTTGATTCTCAGCTTCATCCACTTCACTGTTGATTCTCTGTATATTTTTCTTTATTTCACTTAGTGTAACCTTCATTTCTGATTGGATCTTTTTTATGCTGTTGAAGTACCCAGTGAGTTTCTTGAGCATCCTAATAACCAGTGTTTTAAACTCTGCATCTGATAGATTGCTTATCTCCATTTTATTTAGTTCTTTTCCTAGAGGTTTGATCTGTTCTTTCATTTGGGCCATGTTTCTTTGTCTCCTCATTTTGGCAGCCTCCTGAGTTTGTTTCTCTGTATTAGGTAGAGCTGCTTTGACTTCCTGTCTTAGTAGTGTGGACTTTTGTAGAAAAAGCACACTGATAAGTTTGATGGGGCAGAGCCTCAGTAATCCCCAGGACAGGGCAACCCCTGTGATCCAGGTTGAAGGAATCTCCAATAAGGTGTTGCTGCCCTGCAGGTCTGTGTGAGGGAGGGCTCAGAAAAGGGACAATGGCTGCTGCCTGGCCTCTGGAGTTTTGTCCAGGAGGACACCGTCCCCCAGTACTTGCTCTGATTCCACACACTTCAGTTTCTCCCTGTATGCTGCTGGTGCCCTTCCAGCTACTGCTCTGGTGCTGCAGGGGGCTGGGGACTTTTTTCAAAATTCACCAAGGAGGTGCTGATGTATATTTGATTTTAGGAGCACAGCGCCACCTCCCTGCCCACAGTTTTCCTGTCATGAGTGTTGCTCTGGTTCTGTCATGTTTTTCATCCCCTGCAAATCAAAGGCAGTTTTGTAGGTGGGCTGGCATTAGGTTTGGAAAACTGACTGAGGTCTCTAATCTTTCTGTCTCTCTTAATGAGCTACTTCCCACCACTGATGAGCAGAGAAGGGGGTTCTGTCCTCTGAGGAGGCAGGTGAGCACAGCAATGGAAAACACTGGGTTTCCAAATGGGATATCTTTGTGTTCAAATCTAAATTCTGTCATTTACTGGCTGGGTGACCTTGAGCAAGTTGCTTAATCTCCCTAAGCCAAGCCACCCTGTCAATCTGCTTGTTAAGCATTTTATTCTACCCGCACTTGCAGTTCAGTACGTAGCATCCTTCCCTGCAACTCTTCCCCACCCCCAAATCAGCTACCTCTGTTCTTCTATTTCCCAGGGCCTCAGTGACCAGGGCTCCTCTGTGACTTAGTCTGTCCTCCTAACATCTTCCCCACAAATGTCCTTCCTGCCACCTCTGCCACCTCTGTTGGAACAGAGGCATCCACGCGCACGTTCTAACCACTTGGAGCCTCTCGCTCTGCCCTTTCCAGGTTCCTAGTGGCCAGAGAACAGTCTCCGTCAGAGCTTCTGGTTAACGGTCACTTCTTGTCAAATGTCCCCTGCCTCCCCAGTGCCTAGAGACTTGTGCAGAACTGCACAGGCACCTACCTTGGCCTGAAAAACACCAACTCAGGTTTCTAACAGATTACTCATACTTATTAGCATAATTATTCAAGAAATAACAACAGTTTCTGAGGAGGAATGCTGGACATTGGTATTCTGAGAGGATGCCAAGAAATGTGTTTTCTCCAAACTATAGGTCTGATTTGATCCAATCTGCTTCCTCCTGTTGGTTTTTCTTGGCATTTGGACTTGTTTGAGGTAACCACTGCCAGAGATTTGGTTTGCACCTAAAACTGCAATGTTGTTTTTGGGCTTGAAAGCTTGCGTACAAAGCAGGGAGTCGCTATTAAAACTCTTGTCTGTTTCACGGAAATTCAGAGAAGTATAATCCCTAGCATTATGAAAGTCACAGAAGAGTCACTGGGGACAAATGCATTCAGGTATCCAGCTCAGACATCCGGGTGGGAGGCCCAAGCCTGCAAATTCTGGTGCATTTGCAGGTCGCTTCAAGTGAGTATTCTCAGTCAGGGCTCAGGATCAGAAATCCATACTTGTGCTACTTGCTCTTCCCTCTATCAACAACAGGGGTGAGTCAAGGTGGCTTGAGCCTTCTGTTCATGTGCTTATTAGTATGGCCTTGAACTCTCTTTGTCAAAAGAACTCTTTTGGGAAACCCTGTTCAGAAACAGATAAAAGCAATGAAAGGTTCATCATGGGATTTAGATCTTTATGCACGTAAGTCATTGTTTGCAGAGCCTTTGAAATTGCCCAGGTTCTGGAGCTTTGAGACAAGTGCCTGTGGGGGTGTTATTCAGACAGTTTCCTCTTCTGTGTGTTTCATACAGCCTCATTGTCATGGTACGGGTCTAGCAGAATTAAACCTTCATAGTTCAAATTTAGATTGTTTTTCACATCCAACTTCAATCACAATTCCTCTCCCGTCAAAGCTGGTTGGGGAGGCACCTGGCAGCAGCCAGCGACGGCAGTGGTAAGCCCAGCCAGCAGGGTAATTTCTGTTACCGCCTTATTAGGTGAGAATGATTGCTTCACTCAAAACCACAGGCACCCATGGCCTGGTCAGGTGGGCCACATTTGACTTCTGGAGGCGACGCTGGAAATGCAGAGCTCGGCAGACACCAGGACACTGTAAAGTGACTTGAGGGTTGGAAGACAATGTAGACTGGCTGGCATTTTCTCGACATTTTTTCTATCAGAGAGGAATACTAAGGCTTTAAGTGGTTTATTTTTATACAGTGTGTAAGGCTCCAAGAGAGACAAGGAAACTGTAATTAATATACTAGTTCCAGTAAGTAACACGAAATCTGGTGATCTTTATCCATTGGGAGGGAGGGATCTTGTCTAAAGCTTTACATTTGATCGACCTCTTTCTTTAGCCTAAGAGAGTATCCCTCAGTTTTTAAAAACCATTGTAAAGTTAGGGTCTTCTTTAAGAAAACAAATAGATAAGTGCCAGCCCTGCATCTTTCTCCCAAAGAGCGTTTTGAAGCCCCATAGACAAAGCCATACCTCTGGGAATTGTCCAGCTGCTCTCAATGTGATGACAAAGGAATACAAGTCCCAGGACATGAACCTGTGATGCTAGACATTCTCATGACCCCTGTGAGAAAGATACTAGGGCTCCAGTTTCCAGGCCTGGGTCTTCTTTCTCCCAGAGACAAACCACCAGTCAGTTCCCATTGACTTCTCTGTGTCACCAGTTAGCTTTCGCAGGAGCCAGGGGCCTGCATGTGGCTCACAGAGCTCCCTCTATGGAGACTGTCGAATTGGGTGTGTCAATGTAGGACCCTGAGGAAAAAAGGGCTTGGGGCTAATCAGATGACAACCACAGTCACCTTTGTTTGAGGTTTCTGCCCCGTATTTTCCAGTGGGAAATACCAGAGCTGGAGGCCTCTCTCCATGTGAAGTTTCTCCTATATTGTTATGGATTTTTCTGTAAGACTAGGAAACTGGGACTCAGAGGCCCCATCAGTTAACCAAGGCCCACACAGTGGAGGGTCTACATGGACTCGTCTGCATTTCCACCTTCTGCTTTGATGACCTAACCCATTACCTAAAAAGGACGTGGGACCCTAGGCAGGCAACCAGAATAGAATTATTATTAAGAGCTTCCAGGTAGGACTGACCTCTGGATCAAGGACTAGGTCCTATTGCCAAGTAGTCTGCAAGGTCAGGGACAGACCCATCATAGGACACTGGTTCCCAGTTGTGACTGTACTTTATAATTATTTGATGAATTCTTAAAAATACTAATGACTGGTCTTACCCATAGATAGTCTGATAAAATATGCCTGGGGTATGACCAGGGCACTGGAATTTTTAAAAACTTTCCAGGTAATTCAGATGTGCAACCACAATTAAGACCCACAGACAGAAATGATATTTGGAAATGTGAGGCTAGAACTGCTTAAGTAGCCTTTGTGCCAAGGGCAGCAGGACCCAGAAGGGCTTCCAGCGTTGGGAGAGGGCTGGCCACAGGCGTGGGCAGCGGAGCTCAGCTGAGGCGGGGAACCAAAGTGCCACACTAACTGCCCGTGGCAATCATTACAGGAGCCAAAGGGTTGACTCAATGTGCTTGCTGGCTTGTAATCATTTTGTGTACTTAATCTGAACTCACCAAATGGACCGTAAGCACCCTCGGAGTTTGAGATGCCAGTACCCAAAGGACGTCTACCTTCATCCCCATTAAATGCTATGGTCTGGGGGCTAGGACCTATAGTTATTCTTTTGACAGTCCCAAGCTGCAGAGCATAGGACATGACATGTGGTGACTGGACACAGAGAGGATGGCGGGGGAACTCTAGCCAGAGGCGCGGTCATCCCTGGAAATGGTAACATTTTTATGTCAACTCATCCCGGAGTCCATCTGCTTTCTTGTCTGATTGTGAATGTGCTTAGGCTTGACGTAACGGGAGCCACCCCTGCCCTTCGAGTCCAGAGGCCTCCTGCCACAGCGGTAGCCTCCTGCCCTTTATCTCTGATGCAGGTAACAAGGCTTCTGCTGCACAGTAAATGCAACGCTGGTGAGAATGGCATTGGCAGAAAGCCTTGAGGAGATTCACTGGGTCTTGAGGGCTATGATTTTGAGGTTGATACTAAATCCTTCAGTGTGAGTAGAGGGGGAAAGACTTCACAAGTCAGCAGAAAAGCTTCCAAAGATGTGCTTGCCAAATGGCTGATTTGCCAAATATACATGATTCTCAGAACCTTGGTAATTTCACTCTGTGTCTGATTGAAAAATCACACTTGTGGTCTTGGACAAGCAAGAATAAAAAATAATACACTTAATATTCATACGCATATGGGCAGAGAAATGTTGTTTGAAAATTCATCCTTCCGAAGTTGAAAACCACACAGGGCAGGCAGATTTGGTCACAGCTTTGTCAGAAATCTAGCAATAGTCCTTGTAGCTGTGACGCAGACAGGCAATAGAAGTTGGAAATTGACAGTTATTGTGCATCCACTTATCCAGGTTGTTCTGTAAAGGACAGGTCATTTCGTACTTGCCGCACTGTACGTTACCCTTGAAGACAGTTTCCTAATACAAACATGCACCTATAAGCCACCTGCTTCAGCGCTGCAGTGGCTTACTTTCAGAGCTCTCAGAATAGAAAACCCGGTCCTTGCTGAGGTCTGCCAGGTCTTGCCTGTGTTGGCCCCTGGGTGCCCATGGGCTTTCAGCAGTTCTCCAGCGAGCGTGCTCCCTCCCCCCCCACCCCCGCGCAGGGCACTCACACAGGGACTTCCCTCTCCAGAACACCCTCTCCCACGCCCACCCACTGCCTCTGGTGGTGCTCTACCCAGCTCGTTCCAACTCTTCCTTCAGATCCCAAAGGAAGTGTACGGGTCAGGCTCCAGGTAGGAAACTGAAACCACTTCAGTTGTTTGAACCGAGGGGATATAATATAACAAATTATTAAATAAGTGCAAAGTTATAAACTAGATACTGAAAGGAGTGGAAAGAAAACTCTAAGCTGGGGTCTGAAACTGCGGTCCATGGACCAAATCCGGCTCATGGCCTGTTTTTGTATGACTGATGAGCTAAGAATAATTTTTACGTTCATTGAGGGTTGTTAGGGGAAAGAAACCCAACAAAGACCGCCTGTGGTGCACAAAATTTGAAATATTTACTCTCTGGCCCTTTACAGAAAAGTCTGACATCTGCTCTGAGGCACTGCAGTGGTAGCAAATGTAGGGTGCAGCTACCATCTCTGTGGGGAAAGAAGATGGAATTATTAAAACTTGGAAACTTAACAAAGAGTCCCAAGGGCCTGAGACCCAGACCCTGAGGGGGGAGGTGATGAAGCTGGCTCCACCAATGGTAGAAAAACAGCACCCTTGACAGACCTGCTGCTGTGCAGGTGACCAAGCATTGCATGTGCCATTCACAGGTATGGGAGCCTGCTGCCCTCCCCCAGAAAGTAGACAGGAAGGAGCAGGATCCTCCCCTCTCCCCCAGGCTTTCAGTCTCCCTCCTTCGTACCCTCTTTAGAGCCCAACAGGAAGGCAGTTTGCAAAGCAAATGTATGCGTTGCCCCCACATCACAAGGCAGACCTCAGTGGGTGGGTTTGGAGCAAAGAGGTAATGACATGGGAAGCTTTGCCTGAACTTGGAGATGTGCTCAGCATCCTCTGTCGTATCTTTCTTGTGCTTTGTATCTTTTCTCCGTTGCACTTCCTACAGTTAGTGATAATGACAGCAAGCACTAATGCAGCACCTACTATGTGCCAGCCCAGTGCTAAGTGCTTTTCAAGATTTAATCCTCACAACAGCCCCTGTGCAGATAGACACTCATTTATCCCCATTTTATAGATCATGCAACTGAGGTGTAGAGAAGCAAAATAACTTACTCAAGGTTATACTCAACGTGTAAGTAGAAAAGCCAGACTTTGAACTTTAGTTTTGTTCCAGGGACTGGGCTCTTGACCCTATGCTGCCCCTCAGTTTTAATTGAATGCTTGTGGATCTTGACTCAGTATGTGTCTCCCTCATCAGACAGGCTTTAGGAGGGCCAGCCCCGGGGCTCTTTCTGCTGGCCACCAGACCCCCTGTGCCTGCTACCAGATCTGGCACACAGAATGAATGAATAAATGGACAAGGAATCAAGAGTCGCAAAAAGTCGAGCCAACAGTTAACCGTCGGAGCTGGAATTCAAACCCTGGTCTGTTAGAAGCCAGGCCCATGTCCTTCCTATCAGGGACTGGCAGGCGAGGGCTTGCCAGCCACTGATCCACGAGAAGAGATTCATCACTGTTCTCTGTGTTTTGATGAAATGACAGTGTTCCTGTGGTCTCGGAGTTATCCAGAATGTGTGACCAGCTATAATTCCCCACTCCCTGATCCTGCAGCCTGAGGGAGATTGCTGTCCTCTGTAAGCGCAGTCAGCAAACCCAGGGAGCTGGGTCTTCCAGCAAAGCTTTCTCACACTCATTCTGTGCTAACTAACTACATGTCTGGCGTGGGATCCGGCAATGGCTAGGGATTCCTGCACTTCTTATTCCATATACTATTCAAGTATTTGGGTTTCTTTCACAATCAGCATACTAAAGAAAAATATTTTTTTTAAATACTGAAAAAATAGTGTTTCTTATGGCAAATTTGAATAAAGTGAATGGTGCCCATGACGTCAGGACATTTTTGCCCCTTAGCAGGTCATCTTCTAACTCTTGTCTGCCTCTCCAGTCTTACCTTCTCTCTACCCCACATGGCTCAACTACTTGCCAGCCTCTGTGTGCCGTATTTTCTCTCCTCTCTGCCTACTGTGTTCACTTGGAGTAAAGCCGACATCCCCATCGTGGTGCATGAGGCACTGCATGCTCTGGCCCTCAGTGCAGCCCATCTGCCCCTCCTCTGTTCCTCCGTCTCATGCCAGAGTAGAAGTTCAGAGGAATCAGAGGAACTAACAGAGAAAGGCAAGATAACAGTAGGTTTTACAAATATTTATTTATCCAATTAACCACATGGGCTATTTTAAAACCAATGAAATCCAACTTAGTCAGTTTTCTGTGCTAGTTATCTTAGATATTCCTGTGACAGTAACAGCTCCAGAAACTCAAACGTTAGGTGTGGCTTAGGGCGATAATCTGGTGGACAGGGAATCGGGAGGAGAGAAGTAGGGGGATGGACTCCAAGCTGTATTTGTATGGTAAGCGTATTGCTTTTCAGTGATTCTATGTTTATTTGGTTGAAAGGATCTGTCAGAGAATCCATCAATTTCATAGCTACTGCTAGTGATAGTAGATGCCGGATCTCTGCTGCTTAAAACAGAAACCAGCTTGATCTAAATTAAGAAAAACAGAGAATAGAAGGTTAAAGGGGGTCAGACAGACCCAGTCAGTGGAATTCAGGCAGGCCCTGGGGAGCACTGGAGCCGGGGGCTGGGAAGCCCTCAGAGTACTCTAACTTCTCCATTCTCCTATTGCCAATAAGCCAACTTCCTCTACTTTTCAACTTCTCATTGTGGGAAACATAGCTGCCCCATAGCTCCCAAGTTTATATTAAACTTTCAACTTCAAAGAGAAAAAAACTCAGCCATCCCTTGGTCTCAAGACTAGACTATGAGAGAAAGAATGGATTGGTCCATCTTGACTCAGGTGACCACTCCTGGTCCAGTCAGTGGCAAGAAGGAAGGAGTCACGTTGTCACACTGCACATCACAGCTGCTGGAGGCTGCTGGCAGATGAGCAGGCATGTGCTTGGGGAGGAGGGTCATTCTGAGCTGGGCACCTCACATTCCAAAGGTGTCTACTATATTAAGAACAAAGACATTTGTAATCTGCAGAAGGAAAACATTTGGACGCAGAGGGAATGCTTGATAAGTGCTTGCTATTGAAGGGCCCTCAGAGGTACCTGCAAAATGATCTATTGATTGAGTTGTGGATTAAGCTAGTACTTCTATTATAGTGTCTTGGTTGTTTGACTCTTGACTCTCTGGAAGCCCCAAAACTATGAAACCAAAAAATAATAATAGCAAAGACTTCCATTGCACCTTAATATACCAGACCCTGTACTAAGGACTTGACTTTCTGCTAATTTATTTAAATTAATCTTCACAACAACGCCATGAGGTAAATACCATTATTATTTTCATTTTACAGATGTGGCACAGAGAGGTGACATCATTCACCCCAGGTCACTTTGTTGATAAGATGTGGAGCCAAATTTTGAATTTAAAGAGTCTAGCTCTGCTAGACTGGTCTCTGCTTTCAGGTCTCTGCTTTCAGGGGGAGTAGAAAGAAATAGCTAAAGGGCTCTGAAAACAAGCCTGGGATGTTCTGTGATGGATCAACTTGCCAAATGAAAAAGAACTATCTTCTGGTTGATGATGGCAGCCAGAGCCAGGAGCAAGAGAAGCTGCACCAAAAAAATAAGATGAGAGGCAAGAAAACATAAAAAATATGGATAGATGGAGTAAGAGACTACACAGAAAAGGTGATATGAGGACAGTGTGAAGTAGGAAAACCATAGAGCAGAACTGGCAGAAAGAAATACCACCTCACTGTCTGTCAAATTGTGGTCCATAGACCACCTTTGCTCTTAATTAAAACACAGTTGTGTTTGCCCCACTCTGGACTGAATCAGAAATCTGTTAGAGTTATCAGAAATCCACCTGTGTTAACAAACACAGTTTGGCATTCTCATTTCATGAGAGCACGTAGCAGCAAACAGCCTTATGCATCCCCACAACCCTGGAGGCATCACTGGCTATGGCAGTATCTTCCTTTAATCTGTGTACTATTAGTTTGAGAAGTATGCCTACATTTTACGTTGACTTCCATTGATAGGAGGATCTAAAATGAGAATAAAAAATTCTGTGCTTTAATTCTGGCTCTGTCCCAAAATAGCAGTGTGACCCTTAGCAGACAATTTCTCTGCAGTCTAAGATTTCTCCTCTATTAAGGGGGTAGGGTAAACCGGATCAGGGAAAAGTAGCTGAAACGTGTTCTTCCACCCACATCCTCCACGTGTCCTGCAGCCTTGCACATTCTCCCCTGTCCGTGGCAGACATTACTGATCAGTCATGACACTCCTCACGAGCTCCGATGTGGCATCCTGTGTTTTCATTCAGCATTCCAAACATTCATTACCAGTTGCTTGAAGTTGGCTTACAGTTGAAACTTACTTGCCATCTTTAACTGGATGATCCACAAAGCTCCCAGAAGCTCTGAAAATTCATAGCTCTCTAAAGGATTAAGCAATTTTATTATTTGCTTTAAAGAGTACATTTTCATTTATATAAAAATTCATTTGACAAATACTTTGATATTTAGTAGTTCAATAGTTTGATTTTTAAGTCTCATGTGGACATTCTTTCTTCCAGTTATTCCAACTAGATTGTAATTATGATTTGAATGTTGCTTGTCCTGAAAACTCTCTAAGTCTTCATTATTAAATTATGCTAAGAGGTTAGACTAACTTGACCTTAAACTTACGTTTTAGGTCAGCTTGAACTTTCACAAATACAAGTTTAAAGTTCAGGAATTTTCTATTTTAAAATAAAAAGGAGGAGGGGAGAAGAATGAGTTGTGAAGAAAGCCCTGAATTTAAAAGTACTTTAGGAAAAAACATAAATAAAAACGTTTTGATGTGATGAAATCAGCCCTGGACTGTTGATTACTCAAAAGAAGTTCTCATGCCAATTGTAAATAATTCTAAGCTCTGCATTTTTGTTTAAGAATTCTGAGACTCATGCTTACGAATTAGCCGAGACTAAGGGGGGTAAAAGATTTTAAAAATATGATGCAGTTGACCTTTATTGTTCTTAAGTTCCATGGATTCCATGCCAATGAAAGCATTGTTTTTCATTCTGTTGGCACTGGGTTGAAATTGTTGAAAATGATGATTTCGCTTCATTTATTAACCTCAAAGAACACTGTGTCAGGATGGGAAATGAATTATTTCAATCAGGCAAACAATCTTCCCAAAGCAATTATGGAGAAATCTGGAGTTGGCCCGAATAAGTGAGTTCTGTTATTCTGATCTGGACTCAAAACAGAAATGTTTTGGTTCTGGACACCCTGTTGTGAGGCCTGGAAGGGCTCCCTGGACATTAACCGCACCCTGGATCCAAACCTTACTTCCGAGAAGGCCTAGCAGGAGCTTGGGCTGGGTTGCATTACTTAACCAATCACAAGGCCTGAGAAATCTCATACTTTGATGGGAAAATGCACCAGACAAGCAGCCCTAGGTCAGATGGAGCACATTAATGTAAAACCTCAGGAAATTGGACTGAGGCTCTAGAGGGCAGAGAGATCGGCTGAGCTGGCAAAATGTCGGAATTATAAAATATATGACCAGAAAAAAGATGCATTATATTAAGAGACACAAGTAGCAGGAACGAACTCCTCCAAGCATATCACCAGATGGAGGTGCCCGTAAAGTGACTCCTTTGTAAGGGGCAGAATCAGTGTGCAAATGAATGGTGCGATTTGCAACGGTCAGAAAGAAGCTGACATTAGTCAGTACCATAGTTTTAACACTCAATTTAACACCCTGTTGTATTTTGTAATTTCCATATGAGTAGTTTTCTCACCAACAAGATTACAAATTCCTTAACATTAGAAACAAGGTCACCAATGTGACCAGGTCCGTGCCGAGTGTGTTCACACTTAGCCTTAGCGAATATTTACTCATTGTCTCCTCTATGCCATCTCCATGCAAGGCATTTTCCACGTTATCTCATTTATCTTTATATTGTCTCTCAAAGAATCTTGTGATGGAGATATGATTATCACAATTTTTTGGAGTGAGGAAACAGAAACTGGGTCATCTATGTTAAATAATTTATGATTCTACATCTTGTGGTGGATTGAAATTCAGGTCCTGGATTTCAGAAGTGGGTGTTGAATAGGCCTTAGCCATACCCATCCTTAGTCTTCTGCTGAAGTTAGTTTAATATAATCTCAGAATAAGTTTTAGATTTTGGATTATTTATTTTCCTTTTGTAATTTGGACCCTAACTTATAGATCAAGTTTCACATCTGTGCTACAGCTTAGCACCCAAAATAGAAATTTTGTATGTGATAGAGCCAGAGTATATTTTTCTTTATCCTTTGGTTATTTTTTCTTTCCTACTCACATAGCTTGTGGTGAAATTATTTTCCTTAGACTTTCATACTAAAATAATTTGTTTTTGGGTAGAGGCCAAGCACAGACCATTTTCAATTCTCTACAAAATTGTTTTTCTAAGCAATGCTAGTGAAAGAATTCCTGTATCTTACAATGGGCATTTGTAAATTGGTTATTTTGGGCAATCAATGCTAGAATGTAGTCTTTTTCCAAAACCTGTATCTTCTACACCCACCCTTAGGAAATGACCCAAAAACTGCACAGAAAACAAGAGCTGTGACCCAAAAGCCCACATCAATTACCATTTCCAGATTCATGTAACCGTTTGCTTCCTTTGCATTGAGTTTGAAATTTTAATGAGGCTATTTAATTTCCCATTTTTCACATAGCTGTGGGTAAAAATTCCTTCTTACCTCACAGGAAAATAATAATTGGAAAGAAGAACCCTCAAACTTAATAAAATAATCATATGGTTTACATCTGTCAATCACTCACTTTGCGCCAGAAATAATGTAAAGTGCTTTATCTGCATTATTATGGTTAAGACTTACAAGCCTATGCAATTGATCATTTTCTCCATAAAAAATAGATGAGCCAACACTCAAAGAAATAATTTTTCTATGATCACTCAGCTACAATAAATTCCAGATCCAGGACTCAAAACCAAATCAGACTGGCTCCGGAACACTTATTCTTCATCTTTTTAAAAATAACATTTTATTTTGGAATATTTTAAATTTTCAGAAAAGTTATAGAGATAGTACAGAGAGTTCAGATGTATACCCCCTCACCCAGTTTCTCCCCATGTTAACATCTTACATTGCCATGGCACATTTGTCAGAACTAAGAAGTTGGCGTTGGTACATTACTAAATATTAACTAAACTCCAGACTATGCGGATTGCACCAGTTTTCCCACTAAGGTCCCCTTTCTGTTCCAGGATCCAGACCAGGGCACCGCACCGCCTTTGTTACAATGTCTCCCCCACCCCCAGTCTATCCAGTCTGTGGCAGTTTCTCAGTTGTTCCTTACTTTTTATGACCCAGACAGTCTTACAAAGCCCTTGCCAGGCATCCTATAGAATGTCCTGTAGGTGGCTTTGTCAGGTGTTTTCTCATGACGAGACTGGGGTTCTGAGTTTTTTGAAAGAGTATCACAGAGATAGAACCCTCGTTGGTGACGACTTGTGACAGTGTCACCTACGTTATTGGTGGGCAGGGCATTTGTTTCTATGTACCATTCTACCAAAGGATGAACTATAGCTCTAGTGTGAATTGGGGGGGGGGGGTCATTTAAGAAAATAATATAATTTAAAATTTCATGATGACTTGCTTATTTTCATAGAGACAGTTGACAGTTTCATAGTTAATGTCAGCACCGAGAACTTCCTAAGGAAGCGATGTTTCAGGTGAAAAGAAATTCCAATATTTTCGTGTTGGAAATATTTCCAAAAGAAATAAGCCTAAATCTGGTGAACACTTTATTCAGAAAAATTTATTTAAGTGCTATTTATGATAATGAAATATTTTGAAATTAGCATAAATGCCTAACTACAGAGGAATGTTTACATAAATTATAGCCCCTCTCCATAATGGCATATTATACAACCTTTTAAAATGATGTTTATGAAAGGAGGATAATAGTACAGACAATATTTAGTGGAAAATGCAAACTACAACATTGCATGTTTTTATAGTCACAGCTAACAATATATGTATGCATTGTCCATAAACAACTAGAAGAAAAATATACCAAAATGTCAACAGTGGTCATCTTTGGGTGGTGGGATTATGAGTAATTTTTACTTCTACGTTTTCATACATTCCATGTAACCAAAGTGTTTGTTTTCTTGTGTTTTAAAAAATGTGTTCAGAGAAGTATACTCTTAAACCACTATAAGAACATTTTTGGATTTTTAAGCGGTGATTGCAGAAGAATCCTTGAGAGCAAGACACATGAATTAGGCTTCCTTCTGTCGCTAACCCCAAAGCCATTGGTCTGGATGCTAACCTTCTCTGAGTGTGGGGGCTTCAGAAGAGGGAGGTACTCCACCACGTCCCACCACTTCCCACCAGCAACACCTGCATACAAACACTCCCCCGCCTCAACAACCCTTCAAAGGCAAGGAGCACACCTGTAGCAACTTGCCTCTAGACTGAGACAGAAGAGGATACTTACCAGCTCTGTGATCTTGAGTCAAGAAGTAATGTAAAGAAGAGGTTAAGTGAAATCCCGCTGCCTGGGTTTGAACCCGGGCAGGTTATTTAAACCTCTGTGCTTCCATTTCATCACCTGTTAAATGAGAACAGTAGTGATATGTACTTTATGAGCTTTGGGGAGGACAAAATACGTTAGCACATGCCTGGCATTTAGCAGGTACTCAGTGCATGCTATTGAACATGGTGGCTGATAAGTGAATATTAATTTCCATTCAGCTGGAATTTGAGAATCCTCTGCAAAACAGTTTCTCAGGTAAGCTCTAGCTCTAAAGTGTTTTGACTCCAGTTATCCAGGGGCTACATCTCCTCAGACAATGACTCTGAAAAATATGTGTGGGATCTGAATGCAGCCAGAATCTAACATCTATTCATGTGGAAGAAGTGTGTATAAATTCCAGCTTGGTTTCCGAAAGTCAGAAAAGTAAGTCCCAAAAGGACTTCCATCTGAAGACCATAGCTCTTGATTTTTCAAGCTGGATCATATTTAAAAAAAAAAAGAATTTGGTTTTGCCAGAGTGGCAGTATTCTTATAGCCAAAAACCCTAAACATTCTCTTGAGGCCACATGTGACCTGATTGAACATTTTAGATATTTTATAAAGAAATAACTCATTAATTCATTTGAAGAGGTAAGTGTGGTGGATCCAGGAGTGCCAAACCCTTAATATTTAATACAATATTAAGAAGAAGAAAAAGAGAAGTGTCTTGGCCTGTTCATAGGTTAGTGGATACAGAGAAGCTATTGAAAAACTTAATTTCCAGAGCACTTAACTCAAGGAAGTACTTGGCAAGTGAAGTGAATATTTGGGTTTGAGCACTTAGCATGGGGAGACTACAAAAAGCATCGTTAGGCGCGTGGTTGGTGACCATTGCCAAGAAGCTGGAAACCATGGAACTGAAGTCCAAGGTAAAGCACCACCTGGGGAATTGGGAGACCAGGGTCTCCTAGGGAAGCTTGTTCTCACTTTGATGAGCCCCCCGGCCCACTGTGGACGCAGACAGAGAGGAAAACAGGTCCTCAGTCTGCTCAGATGGAGCAAAGCGTGTCTCAGATTCACAGCAACAACATAATCCAGCCCCTGTGTTTTGGATTTAAATAATCTCAAATCAGATCAGTTTAAGAGAGGATGTTTTAACCTAGGTGAGGTTAGTTTATAACTTCTACATAAGTAGCAGAAATAAACATTACCACCACCTCTGGTGGTAAAATTTTCAATGGTGCTAGACATACCGGGGTTTCAATTCCAGACCCAAAATTTATTAGCTGTAAGACTAGGGCAAATTACTAAACTGTCTGTTCCCCAGTTGCTTTTTATAGGTGCTGGCAAGCTAATGTGAGATTCTGTTTCAAAGTGCTGAGCACAGAGCTAGGCACGTAGTGAACATCCAACCCATAGCAGCCATTGGTGTATTGTCCTTGATCCTGATAGCGACCCTTTCAGGTTGTTCTGTTATGGTTCCTGTTTTGAAGATGAGGAAACTGAGGTTTAGAGAAGCTGAGTAGTTTGTCCAAGATCAGACATACAGGAACAGAGGAAGAGCCAGAATTCAAAGCCTCATCTCCAAACTTAACTTCAAGGTTTTCTGATTGCATAAGACAGTGCCTTCCTCTGAGTGCAGCACCAGCTGGATATTTCTACCAGTCAAACAACAAGTGTATTTTGAGCAGCTACTTCTCTTTAAGCGTGTACTTGGGAAACCAAGGAGTAACAACTCCTGCCCCAGAGGCTCTGGCAAAGTGGTCCAGGCTCTGTGTTATGTCGTCCCAGATCTGGTCCGGACCGCAAGCAGTTAAACAGCCAGTGAGAACAGGTTAGCAGGGTGGCGGGGCATGTGAGTCCCCAGAGGGTAGGGGAAGAGACTGAGGCCCAAGTCCAGGACTACATCTGGGAAGTCTGCTTGGCCTGGTGCAGTATCTGGAGTTTGGGGCAGTCCAGAACCAATGCCACAGCTGCCTGGAACTGGAGTGTCTGAGGTCGTCCACTGTGCCCTGGATTTTCTGACCAACAGCCGGTTCGGTTTTGTTCAGCAAAACACTTATGCTTCTTTGTTGGCCAGTCGAAGTCTGCGTTTTGAATTGCAGCAAGTCCCCATTATCTCTCCCAAAACTCAAAAGCAGACAGTCTGTCAGTCATTATTCCTGCTTGTGACCACAGATTTCCACGTCCCTGCCAACCTGCCTTAGAGTAGCAGACAAGCACCCATCTCCCATGCAACCTGAAAGAACCGCGTGATACCAGCAGATGCGAGCACTCCCAGAGGCCCTGGCTACCCTGGGCAGAGAGACTCCCGGGTCCCCAGCTCCACGGCCATGAACAAGGAGCCAGGCAGATACGGGAGCTACTACCGAGTCTGGAGTGTGAATCCCTCAGGCCGGGCTTTCCAGGGGGTCCTTGGAAAGGAAAGTGCGATGTCTTTCTGACAGAGTTCCGGGGCACTTCCCACGTCTGTGCACACGTCGTGAGTCAATACGCATTCTGGTCCCCACGCTTGCTAGTCCTGCCCGTGGTGTTTAGGTTCAACTTAAACGCCTTTTCTCAATCCAGTATCAGGAGCAGTGTTTCTTTTCTTTGAGCCTTTTAGGTATTTGGTTTCTGCTTATTGATCACTTTCTTTTATGAGGTGTTTCAAACACAGAAAAAGTATAAGTATAAAGAATATCTATGTACCAATCATCCAGCTTGAGAAATGAAATATTCTAAATACATTTATGTCCACTTTGTTCCCCTCCTTGATTGTGTTCCCTTCCCTTTTGCCCCCCTGATGTAATCATAATAAAATTTGATGTTTAATGATTCCTGTGCATGCTTTAATACCTTTAATACATATAGATATGTTCTTCAATGATATAGTCTTTTTGTATATGTTTAAACATTAAAAATTTAGCAATCATATCAAATGGAGGTATCCTTCCTCAGCTTCCTCATTTCTATGATGGGTTTTGGTGACAGTACCTATGCCCAAAAGGTGGTTGTGAGGACCAAGTTAATACATGCAAAACACGTAAAGTAGTGCCTGGTACTTAATGTGTTAAATAAATGTCAGCTATTACTTTTTCCACTTAACCATGTTATACATTTAGTTTCAGACCACTTATATTTTTAATTTTTACTTACTGATTCTAGAGAGAGGGAGAGAAAAATATTAATTTGTTTTTCCACTTATTTATTCATTCATTGATTGACTCTTTTATGTGCCCTGACCAGGCATCAAGACAGCATATTGGGGCAATATTCTAACCAAATAGGGTACACATCCAGGGCCCTAGACTGCTTATTTTAATCATTATGTATTTAGCATTCCATTATATCAGTAAATGTAACTGTACTTCTCCATGATTCTGTTGATGAACATTTTGTTGTTCTCAGGTTTGCTATTAGAAGCAGTTTGGTAATCAACATTCTTGCACATGTCTTCTTGTATCTGGAGAAGTTTTTCTGACTTATGTGAAGGGTGTGGAATTGCTAGTATGTATCTTCAATATATTTTAGGTCACTTCTGACTAGTATTATATGGTCTGTGTGTGTGTGCACATGCACGAGCACAAATCTTTTATTGCTAGAAGATTGTAAAGTCTTAGAAGATAGGTCTAATGGCATTCAATCATTCATTGATTCATGTAGCAAATATGTATTCAGCATGCAGAATAGGCAGCAGACTGATCTAGGTGACAGGATGCCACCTAGACATGGGTTGTCTCCCAGCAGTCTCTGCTCTGGAAGACACACTCAGGACACCTGTAGTCAGATCGATGGTCACCTCAGAGGGTAAGGTTTTCACAGAATATTCGAGATGAACCAGGCACTGTATGTATTCTTTCAGTCAAACCCTTCATTAATGGCACTGCTTGCTAATTGGGTGCTTGGGACTAGTGATTAATCTGGACTCCAGTTTCCTCTGATGGGAAAGCACTATTTTGTTGTATTCAAGAGCATGGACCAGAGTACCAGGCCCAGCGTCACCACGTGTGAACTGCATGAACTTGTACAAAGGACTTAATGACTCTAAGTTCCTGCTTCCTCATCTGGAAATGGTGCTAATAATAGTATCTGTCTAAAATGGGCTTATGAAGATTACATGAGAAAATGAATCAAAGTATTTAGCACAGTGCTTGGCCTGAAATAAGTGCTCAACAGCTGGCAGCTGTAATGATTGTGTTCAATATGTCATCCCTCAACCAAAAGGTATGTGCTGTTTAGAGATCAGCAAATGGGAAATCTTTGAGGTATTTTTGCTTTCTTCATTGCACTGTGAACCATCAGCCTATTACCTCATTTTACATTTTGGAATATTACCAGTTGCTACTTCTTCCGTATGAACTTATATTAATGATATATTTGATCTCAGCCTTTCTTTATTCAGAGAATGTAGGTACTTTCTTTCATTTTCTATTTTCTTTCCATCTGATAGTTTGGGCTCCGATTAACAGAAACAACGGATAATTCCCTGTGTTCTTCTTCACTCACCTCTGCACCCTGGAGTTGGCTTCCAACCACGAGCTCTGTTGGCAGCTGCAGACTTGAACTTCTAGGGAGAGCTCAGTGGGTATTTGAGTCCATTGCTCTGCCGCTGGGCAAAACAGCCTTTGAACCATAACTGAAAACATCACTATTGTGAATGGATCCTCAGAGAAGAATTCCAGGATGATTTCCCCAAAACAGATCCAGACACGGCCCGGACTGCTTGCTTCACATGCTTACTTCATTCTACTAGAGTTGGGTTTCATTTCAGAGTGGTCTCCAGCTCCCCACAGTGGCCCCTCCTAGGAATTTTTCCTAAATTAAGCAACTGCGTGTGGACGCTGAGAGACACATAGGCCTTATCTTCGGGCGGCCTCTTTGTCCCTCTGCAAGAAACAGGCATAATGCTCAACAAATAATGAGCTGCTGCTGAACTCTAATCTGCTCCATCCACTGCAGCATGTTTAGAATATGTCCTGTCTCTCTAAGAAATACATTCTGTTATTTTTACTTTCTGGCATTTGTAACCTTATATTTTAAGGAGTGTACTGCTTCTACTTGAATTAATCAATTCTGTAGAAAATGTATTTATGTTTCCCCAAACAACAGCCTGGTGCCAAACACTTGGGAAATAACCTGATAGGTGTATTTGGCTTACAGGTTTAGTCATGGTACAGTCCTCTGCCTAGCATGCCAGAAAGAACGATTCTGGGAGCCCCGTCTCCTGGAGGACGGAGGGGAGACGAGAACCCTCCTCAAGTATTGGAAGGGCCATCAGCAGAATGGAGAGTGGAGTTATTCTGCATCTCCGGAAGGCAGACTAAAGGCATTATAAATGGAATTTATTGCAAGAACAACTTTTGCTCAATGTAAAGAAAAAACTTTTAAAAAACAATGACCTTTCCTTGTCTGGAAGTATTTGATTGGAAGCTGAAAAACATCTGTCAGGGATACTACAGAAGGGGGTGAATCTCTTATGAAAGGACTTACTCTCCTTGTTGGCTTGTGATATTGACTTGACTCTTTCAGGATATTTTTCTCCTGTAGTGAAACACTGTATCTCTTAACTCCCTAGTGTTATATACAGTGGAATCAGACACAAAAGGATGCCTAACAACATGTATGGTGGGAAACAAAAGAGAAGGGATTAAGGAAGTTTTCACAGACCTGAGATCATCAAAGGATGAGAAGAGTTAGGGCAAGCTGGGGGCTTCCAAGGCAAACGTATGAGAAGATAAAATGTCTTAGTTCATTCAAGACATGTTTTTTGGAATGGCTTGACTTAGTACCATAAGGGTAAGGGTTAATGCCATAAGAAGTAGAGGTTAATACGTAGGAGTGATGGTCAAAATATTTATTAATCTGTATGCCATGAATCTACACCAATCAAAATGCAGGCCAGCCACTTCAGAGAGCTGCTGTAATACCAAGTAAATATCAGCCCATCCAAGGCATCTGAAATTTTGACCAGAATATTGCTTCAAAAGAACAGCAAATCACATTTGCAGTTTAGAAAGATCACTTTGAGAGGAGATAGATTGCTGAAAGTCTTAATGACTGTGAATGGGATGAGTTGAATAAGATGTATTCAGCAAGTTTCCAGAGGCAATGCTACATTAAACCGTAAGCCCAGCTATGGAAAAATAAGCCTATTCTTCAGTCCAGAACAGCAACAACAAAACCCACAGTGTGCCAAAATGAAAATCAAACTGTTGGCTTCCAAGAAAAGTAACCCTATCTCCTTCTCTTGTTGTTGGTGCCAGACTGGTTTTCAGGCAAAGCCTGGTTTGGCATTGATTCCTGAGTGAATTTGCTGAAAACAGCAACCTCACATGTTTACACATCTTTCTCCTGGTGACACATAGAGTAGAAAAAGAAGTAGGGATGACTAAGACAGGGAAGGTAAGTGTCAGATAATTCAAAGCTAAACAAGTGACATCGGAGTCAAAATCTGTCAACCAACCAAAGTGACCATGTCACTCCACCAGAACGCCTCCACTTCCATACAGGGAGAGTCATCAGCCCTGTGGAATACCAGTCAGTTCCCCGTGGGCAATGGCGGCTGTTTCCATCATCCCCATGTGACAACATGAGGCCTGAGTGCATTTGGTGAACATCGGTCACCGGGGTTGTCGGAGATATTTTGGGGGACTGTCAAGCTCACAGGACACAGAGGGAAGCCTGTGTGGTGGAATATGAGAGTGCTAAAAGGGCCCTGAAATAGCATCACTAGAGGCCCACCATGATGGATTCTTTAGGGTCAAGGCCAGGGATTCATCTGAGTGGCACTTGTGTGTGTGGCTAAAAGTGGCCAGAGACACGCCCTTCCCTTTGCTGTCTACAAAGAGAACCGTAATGGAGATATCTTCCAAACTCCAGCTCAACCTAGTATGTCAAAGGCCTGAAGGGAACTGAGCCTCAGTCTCCTCATCTATAAATAAAATCAATCCTCACTTAACTTATAGAATTGCTTTTACATTCTTATAAGATAAAAGACAAAAATGAATAATCATTGCTATGTAAGAGCCACATGAGAGTGTTGTATTGTTATTCTCAAAGGAGCTCAGATAGCGTTGCGGAGGGAGGCAGGACGCAGTGGACTCCCAGATCCTTCTCTGGGAGGGGCACATGTGGGTGCCCAAAGCTCTTAGAAAATCGGTGAAGTGGAGAAATTGTCAAATTCTTCTGGGCAGTTATAGGAGGCCCATGGGTCAGAGATGGGAGGCAAACTCAGGAGAGAGAAAAATCACTGAAAGAGTCCTGGAGGAAAAGATTTGAAGTGAAAAAACTGGGCTTTGGAGGCAGCTGTCTGGGTTTGAACCTGCCTGAAAGATTTTAAATAATGTAGCTAAATAAAGCCTAAAATAATAAACATCAATGAATAATGACTATTACCAGACCACTGACTTCAATGTAATTCAACAAAAAAATACTTGTTCGTGCAAATACTGCATGTATCACTTAAATGTAGAATCAAAAAATACAAAGCAAACTCATAGAAATGGTATAAAAAAAAAGTGGTTGCCAGAGGCCAGGGGGCAGGGGAAATATAAGGGCACAAATCTTCAGTTGTAAGATGAATAAGGTCTCAGGATTTGAACTGCACAATTGAAATTTGCTGAGAGTATTAACTTGTGTTCTCATACACACACACAAAAAGTAAATAAACATGTGAGGGGAATCTTTTCACAATGTTTACATATATCAAATCATCACCTTGAACATTTTAAACATGTTACAGTTTTATTATCAACTACACGTCGATAAAGCTGAAAAAAGAACGTGTTCACAGTAGCAATGCCTGCTCGTAGACAGTTAGGGCTTGAAGGAACCTAATTAACAGATGAGGAAGCTGAGGCCCAGAGAGGCTGGCTTAGGGTCACACAGCTATTGGTGACAAAGTTGAGCCTTCAACAAATGTCTTCAAAAGTCAGAGTAATTTCCTTCCCATCATGCCCCTAAGATGCTTTCCAGGACCAATACCTGGTTACACATCTCAAATTCTATGACTTGGAAGCGGATCCAGCCTTCTGAGTGCTTGTGGAACAGAATGTGCAGATGCTCCGAGGGGTGGCAGAGGCTAGTGCAGACTAGAAACCAGGTTGGCATCGCCAGCTCTTGGAGCCTCATTCATCGGAGCTGGAGAGGAGACAGAAAAGTCAGATTACCAAGTCTCTTTCTGAAGATGGGGAGCCACTGTAGGGTTGTAGAGGACAGAGTAACGCAGTCAGACGTGTGTTTAAGAAAACTCACTCTAGCAGTATTATGAGGACACTATTTGGCTTCGCCCAGGAAAACACTACCAGTGCAGTGGATAATGGTTCACAAAGTGCTCGTGGGGGGTGGGGATAGGGGTTGGAGGGGATGTGTGTGTGTGAGAGACAGCCCTTGGAGAGAGAGAAGGCAGATATCACCCCGATCCTGGAGATGAGGGAAACTGAGGGGAAGAAGTTGTCTGAGCTTCACAGGCCATGATGAATCTGGGCTCTGATTTCAGCTCCATCCCCACTACACCACACTGGATTGTGAATGGTCTACCCATGTCAGTCATAAAGGTTTTGTGTCTCGAATTAAATTAAAATACATTGAGAATGCAGAACAGAGCATGCTTAATAAATGTTATTAACTTCTTTCTGTTACAAACCACAAAGTTTAATAATGAATTGCTGTAACAAATTTTAATAAATGTAGTTCTCTACAGCAAAAATTTAAAGTTTCAAGGTTGTAAGATAATAGTTCTTAGAAATATTAAAACAAACTTTTTAAAGTATATTTATTGATTATGCTATGACAGTTGTCCCATTTTTCCTCCCCTTTATTCCCTTCTGCCCTGCACCCTCTTCCCACCAGCATTCTCCACCTTAGTTCATGTCCATGGCTCACACATATAAGTTCTCTGGCTTCTCCATTTCCCAGACTATTCTTAACTTCCCCCTGTCTATTTTGTACCTACCGATTATGCTTCTTATTCCCTGTACCTTTTTCCTCATTGTCTCCCCACCCCCTTCCTGCTGATAACCCTCCACATGATCTCCATTTCTGTGGTTCTGTTCCTGTTCTAGCTGTTTGCTTAGTGTGTTTTTGGTTTTGTTTTGTTTTTGGTTTTTTTTTAGGTTCAGTTGTTGATAATTATGAGTTTGGTGTCATTTTACTATTCATAGTTTCTGATCTTCTATTTCTTAGATAAGCCCCTTTAACATTTCATATAACAAGGGCTTGGTGATGATGAACTCCTTTAACTTGACCTTATCTGGGAAGCACTTTATCTGCCCTTCCATTCTAAATAATAGCTTTGCTGGATAGGGTAATCTAAGTTGTAGGTCCTTGCTTTTTATGACTTTGAATACTTCTTTCCATCCCCTTCTTGCCTGTAAGGTCTCTTTTGAGAAATCAGCTGATAGTCTGATGGGAATTCCTTTGCAGGTAACTGTCTCCTTTTTTCTTTCTGCTTTTAAGATTCTCTCCTTATCTTTAATGTTGGGTAATTTAATTATGATGTGCCTTGGTGTGTTCCTCCTTGGGTTCAATTTCTTTGGGACTCTCTGAGGTTCCTGGACTTCCTGGAAGTCTGTTTCCTTCACCAGATTGGGGAAATGTGCCTTCATTATTTTTTCAAATAATTTTTCAATTTCTTGCTCTTTCTCTTCTTCTTCTGGCACCCCTATGATTTGGTTGTTTGAATGTTTAAAGATGTCCCGGAGGTTCCTAATCCTCTCCTCATTTTTTTGAATTCTTGTTTTTTCATTCTGTTCTGGTTGAATGTTTATTTCTTCCTTCTGCTCCAAATCATTGATTTGAGTCCTGGCTTCCTTCCCTTTACTGTTGGTTCCCTGTATATTTTTCTTCATTGCACTTTGCATAGCCTTCACTTTTTCCTCTATTTTACAACCATACTCAGTCATTTTTGTGAGCATCCTGATTACCAGTGTTTTGAACTCTGCATCTGATAGGTTGGCTCTCTCCCCGTGACTTAGTTATTTTTCTGTTCTTCAGTTATTTGATCTGTTCTTCATTTGGGCCATAGTTCTTTGTCTCAGCATACCTGTTACATTATAAGGGGTGGAGCCTTAGGTACTCATCAGGACAGGGCAACCCAAGTAGCTGCTCTGTGGCACCATATGTAGGGGTGGGGTCAGAAAGTGAACAATGGTGCTTACTTTGCTTTCTCCTCACTTTCAGTCACTTCCCCTGCTCCCCACAAGAAAATTGGGCCCTTCTGGTGCTGATTCCTGAGTGGGTGGGTTTGTGTACATTCTAGGACACTGTGGGTCTCCCCAGTGAACTCTTCTATGAGACTGGCAGTTCCTCCTGCCACCACAATCCCCACAAGTATTTATAGCCAGAGATTTTGAGGCTTTCTTTTCCCATGCTGGAAGATTGGGTTGTGCGGTCTGTCCACTCCCCATTTGTTCCTCCCAGCTTATCCGCATGTGAGTGTGGGATCGCTGGTCCATGAGCTACTACCTTGCCTGCCGGTCTACCACCTTGCCATGCGTCCTTCTCTGCTGTGGCTGCCCATCTCTGCCCTTCCTATTGGTCTGGATAAATGTTTCTTCTTTAATTCCTTGGTAGTCGGACTTCCATACAGTTTGATTTTCTGGCAGTTATGGTTGTTTTTTTGCTTTTAAATTTGTTGTTGTCCTTCTTTTGGTTGTGTGAGGAAGCAAAGTATATCTACCTATGCCTCCATCTTGGTCCAAACAAGATTTTTAATAAGAAATGTGTATTTGTGTCAACTGTCTTCCAAATTACCCACACTTCCCATCTATAAAATGGGAATAATACTTGTCTCATCCAATTGTTGAGAGTATTAAATGAGTTGAGATACAAATCTATATATTTGTAAATATACTTATGTATATGTAAATCTGTTTACATTTATAGCAGGTATAAGTTCCATACTTTTATCCACTTTTTAATCATTTGTCAACAAAACAAGCAGTTATAATATGTAGAGAGCATTGGGGGTATTCTTTTGTTTTATTTTTTAATTATATTTTATTAATTATGGTATTAAAATTGTCCTGATTTTTCCCCCACTGCCTCCCTCCACCCAGCACCCCCCACTCCCTCAGCAATGCCCACGCCATTGTTCATGTCGATGGATCATACGTATAGGTTCTTTGGCTACTCCATTTCCTATTCTGTACTTCACCACATGGCTATTCTGTAACTACCTATTTGTACTTCTTAATTTCTCTCCTTTTCACCCATTCACCTATACACCCTCTCATCTGGCAACTATCAAAATGCTCTCTGCATCCATGATTCTGTCTCTGTTCTTCTTGTTGGCTTAGTTTGTTTTTTAGATTCAATGGTTGATATGTATGTATTTTTTGCCATTCTATTGTTCATAATTTTCATCTTCTTCTTTTTCTTAAATAAGTCCCTTTAACATTTCATATAACAATGGGTTGGTGGTGATGAACTCCTTTAGTTTTTTCTTGTCTGGGAATATCTTTATCTACCCTTTGATTCTAAATGACATTTTTGCAGGGTAGAGCATTCTTGGCTTAGGACCCTGCTTTTCATGACTCTGAATATTTCTTGCCAATCCCTTCTAGCCTGCAAAGTTTCTTTTGAGAAATCAGCTGACAGTCTTATGGGAACTCTCCTGTAGGTAACTAACTTCTTTTCTGTTGCTGCTTTTAAGATTCTCTTTATCTATAACCTTTGGCATTTTAATTATGGTGTGTCTTGGAGTGGGCCTCTTTTCATCCATCTTGTTTGGGACTCTCTGTGCTTCTTGGACTTGTATGTCTCTTTCATTCAGAATTAGAGAAATTTTCTTTCATTATTTTTTTAAATAGATTTCCAATTTCTTGCTCTTTTTCTTCTCCTTCTGACACCCCTATAATGCAAATGTTGGACCTCTTGAAGCTGTTCCAGAAGCTGCTTACACTATCCTCATTTTTTGGTATTCTTTTCTCTTCTTGTTATTCTGATTGGTTGCTTGTTTGTTTGTTGTTGTTTTTGCTTTCTTGTGTTCCAAGTCATTGATTTGATTCTCAGTTTCATTCACTCTATGGTTGTTTCCTTGTAAATTATTTTTTATTTCAATTAGTGTGCCCTTCATTTCTGACTGGATCGTTTTTATGCTGCCAAGGTCCTCATTAAGTTCCTTGAGCATTCTTTTAAGCAGTGTTTTGAGCTCTGAGTCTGACAGATTGCTTATCTCCATTTTGTTTAGCTCTTTTTCTGGAGTTTTGATCTGTTCTCTCTTTTGAGCCATGTTTCTTTGTCTCCTCATTTTGGCAGCCTCCCTGTGTTTATTTCTATGTATTAGGTAGAGCTGCTTTGACTCCAAGTCTTGGAAGTGTGGCCTCATATAGTAGGTGTCCTGTAGGGTCCAGTGGCACATCCTCCCCTATCACCCAGTCTGGGTACTCGAGGTGTACTCTTCGTGTGGGCTGAATACACACTCCTCTTATATTTGAGCCTGGGTTGTTGTTGGCAGATCAATGGGAGGGATTTACCCAGACTAGTCAGCTGCCAGGATTGGCTGTGACCACTGACAACCAACAGTGGAGGATCAGCTATGCAGGGGCAGGGTGGTGGTGCTCTAATATTGTCTGTAGCTGTCCACAGGGTGCACTGGCCCTGGGGTTTCCCAGGTTGTGGAGGCCAAGGTCAGCCCTCACCTGTGTTTTTCCCAGAACCACCCTGCCTGAGCTATAAAGCAGTCTGAGATGGCCGCTACTTGTACTGGGCTTCGAGATTCCCATGTGAAGCCAAGCTGTGAATCTAGGCTGGCTGCTGCTAGTGCTGGGCCTGGGGCTCACTGAGGCCATCTGTTGCTTGTTTGATAAGATTTAGGAAGTTGTGAAGCATGAGCCAAGACCAGTCCTTCATACGGAAAACCAGTTGGGGTGGGCCATAAGTTGGGAAGGGTACAGTCTTGGTGATCTCCAAGGCAGGTCAAACAGTGTTAGCCAGGTTGATGGAGTCTCAGACATGGTACCAGCTTGCTGGCTCTGTGGGGGGAGGATTTGGAAAAGGGACAATTGCCTCTGCTCGCCTTGATGCTAGACAATTCAGTTTCTCCCATTATGCCACTGGTGCCTTTCAAGCTGCTACCCTCAGAGGGAGTGAGTCTGAGTAGGCGAGTCCATCCAAGGGTATTTTAAGAGGAACGGGTTGGAGATCCAGCTGTTTCTTCCGCAACTCAATCCCCACTGGTTTTTGCAGCCAGAAGTTGTCGGGGATTTATCTTCCTGGCACTGGAACACTGGGCTGTTGGGCCTGGTGTGGAGTTGGGACTCCTCACTCCCAAGATATCCCTCCTGAATTTTTATCCTCCACAAGTGGGTGTGGGACCAGCCTGTTCAATGTCCGTGCCCCTCCTACCCATCTGGGTGGGTGTGGTTTCTTTAATTCTGTAGTTGTCAGACTTCCATTCAACTTGATTTCTGACAGTTCTGAGTGATGGTTGTCCTATATTTTATGTGTAATTTTTATGTGGTTGTACAAAGAGGAGAGCCATGTCTGCCTATACCACCATCTTGGCTGGAAGACACTGAGAGCATTGGTTTTATAGGGGGAACTTCTTTGCTCTTTTTTTCTTCTAGAAGCAGCTCCTTTGCAGCAGGGCATATACTCTCTTGCTCAAAGGCATGTCCCATGTAGATATGAAATCCTCACATTGAAAGGTCATGCTGTGTCTGAGGCTACACATGTTCCACAGAGTATACTTCACAGAGCTGGGGTGGTGGACAAGAAGCTGGCTACAGGCCCATTCTCAATACACTTCCAGTGTTCCTCCCTCCCTCTCCAGCAGCAAGATGTGCAAGTGCTGTTATATTGTCTCCACTTTTCCTCACAATCCTTTGACCAGAAATTGTCAGATTGCCCCATTCTAGCTACAAGGGAACCTGGACAATATGCAGAAATAGAGGGACTATTGGGTCAGCTACTAACTATTTCTACCACACTGGTATGGGAAAATTTAAGGATTTCTGGGCTAGCAGTTCATTGCTGATTCTGTCATGACCTTATAAGTTGTTTTTTAGGACTGAATTGCATATTGTGATTCCAGTTCCACATGCTAGGACCCCAGTGGTCATGTCCCTGCCTTGGTACTGTACCTCAGGCCTCATGAACTCAAATCCTGCCACTGAAAGGCAATTTGTGAATCTGGGTCTCTGCTACCTGATGCTTACTACATCTCCATGTACCTGATGTCAAATGTCCTGCCCTACACATACCACCTGTCTGTTGGGCCTCTGCCTTCTGCTGGACTTGTCAGCCAGACTTTCTGACTGCCTGTTGCCAGAAACTTCCTTCTGTTGCCTGTTGCTCTCTTGCTGTGGCTGTTCTCTGCAACCTGAACCACTCTGGTTTGATCCCCCACCATTATCCAAGACCTGGTTCTGACAGGGAAAACCATAAAGAAAAAGGAAGGAAGGTACCACAGAAGAAAGCAGAAGAGAAAAGTGATATAATGAATGAACATTATACTTGGAATGAAGTTCAAGACTAATCTCTGCCGCTTCCTACCTACATGACCTCAGCCAAGTCACTTAACTTTTCTGAAACTTCAGCTTCCCTCATCTGTAACTGAAAGAGGTAGGCCAGATGATTGTTAAGGTTCCTTCCGGTCCTGCCATCCTATGGTTTTACATGTAGGTAGGAAACCTTCTAAAAGTTTCTTAGACTTTTGAGAGTAAGGAATGAGGAAACTGAAGCATAAGCACTGACTGGGAGGTATTATGGGCTGCATTTTGAGAACTACTTGGGAGTATCCAGTCCTTCTGGTTAAACATTTTCCTGGGCCTTTACTTAGGTAAAGCCCAAAACCTGGACCTTCAAAATGGAGAAAGGAGAATTGGCTTTAAATATATTTAATCTGGCCATGATGAAAGTATTAAAATTGCACAAGTAGGAAATTTATAGGGCACTTTACAGTCTGCTCATTTTTGCACTAGTTAGAAGAGACTGAAATTCAGTATGTTCTCAAATTAGCTAAAGAAACCCCTTGTCAAAGACCCCTGTGTCCATCTGGTTATCATTATGAAAGCATTATGGCTGTGTGTGCTTTTCATAGGAAAAAAGTGAATAACCCCTTCAAATATGTAATTTTATAGGTTTTGAAATATGAAGGCAACTGGTCAAGGAGCCATCAAAGCAGTCTGAGGTGCAGTGTGAGTTGTTGGGGGAAATACAAGAGAATTTTCAATAACTGAAGGTTCCCTGATCCTGATGCCAAGGCCTAGGATTGTTAGAATACTTCTTGAAACTCCTAAAGACTGCTGTTCATTGCAAGGAGGCATCTGAACCCAAAAGATAAATTCCGAACCACCTGGACCACATTAGACTGTCTGGAGCCGAGGTGTAGAGAGGCCCACCCAGACGTGCCCTCCCACAGCACAGCACCGCTGAGCGCTTCTGTTCCTCCAGCTGTGGTGTTTTGTTTCAGGAGCACTGCATCTGATGGCAGCCTTGCCTCTTCACACGTCAGCCCTAAGGAAAAGACATGTTTCCTGAAGCAAGACACAGTAGAAAGAGTGAGGAAGTCAGATGAACCTTGAGCCAGATCCAAGCTTCCAGCCCTCACGCTCATGCAGTTTGTGACCCTGAGCCAGCACAGGGCCTGGTTCATAGGAGACCCTTAGTAAGTCCCTCTTGACCTAAACCATTGAACAGGCTTGATTTGATCATCAGTTTCCTTCTTATAAGATAGCATTTAAGAGTACAAGTTTTAAAGGCACAATTATGGTGATCAGATCCTGACTTGACAAACATTTAACCTCTCTACGCCTCAGTTTCTTCATTTCACAAATGGAGCCAAAAGTGCTTAAAACAGCGCCTGATGCATTGTAAACACTATATATTCAGTAATTATAAAGAGACTATTCCAAAAATTTCTCATCGTGACATACACTCCAGAAATATTATATATAATACTTTATTTCTTTTAATTATATTTTATTTACTTACTTTTTATATTTCTGTACACATTATAAGCCAGCCTCTATCAGAGTCTTCAACACCTTACAAAGACCTCCATGAACAAGAACAAAATTCCCTTCAGATGACCAAGTGCTTTTGTGAAAGAACCTCATTTGATCCTGAGTTCAGCCCCCAGCCCTGCAGAGTCCCACTTTCCTGGCTTGCCCTGGCTAATACCCCAAGGAGGGTTGGCATTTGGCTGGAGAAACTTGCTACTGGTTTGTCTTCCAGACACATCAGGTCTTAAATGCTGAGGACACAGGTCTGTCACCAGCCATGCCTGCTGCTACCTTCAAGGGCTACCTTGCAAAGCAAGAGAGTCAATTCCACTGTTGCCATTTCTGATTTTGGTGGGGGATTGATTTCTCCTTGGAGATAAGAACAACTTTGAAACTTGCCACTTGGATGAGAAAGTAAATGTCTCTTCAACTGACTTGTGTTTTGTTATTTAGTGAATACATGGGGATAGAGATGAAAGGGGGAAAGTCCTTGAGGAATGCAACCTCCCCATTAAATGTTATGAAATTGAAAAAATTTGAACCATTACTCTCAGTCCCGGTAAGAATGCAGTGAGATGGCTACTTACGCACCACACGTGGGGTTGTAAGTTGCCCCAGCCTTTCGGAAAATGGTTTGGCTACATCACTAAAGAAACTTAAAATTGTTCATACAGTAATCCCCACTTGTCTAAAATTTCATTTTCCACAGTTTCAGTTATCTGCAGTCAACCACGATCCAAAAATATTATTAAGTGGAAAATTCCAAGCAAACAATTCATAAGTTTTAAAAGGTGTGCCGCTCTGAGTAGCATGATGAAATCTCATGCCAGCCCACCAGAGACGTGAATCATCCCTTTGCCCAGGGTACGAACACTGGGTTTGCTCCCTCCTCTTCAGTCACTCGGTCGCTATCTCAGTTGTCAGATGGACCGTGCTGGTAACACAGTGCTTGTGTTCCAGTAACCCTTACTTTACCTAATAATGGCCTCAAAGTGCAAAAGTAGTGATGCTGGCAATTTGGATATGCCAAAGACAAGCTATAAAGTACTTCTTTTAATGTGGTATATTTAGGGTTTGGTACTATCCTTGACTCCAGGCATTCACTGGGATCTTGGAGCACATTCCTCACAGATAAGGGGGAGCTCGTCTAGTATGTTCCATGAAGGCTGGGATATTTTGTTTGCTTTTATTTATTTTTTTGTTTATTACCATATTACAAGTTTAAAATATTTTTCTAGTACCTGGTGTATGATCATTAAATATTTGTTGAACGAATAAAAGATTCATCAGTCTCTTAAGTCAACTTATAGTAGTTCTCTCTAAACAAAAGAAATGCAAACCAAGTTTTATGTGTGCTCATCACAGCATAATTTATAGTAGTGAAACTTTGGAAACAATTATGCAAAATGGGAATTATTAATTAGGTAGAATGTTTTTCAATTTTTTATGATATTTTAGGTTGAAGTTTTAGTATACGGGAAAATGTTTATCATATAATTTTAAACAGGAAAAAGAGAAGAGAATGAAATTTACATATAGTATAATCTCAACTTTGTTTAAACAAAGTTTTATTTTTTTAACATTAGAAGAAAATAGACCAAAATGATACAGTGGTTATCTCTGCGTGATGAGAATAGGTATAATTTTTATTTAATTTTTTAAACTTTTCAGAGGGTATAATAAGCACATACTACTTTTTGTTGTTGTTGTTCTGAATCTTTTATTTATTAACAGCAAAGCATAATCTTACTTGACCACCTAACAAGCTTTATTTTCTTTCTTTTTTCCTTTAAGATCTTCAGCAACTTTTCTTTTCTTTTTTTTTTCCTTCAGTTTTATTTTGTGTTGGTTTCAGGGGCACAGCTCAGGAGCCAGGCAACCATACATCCTACACAGTGTCCCCTCGCCATCGCCACCACCCCCACTGGCACCACACACAGCCATCGCACCAGTCCTCGCCATGTTCCCCACGCTTCACTTAGTCCCGGTGACTGTTTCGTAACTACGAATTTGTACTTCTCAATCTCTTCACCTCTCTCACCTTGTCCCCCAACACTCCTCCCCTTTTGTCCATAAACCTGTTTTAATTTTGTTTGTTTATTTATTTTGTTCTTCAGATTCCACATATAAGTGAAATCATATTGTCTTTGTCTTTCTCTGACTGACATACTTCACTGAGCGTAATATCCTCTAGGTCCATCCATGCTGTCACAAAGGGTAAGATTTCTTTCTGTCATGTAAATGTACCACAGCTTTTTTATCCACTCATCTACCCATGGGCACTTGAGTGGCTTCCATATCTTGGCTATTATAAGTAATGCAACAATGAACATAGGGGTACGTATATCCTTTTAAACTTAGGAAAAGGATATATGTTATAAAATCCCCATTAAACTTAGAATCAGAGGGAGACCAGGCTTGGGACCCAGCTCTGCAACCTGCTGTTGTGTGTTGACATTCCAAAGATTTTGTGGGACTCACATGATATATGCAGAAGTGTGGTTTTTTCAAAATATTAAGCAGAAAACCGAACTATGCAATGGTAGCTGTTGTAGCAAGGTGCTGTAGCAAGGAGGCAGTTTCTGAGAAAGATATCCAGAGCACCATAAGATCCTTTCGTAATGGATGTTAAAATTCCCAGCAGGTTGGGAATGACCTTGTCAGTTCCTGGAGTGGGGGGAGGGGGTACCTGTGTGTGGTTTGTATAGTAGATGCCTGGCATTTTGCAGGTGCTTGCTAACTTTTACTGCTTGAGTTAAGAAGGGTTAAGGAACCGCTGATCTTCTGCGATAATTTGTCAGAGTAACAGTGAACTGGAACACTGGGGCATAGCAGTGAGTCATTTTCCTGGCAGTGAGCCTAACCCATCATCATCATCTCCCTGCAGCTTCTTTGTTGCCTCTTCGTACACAGTCACATTGAATCCTCCTAAAAATCTTGTGCAAAGGGGTCTCTATTATGCATGGTTTATAGATGAGGAAGCTGGGGCCGAAGGAAGATTAAACAAATTGCCCAAGGTCACATACTTAAGTAACCATTGGAGCCAGGGTTCAAATGCAGGGCTCTTTGGTTCCTACATTCTGTGCTCTCCCTCCCCACTGGGTCTCTTTCCATGGGAGTGACTAGGCAGTATATTCTGCAATTCTTGCTGAATTTGGTGGCTTCCTCGGGTATTCTAGGCAGTACTATTCTAACCTTTTCTGTTGTTGCTAGCCAGAAACAAAGAAAACTATACATCTACAAATCTGGATAGGAGTCGGATGTTCCTTTGTTACTGGTTTCAGCAGGAACCCTTAGGTAAACGGCTTATCTCAGATGTGGAGACTGAGCAAGCTACATCCAGCAACTGTCTGAAAACCATGACTTCCCCTTGGTCACCATGAGATCCCTCTCTCCGCCCCATTAGGGCGAAGGCCTCACGCTTCTTTCTCCCTGGATATAGTAATGAAGTAACCACAGCTGGGGCAGTGCTCCTTGACATCTCCAGCAGCCTTTGCCTCTTGAAGCTAGATTCTGTTTTATATTGTTCTTTCAAGTGGTATAAGTGGTAGAGGCTCCCTCCCAACACTTGAGAAACCAGCTCTGAGCCCATGCTGATAGCTGGACATTACAAGTTTTGTGAACCAGCTGACTGGCTCCTTAGACAAAAGCTGCAGACCACCGCTGGTAACAGCCCAGTGCCATTCTTGTCCAAGAGACTGAGTTCCCTGGCCTCACATGCCTGTTCGTTGTCATGGTGCCTGGGGCTGTAATAATGGAGTAGGCCCGTGAATAAGCTGGACTGGCCAGAGAAATTTTTAAAAAGGGAACATGGTCCCAGTTCCCAGCCTTCACTTATCCTGCCCAGGTGGGTTCAGGCAGGCTTGGTGCAGGAAAGATTTTGTTCACAGGAAGCTTATTAGTCTATTCGGGTTGCCATAACAACACACCCTCAACAAGGTGGCTTAAACAACAGAAACTTATTTCCTCACAGTTCTGAAGGCTAGAAATCCAAGATCAAGGCATCAGCAGATCTGGTTTTTTCAGAGGCTTACAGATGGCCGTATTCCCCCTGTGTCTTCGTCTAGTCTCTGTCTGTGTTGTCTGTGTCCTAACCTCCTCTTTTTAAGGACATCAGCCCTAGTGGATTCAGATCTATGGTAATGAGCCCATTTTAACTTAATCATCTCTTTGAAAGCTCTACCTCCAAATGCAGTCATATTATGAGGTACTGGGGGTTAGGATTTTAACACATGACTTTTAGGGGACACAATTCACCACATAACAAAGGACATGGAGAGAATCAGAATAAAACAATCAGAACTGAAAAATCACTTGCCACGGTACAAACCACAAGGGCTGATGTCAGCAATTCCTCCCATGCTGGGGTTGGGGATAATCACCCCAGGAAAGGAGAAGCATCGCAGAGATGGTGAAGACCCCACACAGATGCCTAAGCAGTGCTGAGGACAGAAATGGGGGCTGGCTCCAGCCTCCCAGGCTTCAAATTATACCTTCTACCTTCCCCACATAGCTCAGCACACAAGGAGGCATCATGTCTTGCTTTTCCTTCCTCAGAAATGTACCGTGAAGCTACCCCTTCTCTTCTACCCTGTTGTGCCCTAAGAGACAGCATCTTCCTTCTTCACATGGATGGTGGTCACAGCCTATCACTGCCTCACAGTCTCCAGCCTCCACCCCTCCCCAGTCCTACACTCACCTGCCAGCAGGCTCTTTAATGTGAAGGTTGGACAGTGCCTACCCACTTGATTACCATAGGCCTAATGTGCCACATGAGCCCATGCCTCCAAACCTCAGTGGCTCCCCAGCGCCTCCAGTGTAATCTAATTAACTTTTGGGCTCGTTCCAATCAGGTCAGCCCTCTCCTTCTCACCTGACTGCCTAATGTGCGCCTGCCTCTCAGCCCCTTCCAGATATGGCCCAGCATCCAAATCTCTGCCTCTTCCCTCAGGTGCTCCCTTCCTGTCCCGCTTGAAGAACTTTCCTGCCTCCAGGCTTGAGGAAATGTTCAAAGTCAAGGTCTAATTTAAATGTCACTTCTGTGAAGCCCCCCCTGCTGCTCTTCCCAACTCTCAGGGAGAAGTTTTCCCTCCCTATTCTGTAACCCTATAACACTTGATACATTGCTGTGTCTGTGCTTAATATCTTGAATTGTTTCATGTTTTAAAACTTGGTCACTAGGTTGTGAGCTCTTTAGCAGGAGAACTTTCTCTTTTCCACCTCTGTATCTCCACTGCTCCACACAGCCCCACATGAAGTAGGTGTTCAGCAGGCAGGTGCGAGGTGAGTGAACGGATGAAGTTATGGGAGTCTCTCCATAACCTTGCTGGTGGTCCATGCTATGGGACTGTCAGCTTGTCTCATGGTGATATTTTCAAGCTTAAGTGAGGAACTCTTCCTTGGTAATGTCCATGACCAACCCATGTACAGTAGCACGTCCATCCTCTGTGGGCTGAGTCGCCGTTTGGGACAGTCAGCAGAGGTGCTATGAAATGCAGTGTAACTTATGTTAAAATTAGACATGAGAAAATAGACCTGGAGATAGAGGCTAAAAACACCACTTGCCTCCAGAGTCCCCACACCCCATCTTATGTGGTAGGGGACAGCACACATGTAAGGACAGCCAGGACACGTGCAGGCCGGGCACGGCAGCTCCACCGTGCAAGCTCTGGCCCGAGTCCACACACCGTGGGTACTTGGCAAGTGAATTTCCTAATTCATGTTGCTCCTCCTGCAACCTCCCAAGAATAAGATGGAGACGTTCTAGGAGTGATCAAAGCAGAAAAGATACAAGTGCTTGCCCATCTCAGAACACAGCAAAGCTGGAAGAGACCTAAAGGGGGAAACTTTAGCCAAGTATTTTTCAAATAGTTCTCTTAGCCACAAGACCTTTTACTCAAACAAAATCTCAAGGAAGCCTAACATGTAAGACAGATGAATATCATAAAAGCTGGGTTAAACTGTAGTGGAGGAAGCAAGATAGGCTCTATATTCCCATAACACTCCCCACTTGAGGTTCATTCTGTGGAATGAGCCTCAGAGGACCCAGCAGAGTCTCTAAAATCCAGATTGGCATGTCCAGTGTAGGTGCCCAACCTTGGAGACCAAGATTCATTCATCTGTTCATTCATTCATTCATTCACTCGTTCGTTCATTCATAGTTTATCTCTGTCTTCTCCTCTCTCTCCCTTTCTCCAAACATTTATTATACTTCTACTACAAGCCAAACACTAAGGTAAAAGTAAGAAAGATTCCAGTACCTGCCATAAGGAAACCTTATTGTCTAAATGGGGGGAGAAAATAAACATTTGCTGTGAAGAGGACAAATATTTTTAGAGCAGGTGACAGCGAGGTAACAAGAAAGGAGAGGGTAAATGATTTTCCAGTCCCTGACCAAAATAAAGTTGCCTGAATGCCCAAGCCAGTGATATTTATTCCCTACGCGGCTGCTGCTAGCTGCTGCTACAGGAATAAGGGGGAAGCTTTGCTGCTAAGGCGCCTCCACCCACGCCTGCCAGCTCAGCGTTATCCCCAGCAGAGCTGAGGGCATAGAGCAGGGGAGGAGTCTCTCTGCAGCGCCCAGGACCTGCAGCTGCTGCCCCACAATGAGCAGGGCCAGCCCCGCAGCCTGATTCTTTTGTCCTAGACCACTGGGGAAAGCCTTTGTGCCCAGAGATCTTTAAATAGCATTGTCACTCATGAGCAAACCCAAGCTTTCTTTCACCAGAAATGAATTGAACCTGTTAGTGGAGGAAGAGCCCCCTCTCACCCTTCGTATTTTCATGGATGGCGGGGCTGTGGAGAGGGACGGGCCCCGCACCCAGCAGCCACACTCCCAGCCTTCATCTGAGGCTGCCATTTTTGCTTCCACACACACAGACTTCTGGGACAATGCCTCACCCTGTAGTCTGATGTGTTTTGCACTTCCTGCACTACTGAAGCAAAGGTTTTGAGGTTGAGATATGTGACTTGATGTGGTCATTTTCTACTGGGTCTCCTTTGACTTAGGAGCCTGGAGAGAACATGAACTTGGTCCCTCCGTGGTTTCCTCGGTGCCCTATTTGTGTTTGTGCAGCCCAGAGAGCCCTGACAATTTCTGAAATAAATAAGTAATTAGTACATACTAGCAAACAGTCCTTGTTATATTGCCCTGAAAGAAGTTTGGGAAGGCAGGGAACTAATTAATGTGTATTAAGGGTGCATTCTGAACCATACACCAGGCTTGGTGCCTAACTCCCCAGATTACTGTGCTGGCAATTATTGTGAGATCATTTATGCAATTCTCTCTCCTTCTGCTTTGCAGGCTCCAGGAAGGCAAGGACTGTGCCTCTTTTGTGCGTTGCCATGGTCCAACTCTTAGCCCAATGCCTGGCACGTAGTGGCGCACACAGTAAATATGCTGCATGGATATACAAATGACCTTATATGATCTTCTGTTGGCCTTGTAGAATTGGTAGTTAACCCATTTTACAGATTCAAAAATTGAGCTTCTGAGAAGTTGAGTTACTTGCCTAAGGTCACACAGCCTGTCATTAACTGAAACGTTATTAATCCAGGGCTTTCCGACTGAATGATTTTTTATATTTGAATTTTAAGGCACTCCTTTTTAAAAATAATAATAATAATAATAAAACAGAAAGGAGAAAGAATCTCTTTTTCCAATGCTCTAGGAACAACTCTTGTTCTGCATTCTTTCTAGGTGAGAGAGACAAGTTCCTCTCTCATAATTACAATTTTATGTTTTATGATGCTTGCTTTCTGGGGGTATGATTATTCTGCTTACAAGAATAAAAACATTTGGGGAAAAGGAAGAAGGTGTAGACTGAGTAGTCATGGGGGGCTTTATTACAGGGCTAAGATTTGAGTTAGGCCTTGGGGATGGGTGGCATTTCCCCAGAGGGTTGAGGCAGAGCTCTGCAGGGACAGTGTGAGCCACAGCATGGAGAGGGCAGTGAGGGCAGAGACCCACTTTTCTAGAACAGAGACTATCAGGGACCATGCCTTGGCCCCACCTAAAAGCCTACTGGGGCTCCCTAAGCCACAAGGCCCCTCATCTGGTCCTTGAAGCCCTCCATGATCTGGGTCCACCTGCCGCATGCCTGTCCAAGCTTCTGGCCTGTCACCCACCACTGCTCTGCCCAGCAGCCCCTCTGAAGCTTCACTGGCCTTTGGTGGCATATTCCCGGGGCCTCTGCCTCTCTGTGCTACAGATCCTTCCAGCTGGCAGCCTTTTCCCATCAGCAGAAATTCTACTTAATGTCAGCTTAGACGTGACCTCCTTTGCAAAGTCTGCCCCTCCACCTCCTTTGTAACCCCAAGCAATTAGCTCCTTTCTTCACACTCCCAACTCCTCCTTTACTTACATCTGTTTCTCTATCAAATTTTCATGTATGTTCACTCTTGCCCCCGACCCAGCCATCCATTCTCACCCAATCCCGCTTGGATTTCAGGAACAATGACCTTCCCTTGTATTTTCAATCCCTTCTAGGACAATCTCTCCAGCTCCATCTACTAGCTAAATCCTACCTCACCATAAGTGGACTGCTTCTTCCAAACCTCTCTTATGTTTCTGTTTACACTTCTGAGCCCTCCAAGTCAGGACATAGATAGGTATTCTTTTATTCTGCAAGGCCACTTTTAGAACTCTCCCATCCTCTATTTTTAAATAAACTTCACATCCACAAAATCTGCTTCTCTGCTCCTCTTCTAGAGTTGTGCTATTTAGAGATACTGACCTTTTCTCCTTTTCATCACTGTCATTTAGAATCTTTCATTCACTGAGGACCTTGGCACCAGCTTACAGGTGCTGTCCACCCGAGTCCCCCCATCATCTTGGATGACTTCAGCATCAGTAAGCCTGGCTCTTCCAAACATCCTGGCCTCTCCCAGCTGGAATACTTTTCCTCTGCCTTCCCCCTCAGCTACTCCCAGAGTCACACCCTGGGCCCTGGCATTGTGTGAAATTCCTCTCTGTGACTCATAGAAATCATAGAATCATAGAAATCAGTGATTGTAACACACTTTGACCAGACACGCTGCTTGGTCAGCTATGTCCATCCATTCACCTACGCCAGTCCAGTTTGGATTCCATGGTCTGTCCTTTCTACTCTTCCTTTCAGTAACCTCAACTTTTTGCTCCTGTGTCTTTTTATTGCACTCCTTTGAGAATATTCACAACCCTGAATAAACCCAGTGTTGGCTTTCTCCATGCCTGTGGCAGGCTGCCAAGCCAGGTGCAGGAAAACATGCATGCAAGAGAAAAAATTTATAATCATTTATGATCCCCAACTTCACCTGAAGCCCATACCAATGCCCAGAAACCGCCTGTGTTTCTGTGACCACCGTGCTCTCACACTCACCACAACCTCCCTTTCAAGCTTCTCTGCCCTGACATGTCTGACCCTCACTCCCAGCGGATAACTTCCCCATCGAGCCTGTGAACACGCGGTGCCTCCACGTGTTCACTGCTCCTTCCCTCCTTTGACAGCTGCAGAGGGCGAGGATGCCTCCTCTATCTGCAGCCCGCCCCCCACCCCCACCATGGCCTCTGGCTCCCATTTTCTCCCTTCCTGAGGAATCAGTTGTCTATTAGCATCTAAATGTGCTCAAGTCTCTCCACCTTAAACCACTCCCCTTTTGTAGCCAAACTTCTTGGGAGACTTGTGTGCATTTGCTATTGTTTTCCAACCTCTTGCTCTCCCTTCAAACCACCCCGGTCTAACTGTAGCAGACATTCCCAGGCTGGCAGAGGCCCTCCGGTTTGCTGAACCCAGCGGACAGTTTTCAGGCCTCGGATTGCTGGACCTTCCAGAGAAATTCAGCAGTGTTGATGACTCCTTCCTCCCTGAAACATCACACTCGTTGGGCATTTTGTAACAACCCATCTTCTGGTTCTCCTTCCCTTTCTCAGCTGCCCCTTCTCATTCTCCACTGCCTTGTCCTCCTTTAGCCTTTAAATGCTGGAGTTTCTCAAAGCTCAGACCTGAACTCTTTCCCCACTCTAAACTTTCTCCGTAGAGCTCCGGCTATCACGTTTTTGCTAACAGTTTTCAAATTCATTCTCTAACCCCCTCTCTAAGACCTAGACTTACGGATATTCAACTGCTCACTGACATCCCCAGAGGGATATCTCAAAGGCTATCAGATTCAATGTGTATAAAGCACAATTTGAGGTGCAGTCCTCATTCCATTCCCTCCCCACAAAAATTCTGGTCCTTATTGTTTAGTGTCCCATCTCAGTGATGCTATCAGTCAACCATTTAGTTATGATGAAAGTGATCCTTGACCCCCCCCTCTCGTTCAGTCCCCAAATCTCATGTCACCAGGTCCAGTGCATCTTATCTCTTCCATATACCTCTTATCCTTCTACTTATCTCCACCTTCCCTCAACCATCCTAGCCCAAGCTGCCAGTACGTTTTGGGTAGAAAGTATATATTGCAGGGAAACTCCTAATGTGTCAGCACATTCTTACTACCCTTCAAAAATTCCTCTTGCTGTAGTCAAACTGAACTTTGTGGAAAACAAGAAACACAACTAAGTGAATTACATCCCTACTGTCTAAAACCTTTCAGGGGGTTCCCATTGACCCAAGGCTGAAACCTTTCAGGGGGTTCCCATTGACCCAAGGCTGAAAACCTAAGTCCTTACAAAGTCACCCACATGCAGCCCAGTCTCGGTCCTGCCTGTGCTCCTTCCCCTTCCTGTGCTTTAAACATGCCATTTCTTCTCCACCTACCGTTTCTCAGCTCACCTCCACCCTGGCACTTGGCCTAATTAACTCTATTTATCTTTCCTATCTTATCTCGAATGTCACTTCCTTGAGGAAGGCTCTCCTAACCACCTTCCCCTCACCCCCTCCTTAGGAAATTACATCAGGACTCTCGGTTCCTTCCACACTCTCATAGCATCCTCTGCTTTGCAGCCTTTCTTATCATGAAATAATCACTTGGGTAATTATTTAATAATTGTCTTTCCTACCGGAATGTGAACTTTTTTTCACAGCTGTATCCCCACTCCCTAGCACATTGCCTTGCACAAAGGTAAGTGCTCAACAAATTTTTGTCAAATGAGTAATATTACCTTGTTTTATAACTTTGTAAGGAAAATAATTTTGTCCTGTAGAATCTGTGTTCATCTCTTCTATTGGAATATGAGAGCTAGGCTTTCTCATCTCTTTCATTTGTGCCTAGAATTGTGCCTCTCACACACTACCGCTAGTTGAATGAATGAACAAGTGAATGATTAGATTGAGAAACTAGGGTGGGGCAGATGGTAGACATCTCAAAAGAGAAAGCAGCGAGAAAAGCATTCTTAGATCCTTATTTCAAGCCTTGGGTTATCTGGTTTGCATTAACTTTCAGCCATAAAAATGTTTCAGAAATTTGTTCACTATAAGAAGCCAGTCTCTGATCTTGACTTCTAATCAAGGTTTAACTGCCCCTAAAGCCCAGCTACTTAACTTGAAGCTTCTATTCTCCCTCCCCTCTTTCCCTTTACTACAGAAAATAACAGGGAAATCTCTTTGTTTTGGTCTCAGTGGAGACTACTCAGCTTCTGTCTTCTCCACAGGCGTGGCAGCTGACTTTCTCTGTCATACACTTACCCAGCGCCAGGACTCTCATCAAGGGTTTCCAACCAGGGACAGCAAGAGATCTCGCTGTCACAGTGGATGAGGATTAGTACCATCGTTGTGCTTTGGCAGGATGAACTCTTCATAATTTGGGGCAGTAACATGAATAAATAATTATACTCAATATAATATATTAAATTACATTAAATAGCAGTATTTTTCTTTCATATCATTGCTGCTCATTGAAAGAGATATTTCTTACTCTGGTTGGTGTGGATCAGTGGGCTGGGCATCATCTTGTGGACTGAAAGGTCACCGGTTCCATTCCCAGTCAGGGCACGCGCCTGGGTGGTGGGCCAGGTCCCTGGCTGAGAGGTAACTCATGAGACGCAACCAATCAATATTTCTTCAGACATTGATATTTTTTCCCTTGCTTTCTCTCTTCTCTCATCTCTCTCCCCTCCTCTCTCTCTAAAAATAAATAAATGAATAAAATCTTTCAAACAAAAAGAAATATACCTTTACTAATAAGTCAACATCCACCCATCCCCCTCCTTAGGAAAATCTGCTAACTGAATTTCTATTGAAACATTTCCTAAAGACAAGCTACTCATCTTCACTCATGAATTTGTGTGTTGTGGATTAGAGTTTCAGCAAAACTTTTATCTCTCCCATGATGCAGTTTCTGCTAACCACCAGGAATGCCACCGAAAAGCTCCGGCTCTGCCGTGACCAACATTTACAGGTAGAGGCCTAGAATTTGAATTTTAAGCCAGAGACCAAGGTGCATCTGATATGCACTGGATGGTGAGAATCAGGGTACTTAACTGCAAGTTTAAGTCCATGACCTTTTCATCCTTCAGTGCACTAGACGAATTCGCAGACAGGCATAGAAGGGCGTTCTCAGCAGAAGAACCAGCACGTGCACTTTCAGAGGCACGAAAACACCTGCTTCTGCTGGGAATGGAATGGAGCTTGCTATGCTGAAGGCTCCCTGGGGAGGTTGGCAGGAGATGAAGCCAAAGATGATGCACAGCTTATGAAAAGTCTTGCAGGCTTTGATGATGTTTTACGTCAGGAAGTGTAATGATCAAATTTGGTTTTGGGAAAATGTCAGTCTCCCAGAACTTCTAAAAGGTGTGTTCCAGGAGCAAGACAATGAGAGTGTGGGGAGTGCGTGGTTAAGATTAGTGACCAGCTATTGCAGAACCTTTAGTTTATTAGCAAGCCAGGTATGATGTGTTATTGAAGAGAACAGAACGATGCAGATGAAGAAAATGGATAACGGGAAGCAATTAGAATTATTCAGCAGTTAAAAAATCAACTGGACTTAGCAATGACTGCATGTTTCAGTTGAGTTGTGAGGAATCCAGGACCTTATTAAGTTTCTACTGGGCTAAAACATGGCACCATTGTTGAGTAGAGGATGTAGGAGGGAGGTTTGGCAGGGATATGAGTTTGGTTTGGGGCATGTGGTGTTTTGACAGGCCTATACATGTAGGTGGGGGGGGGGCACCCAGGGAGCAGATAGACATATGCATCTGGAATTAAAATGATTCTGGGGACATACAAAACATTGCTCTTGCTTGCAACCAACTCATCACCCCAAGCGCTTTATTGAATATAACAACAGCTGACATTTAGCTAATGAGTCCTTATTGAGCACCAGACACCCTGTTGCTCAATACCCACACATTATGAAGTGGGTACTGTTGTCATCCCATTTTACAGAGGAGGAACCTGAAACTGAGAAGTTGCGTGATGTACCCAGAGTCAGAACTGGGATCCAAACTGGTCATCTGACCCTATCACTATCACATAATCATTATCCTATGCTACAAGTGTTTCTCAAAATATTTGAACACAACCTGCAGTTAAAATTACACTTTATATCACAAGGCACTACACCTAAATACACATTATACACAGGCATACACACATACAGGCAATTGAGCAACAGTTTAGCAAAACAGTACTTACCCTTACTAATGTGATGCAGACTGATATTTTTTACTCAAGTCTATCTTATTTCTTAAAATGTTGGTCTCTCCCTATTAAATTGACGTCACAGCCAGACTTTAACTGGGTTTGACAAACACTGCTGTGTTTTATTCTCCTGGTGAGACTATTTCATTTCTATTCCCAGCCCTTGTCATTTCCCCAGCTTTGGGGAGAGAATGCTGGATGTTGGGGCATGCTTTTCCCTTTTCCTTCTAGAGAAGATATTAAAGGAAAAAGGCTGGTGTAAAGGAAGATAAAGGTAGCCAGGGAACACTCCCTTCAGTAGACTGATCATATCTTATCTTTAATGTGGCTGACAAAGATGACTTGGAGAATGTTCAAAATCACAACAAAGAAAGCAATGCAAAACAGTATGTGCAAAATAGCAGTTCTGAGTATGGACTTCAGCAGCACACAGACCTGGTTCATACTTCAACTCTACAACTTGTTAACTATATAATCATGGGCTGATATTTGACTTCAGATAGATGTTGTGGAAGGACAAAATTAAAATAGTGCATTGGTTCATTCGCACCTACCACAAGCCTGCTCCTTAGTAGGCACTAAAGAAATAGTATTAATATCTTTATTAACTTAAGGTAAGTTATAAAATATAGACTAATCTCCAAATTGACCATTCAACTGTAAAAGAAAAATTTTCAGACTATTCAATAATGACCCAATCAATTAGCCAATGATATATGTAGTTAATCAACATTAATTGAGAGCAAGCTGTTAGTAGGTCATTTAAAGGAGACTTTAAACTTCCAGCCAAGATGGGGGCATAGATGGGCATGCTGTGCCTCCTCTCACAACCAAAATTAAGGACAACAAAAATTTAGAAACAAAAACAACCAGAACACATAGAAAATTGAATTGTACGGAAGTCCAACAACGATTCACCCAGACCAGTAAGAACGGCCGAGTTGGCAGCCAGTGGAGAGGGATCGCAGCAGAAAAAAGCAGTGGCTAGTGGTCCCAGATGTGCAGGCGGCTGGTGGTTGGCACACCCCAGGCGTGCAGGTGGTGGTTAGCAGACCCCAGGTGCAGGGAGGCAACAAGCAGGCCCAGCGAGGCACGCAAGGTGGCTGACCACGGTCACACATTTGTGTGCAGATAAACCAGGCAAAAACAGGCAGCGAGACAGACTGTGCAACCCAGGGCCCCAGCACCAGGAAATAAAGCCTAAAAACACTGATTGAAAACACTTGTGGGGGTTGAGGTGCCAGGAGAGACTCCCAGCTTCACAGAGGGGACTGAAATCCAAGAGAGAGTGGAGCAAACACCACTGTTCCCTCTCTGACCCTGCTCCCGCATACAGCTTTACAACTCTGCAACTGGGTTGCCCCACCCTGGTGAACACCTAAGGCTCCACTCCTCATACATAACAGGTGCAACCAAACCAAAAAAGAAAAAGAAAAAAAATGGCTCAAATGAAAGAACAAATCAAAGCACCAGAGCCAATACTTTTAAGTGACCAAGAGATAGCCAACCTATAAGATGCTCAGTTCAAAGCCGTGGTGATCAGGATGCTCACAGAATTGGTTGAATTTGATCGCAAATTAGATGAAAAAATGAAGGCTATGCTAAGTGAAATGAAGGAAAATGCACAGGAAACCAATTGTGATAGGAAGAAAACTGGGACTCAAATCAATGGTGTGGACCAGAAGGAAGAAACAACTAAACAGAAAAGAAGGAAGAAACAAGAGTTCAAAAAAAATGAGGAGAGGCTTAGGAACCTCCAGGACATCTTTAAACATCCCAACATCCAAATTATAGAGGTACCAGAAGGGGAAGAAGAAGAGCAACAAGTGGAAAACTTATTTGAACAAATAATAAAGGAGAACTTCCCCAATCAGGCAAAGGAAATAGACTTCCAAGAAGTCCAAGAAGCTCAGAGAGTCCCAAAGAAGGTGGACCCAAGGAGGAACACACCAAGGCACATTATAATTACATTAGCCAAGATTAAAATGAAGGAGAGAATTCTAGAAGCAGCAGGGGATAAGGGCACAGTCACCTACAAAGGAGTTCCCATCAGACTGTCAGCTGATTTCTCAAAAGAGACCTTACAGGCAAGTATGAGGTGGAAAGAAGTATTTGAAGTCTTGAAAGGCAAGGACCTACATCCAAGATTGCTCTATCCAGCAAAGCTTTCATTTAGAATGGAAGGAAAGATAAAGTGCTTCTCAGATAAGGTCAAGTTAAAGGAGTTCATCATCACCAAGCCCTTATTGTACGAAATGTTAAAGGGACTTACCTAGGAAAAAGGAGATAAAAAATTTGACAGTAAAAAGACAGCAAACTCACAGGTATTAACAACCAGACCTAAGACAAAAGCAAACTAAGCAAACAGTAGAGCAGGAACAGCAACACAGAAATGGAGATCACATGGAGGGTTAGCAACAGGGGAGTGGGAGGAGGAGAGAGGGGGACAAGGTACAGAGAACAAGTAGCATAGACAGTAGAGGAAAATAGACAGGGGGAAGGACAAGAATAGTGTGGGAAATGTAGAAGCTAAAGAACTTATGACACATGGACATGAACTAAAGGGGGGGAATGTGGGTGGGAGGGGGTGTGCATGGTGGAGGGGAATGAAGGGGGAAATTGTTATTATGTAATAACATAATCAATAAAATATATTTTTTAAAAAAGACTTTAAATATTGATTTTATTGAAGGATATAGGCTTAGAAGAGCATGGTAGCTAAACATCACTAAATACAGCCTTAAGCGTAGAGTCATTTATTTTGAGACATGTGGGGGAGAGGTCACCGTGCAGGTCTCTGTGAATGTCAACATCACTTCCTTCAGGGAAGACACAATTAGAATTAGAACAGCCAAGCCACATGTGCAGGAATTGCAGTGACCTTTCAGAAAATCATCAACAGAAAAGAGCTATTTGATTAAGTACATCTAGTTCTGGCATGTATAGATCACAGAGCTAATTATGTTTATGAAATGAGAAAATTTTTAGGAGATACCCAAATTCATTAAGTGCCAGAATTAGATTTTATCTCAGGAAGGAATAAAGAAACAATTTAATGTTGATTATATAAACTAAGCACTTGTAAAGAAGAGAAACTCACATGGTTTGAGCTTCTACATTTTCCTTTCTTTTTTAATATACCAGTAAATCGAATTTTAAAATAGAAATACCATTCAAAAAGTATTCCTAGTACTTGAACTTTTAACTTTCAGTCCAGTCCCCTTTGAGTTTCTCTCATTAGTTTTAGATTTGCATCAGGTCTTCATTGACAGTTAAAATTTGGGGGACACTTACCTGTAAGTTCCAAGTAAATGGTGTCCCAACCGTGAGTACCAAAGAAGATGAATAGAACGGATTAAGGATAGAGGTTAGAGAAGGAAGAATAAACAGAATGAGAAATTCTAAGGACACTCTAGGCAGCTGTGTGTCTCAGGAGTGTGAGGTTCATGAATCCTTGTGTTCCTCACTATACCTCCATCCGGTAAGGACCTGGCCCAGCTGTGCTCACTAAGTGCATCAGATGTGCCTGCCACTACCTGGGCACACCACACAGGGGGCTTCAGTTCTCATGGTAACCTTTTGAAATGGGTATTGCTATCTTCACGCCATGGATGAGGAAACTGAGGATCAGAGAAGTTAAGGAAGTTGTCCAGGACCACACAAATGATGAGGGCAGAGCCACAATTTGAATCCAGGGCCAGCAACTTCAAAGCCTTATCTCCCTCCTCTGTGGCTTTTCATGGGGCAACTCTGCATCACATACCTGAACTCCAGCCAAAACACCACTGGTGTTATTTTGCTGAGCACCCCAGCCTGCCAGGCACTCAACCAGCATGCATAATTACAAAATATAAAGAGATGGAAAGAACATTGGTTTGAATGAGAACATCACTGGACCGATACTTCATGGAGGCCGGGGCCATGTGTATTTGGTCTCTCAGTGTGTGTCCAGTGGCTAGTACACAGCTGGTTCTCAAAACAGACTTATTATATGAGTGATTATGTAAATAAACCAACAATTTGAAATGGAGTTCCATGTTCGAGTTCCATTTCTGCAACTTGCTAAGGCCTTGATTTTAGACAGATTATTAAGCTCTCCTAGCCTGAGCATGACTGTCTACAAAACAGGCGTAACACTTTCACAACCTCTTTCATAGGGCAGTGATTCCTAAACTTTGCTGTGTCTTATAATCAATTATGGAGCTTTAAAAACTCATCCAGGCTTCCATCCCCAGACGACCAGCATTTATTTATTCACTCCCTATGTGGTTCCAACAACTAGCAAAGTTTGGGAACCACTGCATAAGGGTATTCTTTTTGTTTGGAGGAAACTGTCAAAAAAAAGGAATAAAACTGATTTGTAAAACCTAAAAAAAGCAGTGACATATAAGTGGTTGCCATAAAATAAGTCCAAAGTGACTCTGAACCTAGAACTTCTGTTTCCTGCTGTCACGACAGAGGAGGAGACTGGTTATTCTTTTCTCCCATGTGCCACATCGGTCATTCTGTCTCCAGGTCAAAATGACCTCCTTCCTGGTTCACTTGATCAGGGGGCAGAGCTGAGGTCAAGGCCCAGGAGAAGGAGGATTTGGTTAACATCGGGGCTGGGACACGTTAGCGGTAATCTCCTGGACAGTTGCCCTGTGGCGTGAACTTGTCCTTAGTTAGTCTCACAGCCAGCTCTGGCACTCCCACCCACCGATCTGCACGCACCAGGCATGCATGTACAATTCCTATTCAGAGACCTTCCCAAACATGTCTGTTTGTTTTATTCCTCACGGTCACAGTTCACTTTTTGAACCAACCCTCCCAGGCTGAGCCCATCAAAGAGCTGTTGTGTTGTTGGAGGAAGGAAGAGGTACTCCCTTGTCCTCAGCAGCTTCCCTGCCCATCACCTTCCTCCGTCATTACCCTATTGAGGTTCAGCTGAATAGAAGGCCTTCTCAGCGCCAAGAACAATATTATTTAGTTTTTAAATAATAGTCTCTTGGGAAGAGAGGGTCATGAAGAATTCAAACCACCACAGGGAATTTTGCCAAGAGAATGACTCATCAGTCTTCCAACTATCCACCTCCGTTCTCTTGTTCAGTTGGGACAAAATCCTAGAGTTGCCAAGTATTTCAGGAGAAGATTCCTTCATTTCTCTTCCATGTTGGTCCTTACCCAGCAACTTTTCAGAAAACGGCAGAGAAATTGAAATCGTCATCATTCTCACATGGTTTTAAGTAGCATGCACTAGCCACGTGCCCTCAGTATGTCATGGACCCATCTGAGTCTCAATTTCTTCTTCTATAAACAGGGACACCAGCCCTGTCTGGGATCAAATGACAGAAAACATATGAGACCATTTTAGAAACAATAAAGCAATAAAAAGAGGCAAGATGTACTAAGAAAAAGGGGCACGCGGTTCATTTAGACATAGTCCCTGCCCCCAAGGAACATGTTGTCTTGAAGGGAAAAGAGACTAAAGGAAATCAATTCTATAAAGTACAATTTCGAAATGCACATAGTCCTTAACCTAGAGGGATATAAGACTGTGACAACTTTTTTCTATACCTTTGAATTTACAGCGAGATCTGAATGTCCATTCTCATTTGATTGACAACCACCAGGTGAAGGCAGCAGACTCAGAGAGGTGAAGTAACTTCCCCAGAACCACACAGCCCAAAAGTGGATGAACCAATGTAGAACTTCGTCTTCCAATTTCCTTCTCGCTCCCCCGTACTAGCAGTGTGAGTGCAGCACCTCCGTGTCCTGGTCATCATCCCCTAAGAGGAAAATTAAACTGTATCTCTCACTAGAACAAGAGTGTCTGTGTGCACCATGGATGGAAAGATGACAGGCAACCTCCATATTTTGTAGCCCACAGCACCAAAGCCCAGTCTTTGACCCCAAATCTGCTTTAGGATTGGTTCTGGACAGTAATGAGCACGTGTCATCTACTCCCCTCTCAGGAATTTACGACGTGTTTCTGGATCTGTAATTTTACACCTGATCACCAAGGTATGTCTGGAAGGAAGGTCGTTCTCAGGTCTGTGTCTGCTAAGACTTGTGTGTTCAAGGCCCCCATTTATCCATCGCAGGAGTGTGCTCAGAGGCCCTCATAAACCTGGGGTTCAGTGAGAGAACAGCAGCCACAGTAATCCCACTTCCTGTCTCCAACCGGAGTCCACGTCACCCTAACTTATAAAAATCCCAGACTCATGAAGTACTGGGCAAAAGGAGCAGGAAATGCCTTCCGGTCCCCTAACAGCTAATCAGCTTTAATCGTGCAGTTTCGGAGCTGATTGTTCCCAGCTCTGTCCCAGCTATGACTACCCTCTGTTGTTGCAGCTGATTGATGGAGAGAGCTGTTCACGGCATTACCAGTCAGCTCAGAGCATGACGTAACGATGGTGGAACAGAAAACCTTTACTTATGTGCGTGTCTGTTAATTCTTCCAGTAATGATGCTAGTCAGAAGCAGCATGGCTACATGGCTACGTGGCTGCATGTCATGGACAGTGTGCATGATCGCAGAGGCAAAAGCACACCTGTTTGCAGGTGGGCTGCCTGACCTGGCACTAACACAGAGGATCACTCTCCAGTGGCTGAACCATTAAGGTAATCAGCTCTATTTGGAGAAGCAGAATAACTTTAGTCAAATAAAAGCCAACTCAGTCAGCAACCTGTTTAATATGTTAAGCCTCAAGAACAATTGATTAGCTCAGAGGAAAGAGTATGCATTTTGGAAGCATGTGGACCTGGGTTCTACTGCTTCTTCCATCAACTTGCTGTGACCTTGGGCCTTCTGGCCTGTCTCCCAGTCCATAAAAGGGGATAATAATCATAGGATGATTACCTCAGGGCCGCTGTGGGGATTGGAGATGGCAAGTGTGATGTGCCTGTCTCAGTGCCTGGCCCAGCCCAAGGGGAGCTCGTTAGGAGGTAGTGTTGCCATTGTTATTAATGTTAATATTATTGTGCTACAGCCCTGTGTTAGCAGCTTCAAAGTGTCTGATTTCCACTGCCCCGAGTAGCAATGAATGCTCAAGTAATCAGAAAATACATCTCATGTGCTAAATTTTATGACACTATGGAATGGGGTGTCTTGGAGGGGCCTTGACCATGGACTGGAAGATGGTGGGGGGAAGTGCTCAGAGCATGGTGGGTGGGGGTATTGATATGAGTCCCAGCATGGCAGCCAGAAGAGTGTGCTTGGGGCGTGCAGAGAATGCACGGGGCTGCAGAGGCAGGAGCCTTGCACAGCCGTGGACCAGCAGTTACACTTGATGTGGTGATGTCACTTCACCCTGTTCCCCCCAACCCCTCTGCCAGACCAGCTCCTGACCACCCTTCAGGGCTTACCTCCAACATCTGCTAGTGAGCTCTCTCGTGCCTCCTTGCCCATGATCACAACCGTAATAGTAATGAGGAGAACAGCTGATGTTCGCTGAGTGCTTCCCATGTGCCAGTACCTGTGCTGAGCACTTCACACGCATTATTTCTTTTCATCCCACAACATGTGAAATGGGCAGCACTCCATTGTATAGATTGGAGAAGTGGCTTGTCTAAAGCAGAGGCCCAGGATCACCTTTATATGTTAATCCACATATCTTGCCCAGTAGACTCATGAAGGTGGTAACCAGCACCTATTCCATTTAAGGACCATCCAGTGCCTAATGTGGTAGGCCTAGCACACAGTAGGAACTCATAAATACTTGTGAATGAATGAGAAGATATTGTCATGCGTGCCACAGGGCTGTGGATCCAGAGGTACCAGGCAGATCATCAAGCGGGATTGGGAGACCTCCCTTCAGCGAAGCTCAGGCGTAAGGAACAGGGTGCTAGGGAACCTGAGTCTCTAAACAGCGGGCATCTGGGCAGGGGCTCAGCCTGGTGGACTTCCTGCCTCTGAGCCCTGCCACTTGGTGGTGGGATCTATTCAAATATCTTCTCTCTAATGTCAATAAGATTTGTGGTGGGAACTTGGGCAATGCTCAGACCACCGGTAGAGTTCAGTGGCTGGACCAGAGATGGTCACTCAGAAAAGGCAATGAAATAGGTCAAGTCAGGGGTGACAGTTGAAAGATTAACAACAGTACAGCATTAAAACAATTGAAACAGACCCAGCCCTTCAAGCGGGAGGAGGGTCTTGAGGCCACCCACTTTGCCAGTCAGTCATTAACCCATTAGGTCAGGGGTGTCAAACTCATTTTCACTGGGGGCCCCCGTCAGCTTCACGGTTGCCTTCAAAGGGCTGATGTAATTTTAGGACTGTATGAATGTAACTACTCCTTAACTAGGGGCAAGGAGCTCAGCATTACCACCGGGTAGAAACAAGGTGCTGGGCTGGATAAAACACGGTGAGGGCTGGATTCAGCCCAAGGGCCTGGCGTTTGCCACCTGTGCATTAGGTGTTTGGTCTCTGGGGGAAGACAGAGCTGGCTGAGAGGGACATTTGGCTGGGGGAGTGATCAGAACAATGGTTCTGTAACAATTAAAACATTTCCAAAAGAGTAACAACTGGTAGGTCCCTACTGGTGTGCTCTGAATACCACTAGGGTATGAGGTTGAAGTATAACTAAGAGAATTAGCCATTTTTCAAAAGCCACTAGGCCTACTTTGTGCCCTTTGTTAAAACTGGGTAATATATGAGCCTGTTTTTGTTTTGTTTGTTTTTAGATTCCACGTATAAGTGAAGCCATATTGTCTTTCTCTGCCTGACTTGTTTCACTTAGTATAATACCCTCCAGATCCATCCATGTTGTTGCAAACAGCAAGATTTCATTCTTTTTTAGTTGTTGTGTAATATTCCATTGTATATACGTACCACATCTTCATTCATCTTTCAATGGACACCTAGGTTGCTCCCATATTTTGGCTATTGTAAGTATTGCTGCAATAAACATAAGGGGTGCCTATATCTATTTGAATTAGTGTTTTCCAGAAGGGAAGGGGAATATAATGTATCACCTTTACGTGGTGACACATGATTAACTAGAATTAGTGAGGTGATTATATTGTAAGGTAAAATATAAAAATGTTGACTAGTGATTCAACTACATTGTACACCTGAAACTGATGTGACCATCATAAGATTGTATACCACTATACGTAAATAAAAAACAAATTAAAAGCGTTAAAAATAAAAAAGTAGATAATATAATCCATGACCGTTTAACCAGGCCCACAGAAACTGTAATTTCGCAGTGTGGTGAGGCTGAATTAGGACCCCACTCTCGGTGCCTGCCTGTTGCACAGACCCTCCTTTGACCTCAGGACTCCGGTATACCTGTGGGAATTAGGGCTTCCTGACATTACAGACCGAGAACCTGAGTGTCAACGAGCCAAGTTTTTTTTCTTTTGTAATGTAAGTTCTAACACTTTCCCCTTACCCCCTACTGAATCTTCCTGTGCCGTTTCGTGGGCCCTGGTTCAGCTATGGTGCCCGCGCTGCTGTTTTACACACATGTAAATCCGAAGTAGCCTTAACATCAGCTTCAGGATGCAAAGAAGCTGCTAGTATTGCAGTATTTTTTTTTTTTAATCCCTGAAATTACCAGTTGCTAAATGCTCATACTTTTTCCTCAAATACAAGAGAAGTTGGTGGCAGTAGGCCAAGAGAAACACTTAGCATTGTAGAGAGAAGTGGACTGCTATTAAAAGCCACAGAAGTCGTGAACAAAGATGATGTCATTATTAAATTCCTGGGCCTCCCTGGGAGCCCCAGGGCCAAGGGGACGGTGTCACAGTCTTCACCAAGCCAGTAAAAAGTGACAGTCACCTGCCTAATGGTGTCCGGTGACAGTGCCCCGTGCCCAGGGCCAGACAGTTTCCTGCAATAGGATCAGGGACTTTGTTGCGCTGTGTTTCCAACCTGGTGGCCCACACAGGGGACTTAAGAACTGGTGACTTTGGGCTTTGATGAAGAAAAAATCTGGACCTTTATGCATGGAGAGCACATCGAGAAGTCTGTGAGTCAGACTCTCAAACAGAGCAGAGCCCGTCTTAGGAGGATAGAGCTTTCTCACAGTTCCAGCAGTCCTGAGAAGAGGAACAATTCTTTGGGATTTCCTTAAGCTGAGTCATCATTATTGTTTTGCAAAACACAAAAGGAGCCTAGTATTCATAGTGTTAGAGACCCCCAAGTTACAAAACAAATAGGAAGTTGAGAGTAGCCAAGGAACCTAACTTTTATTCACTTTTCCCCTCTCCATCTCTCTTTTTTTCCACTCCTTCCTCACCATCCCCCATCCCAACTCACACTTTCCGATGTCCATCTCCCCAAGGTCCTGGCAGGGCACATATCGCGGTTGCAGGAATGTAGCCTGTGATCAAATCTTGGTTCTGCCACCTATCACCAGGAAAAAGAGTGATCACACCAAATCTACTTGTTAATTATTGAATAACCAGCATCCTGATTTAAGAAACAATAAAATATGGGCAATAGCTTTGCAATTTCAGGAGCATTACCTAACCTCCCTTGCTTAGCCTTTTCATCTGTAAAATAGAGGATGTAAAACCTCCCACAGTGTGAGGGTAAGGAAGATCGAGTACCATTGGATACTCATCCAACACCCTTCCATAGAGCCAACCATAGCAACGGCCCTACGGTGGGGATGACCAATATGTGGGCTCGCTCTCCTTGTCATTATGTAACTCCCTGTAGAAGAGCTTGTAATAATTGGAGATTAGATAGTTTTCAGCTGGTGGAACAATGAGGGGCACTCTCATGCTCCCTCCCTTTTCAAGCTTCCCCTTCCCAAGGATTCTGCAGGAAGCTAGATTCCCAACAGCACAATTTAGGCCTTGTTTATGACCCACACTCCCTTCTTCCCTTCTCGGAGAACCTCAGATTACTTGGGGCTCCTTAACCAGAGTTGCCTCGAGTGTCATCAGCCTTGAATACAGTGGAGGTCATATTAACAGTGCTCATTTAGTTAGTTAGTTAATTGGTTGGTTGGTTAAAAACTGTTCTCAGCCCCCTACACAGCCCCCCCCACGAGGACGGCGGCCCCTTCCTTGTTGATGTCCACACCCACAGAGCCACTCATGGCTTGCCACACCACGTCTGTCACCAGGGCCCTTCGTGAGAAAGGGGAGGAAGCTGAGGCAGTGCCGGACCAGCCCTCAGTTCTGCAGAGCCAGCCTGAGTTCTACACAGAAAAGGACTCCCTTTTCACCGTGGGTTGCACCTTATTATTTTGGGATAAAAGTGGGGCAGCTTTTGTCCCCATGTCTCCCAGGGTCCCTTATGAGGACAGTTCCTGCAGCTGCTGCCAGCAGACACTGTCCCCATAGGATTTACCCCAGCCAGGAAGCAGATTCCATGACATCCTATTTATTCCCGGTCTCTCCTGTCAGTGCCCAAGCCAGAAAATGCTGTTCTGTGAAAGACACTGGTGAGAGAATAAAGAGTCAAGCCACATACTCAGAAATATTTACCCAGCACACGTCCAGTACAGGACTTGTATTCAAAACATGCTGAGGATTCTTTCAAGACGGTTTTATTGAGCTATAATTCACATGCCACACAATTCACCCATTTAAAGTGTATAATTCAGTGGTTTTGAGAACTAAATATATTATTACATTTTTTAGGTTGTAGTAAAGTACATATAATAAAATTTTCCATTTTAACCATTTTAAGTGTACAATTCAGCGGCATTAAATCTGTTTAGTGTTGCATAGCCAACACCACCATCCATGTCCAAAACTTCATCGTCCCAAATGGGAACCCTGTCTCCATTAAGCAATAACATGCCAATCCTCCCACCCCCAGACTTTAGTAATCTCTAACCTACTCTCTGTCTCTATGAATTTGCCTATTCTATTATTTTATATAAGTTGAATCATACAGTATTTGTCCTTTCATATCTGGTTTATTTCATTTAGCATAACTTTTCAGGGGTCAGCTATGTAACAGCATGTATTAGAACTTCATTCCTTTTTGATGTTTGAATAAATTTTCGTTGTACAGCCCTGGCTGGCGTGGCTCAGAGGATTGAGTGCTGGCCTGTGAATCAAAGTGTCGCTGGTTTGATTCCCAGTCAGGGCACATGCCTGGGTTGTGGGCCAGGTCCTGGTAGGGGGTGCATGAGAGGCAACCACACATTGATATTTCTCTCCCTCTCTTTCTCCCTCCCTTCCACTCTAAACATGAATAAAGAAAATCTTTTAAAAATTTTTCATTGTACATATATGTTTTCTTTATCCAGTCGTATGTTGGTGGACACCCAAGTTGATTCCACCCTTTGGCTGTTGTGAATAATGTTGCAATGAACATCGACATCCTAGTATCTGTTCAAGTTCTTGCTTTCAGTTCCTTGGGGTGTATGCCTAGGAGTAGGATTACTGGGGTCATCTGGTAAGTCTCTATTTAGCTTTTTGAGGAACCACTACAATGATTTTACATAGAGGCTTATGTTTTTACATAAGTTTTTAGATAAAATAGGTTTGTCTAATTTTTCCTTTGTACAATAGCTGGTTCTTTTGGTATCATATCTATGAATGCTTTGCCAAATCCAGGGTCTTGAAGACTTACCCCTATGTTTTCTCCTAAGAGTTTTATGACTGTAGCTCTTATAGTTAGGTCATTGATTAATTTTAAGTTAATTTTTGTATTTAATGTGAGTCAGGGTCCAACTTTACTTTTTTTGCTTGTGGAAATCCAGTTGTCCCAGCACCATCTCTTGAAGAGACTACCCTTCACCTTATACGCTATTGCCAAATGAAAGAAACTAGGCTACATGATTCCAGTTGAAGGACATTCTGGAAAAGGCAAAACTGTAGAGACAGTAAGGAAAACAAACAAACAAAAGACACAAGCCTCATTATTTGCTAGAGTTGCCAGAAGAGGAAGGAGGGAAGGATAGGGAAAGCACATTAGATGTTTAAAGCATTGAAACTTTTTCGTATAGTACTGTAATGAAGGGTACATAATATAATGCACTTGTCAAAATTCATGGAGTCGCGGCCAGGTGCCTTGGTTAGTTCGAGCATCTTCCTGTACACCAAAAGGTTGTGGATTTGATTCCTAGTCAAGGTATACCTAGATTGTGAGTTTGATCCCTAGTTGGGGTGCTACGGGAGGCACGAATAGATGTATTTCTCTCACTTCGATGTCTGCCTGTCTGTCTCTCTTCCCTTCCATTTCTAAAATCAGCAACTATATCCTTGGGCAAGGATTTAAAAAAACAAAACAAAACAAAAAAAAAACCTCATAGACTTTACAGTACAAAGAATGGACCTTAATGTATCCAGACTTTTAAAAATCATTTAATAGGTCGGAGGATCCCAGGAAAGAATGCAGACTGTGATAAGAGAATCTAACAACTGTGTAATACAGCCTTAGTGAAGACGGTGAAAGGAAAAGGACTCACCTGAGCAACTTTGAAAATGAGTGGACTTTGTAAGACTAAAGACAAAAGGAACTGCACATAAGCAAGGTGCTCTAGTGGATAAAGCAGTCTCCCACTGTGCACAGGTTAACAACTTTGGTACTGCTATATCTGTACACTGGAATTGAATAATTGAGTAAATGGATAGCAGATCATGGGAGCTAAGTTTGTCACTGTTAGCATGAGAATTTACAGATTAGCAATGTGAAGAGGCCAGAATGATCCATGTGGTAATGGATTAGAGTTAGACACATTAGTATGAACTTGTCTAGCTTAATAGAGATTTGTTTTCTTGCTGTCAGCTGAGAGGGACTAGAAACAATGAGACCTCCGTAGTAAGAAGCACAAGTAATAAGTAGAGCCCAGATCTTGGTTTCTAACACCATGCTCCAAAAAAGAAATCAGGCCTTTTGGGAAAAAATAGCTGATTCTAGGACTGGGGCAGGCAACATAAAACATGAGCCTGGAGCATCTTTAGTAGCAGGAAGGAAGATGGGAGGGAAGTAGGAAGAGAGGGAAGGAGGGAAGGAAGGGAGGGAAGAAAAGAAGAGAAAGAAAGGGAGAAAGTAAAAAAGGAAAGGAATAAGAAGAAATTATGAGAGTCCAGGGGACTGGCGCCTACTGAAAGAGTTCCCAATGACCAATTGGATGAAACATTTTGAGCAAGAAAATAAATAAAGTGCTATTGAATTATAACCCCAAATATAAAATAAATACCCATGATATAAATAAATGATTGAATGAATAAATGAATGGGGTAGAAGAGACCAATCTCCCATGCAGAAAAATTCCAAAAAAAGGACTAACTTGACATTGGAGACACCTGACAGGCACTAATTTAGCCAAGCACCAATAAATCAAAAGCTGGTAGTATGTACCTTAATCTAGTACCATGGAAATGACACTTTACTTCTGTGGTCTTCCTCCAGAAAACACACGCATACACACACACATATACATACTTATCCCCAGCCTAATCATGAAAAAAAAAATCAGACAAATTCCAGTACAGGGGTATAAATCTCAAGGTCATCAAAAACAAGGAAAGTCTGAGAAACTGCCAGAGCCAAGAAGGACCTAGAGAGACACGGTGACTAAAGGGAATGTGGGATCCTGAATAGGGTTCTAGGGGGAAAAAAAAGAACTTTAGGTAAAAACCAAGGTAATCTGAATGAACCATGCAGTTTGCTTAATAATAATAGTGTATCACTATTGGTTCATTAACTCTAATGAATGTACCGTACTTATGTGAATATTAATAACAGGGGAAACTGGGTGAGGAGGATCTAAGGCAACTCTCCATACTAGCTTATCAATTTTTCTATAAATGTTAAGTGTTCAAAAAATAGATTCAAAACAGCAAAAACAAAAACAAGCCCAAAACCTGACAGTGTAAGTATTTTCCCCATTTTTCCAGGAAGAAGCTGCAGCTCAACAGAGTCAAAGTAACCAGCAGAGACGCCCGGCTGCTCTGAGTCCAGGTGGGGTCTGAATCCAGGGCCCTTCCTGTTGAGTCACAGGGACTTTGCCTGTCTGTGGATGCACCCTGTTCCGTTCCTTGGTTTCCTGCACACCCATCCACGTGTGTGTATTTCTTTTCTGTTCTCCCCAGGGGATGGCCTTTACACTTGAAGAAAGGATGCAGCTTGGAATCCACGGCCTAATCCCGCCCTGCTTCCTGAGCCAGGACATCCAGCTCCTCCGGATCATGCGATACTACGAGCGGCAGCAGACTGACCTGGACAAGTCAGTGCCTGAAGGCTACTCTCTATGCCTGAGCCCTGGGCTCAGTTTCCTGTGGCCCACAGAGTGCATTTTGTATACTCTCCAGCTGGGAGAGGCTGAGAACCTTTCCAAGAAATCCCAGATCCAGCCCTGCCTTCCAAAGGGGTGCTGATCTCCCTGAGGGACAGGGCTTGTTATGATTGAGGCAGTTGGCATGTTCTGGTAGGACTGGGAAAAGAAACTGAATTCCAATTAGCAAAACCTGGGAGGGCCTCTGGGAAATGGTGGAGCCTGAGTCAGCCCCAGAGCACCACCAAGAGGACTTAAGCAGACAGCAGTGGGTTCACAGATGACATTTCACTCAGAGGAAAGAGTGGAGTACAGATGTAGGGACAGGTGTGTTAGGGAGGTAGGGCATGGCTCAGGTTCCTGGAACAAGGGGAGCATGATAGAGAAGAGAGAAAATGGGCAGGGATGCCTTGGGAAGGACCTGAGATGTCGTAAGCTGGAGGCTCATATAAAGGGGAGTAATTGATAATCCTGCCGCCCCTCTTGGATTCTCCCCAGTGGGAACATAGACATGAAGAGCCAAGTGGGAAAGAAAGGGTCAGCTTTACTAAAGAAGGCGGTGATCCCCAGGTCACATGGCAAAGCCAGGTAACTGGCTCTAGAGTCTGCTTTTAACATCTCTGCTATGCCACAGCTAAGAGGCATCAGAGCTTAGTGGCTACAAGGCTAGACTCTAATAACAGAGCAAATTCAAATCATCATTCTACCTCTGTTTTTTAAATATTTTATTTATTTATTTTTAGAGAGAGGGAAAGGGAGGGAGAAAGAAAGGAAGTGAAGAAAATCAGTGCAGAAGAGAAACATCGATTGGTTGCCTCTTGCACACCTCTAACTGGCCCCTGGCCAGGAATCAAAGAGGTGACCTTTCAGTTTGCAGGCCAGTGCTCAATCCGCTGAGCTACCTGAGCCAGGGCTTCATTCTAGCTCTCAATAGTGAAAGTTACTTAGCCTCTCTGGATCATTCCCCCTCTGTACAATCAGCAGTGCCTAACTCAAAAGGTTATATAGCGAGGGTTAAATATATTAGTATTTGTGATGTGCTTAGAACAGTGCCTGGCACATAGTAGGTACTATGTAAGAGCTTATTCAATAAACATGTCACCTTGCTATGGGCTCCAGCAGAAGTCTAGGGAGCAGATAGAGCTCCCCCTACTTATCTATAGAGCTCAATGGCCAAGACTTTGAATCATTAAGAGTGTAGCCATCCCTCTAGCAGCAGAGCTCAGCAGCTTGTCAGGGTCATCCTGCGCCCATCTTCCTAAGCTCCCGCCACACCATCCATGGTTTCTAAGCAGTAGTGGATAATCCCCCCGACTCCTGAAGCACTAAACTCAGTGGATGTTACAGTAACCCCAAGACCATGCTGCAACACAGGCCAAGTGTCCTCTTCCTTTGTTCCCTCACTTAGACTGGGACAAGCCATGTCACCCCGAGGAGCAAACCAGAAAGTACACAATGATCCAACTAACAACCTGAGCTGTGCCTAACTTTGAACAATCTGAACCTCCTTCACTTGTTAAATTTACAAAGAAGAATGAAGGTCCAAAGTGAAATCCTCTTTCCCAGAGATATTAAACTATAAAAATTAAAGTCAAAAATCCTTTTCTCCCCAGTTCATTCCTGCTAGATGGACATCATTTGTACGCCTGGGAAGACATGCCAGGCTGGGGGGTGGGACTGTGTCTGATCCTGGGAGCTCCAGGGGGCTTGCTGCACATGCTCTGTTGACTACTCTGACCCCCTCTTTCCTGGGGTCCCTCATTTCAGCAGGTGCTTGGGGAACGCTAAGGAGGCTCCCAGCTTCTTTTGGATAAGGGCAGGGTAAATGTTTAATAACTGGCTCTGGGGCAGGGGGTGTGGAAGCCCTGATTTAGAGTATTTGCCAGTTTTCATGGTGTAAATAATCCCACCATGACTGACATCAGGTTGACAACTTGATGTCACTGACTAGAGAACTGGGAGGAGATGTGTGCTAACGACTCCTGGTTAAGGCATTCTTGTGTTGGTAATGAGTTGAGATCCTGGCTGTTCTAAGTATAAATCCCTCTTTCTTAAAAATACCTTCTAAAACACAATTTTCATTCCAGACTGGTGCCTTTGGTGGGAAAAGAGGGGCTGAGGCACCAAGATGTCATAAGACTTCCCCGAAGCCACACAGCTAGTAAACAGCAGAGCTGGGATTCAAACCCAGGACTCTGACACCATGCCCAGGGGTCATTCCCCTGTCGGAGGGCCTCACCCCATGCCAGGCCAGGATCTCAAGTGCCTCCATACTCTCTCCCAAACCGGTCTGGAAAGGTTGTGATATAGCGGTCACTTATCCCTCATTGTGAATTTCAAGCCCTGAGGGCTTTTTTTTTTTCTCCCAGAGATTTTTGCCTTTTTAAGAATGTAAATGAAAGCCTCTTTTCCTGGCTTTTAGTGATTTCAGGCTTCAGGGAATAGATGAGAGAGATTTTGGAGGAACACACTTCCTGGGATCACTTGGTACTCAGCCACTTGTGAACACTGCTTGTGACCAAAACCAGCCCCGTGTGTAGGTGAGGCCAGTTCAGGAAGCACTGGTATGTCGTCCTTGACCCAACTCCACCCTCAGAGTGTTACTCCTCCGTTGCATTCATTAATAATAACATAACTAACCGTCTTGCACAGTGGTTAGGAGCACAGATTCTGCAGTCTGCCACCTTGGGTGAGTCATTTCATCTCTCTGGGCCTTGGTCTCCTTTGTCTCTCAAATAGGAACTGTAGTGCCTGCCTCACAAGTTGTTGTGAGTTTTAAATGAGTTAATGTAACATACTTAGAACAGGACCTATACCGTGTATAAAAACAAGCACCATAAGGCAGGTACCGTTCCTCACAGTTCATAGATGAAGAGATCCACGCTTGGGGAGATGGGTGCTTAGCCTGCGAACATGGCCGAGTGGGAGCCCTGGGTCTTTGCATGAGCAGCCTCTCCAGCTGCCACCTATGCTGCTCATGTGAATAGCTTGGTTCTTGTCTCCCTTTCTAAGGTACATCATTCTCATGACACTCCAAGATCGGAATGAGAAGCTCTTCTACCGCGTGCTGACCTCCGACGTGGAGAAATTCATGCCCATCGTGTACACGCCCACCGTGGGGCTGGCCTGTCAGCAGTACGGCCTGACCTTCCGAAGGCCCCGGTGAGCCATCTGGGGACCAGGGCTCAGGGAGGGGGTGTCTCGTTGAGAGGAATCAATTCTTTCTGCTGGCCTTGCTTATTGCAACTCTGAAGGCTACATTCTGATCAGGCCAGAAGCCCAACAGGGAAACATTTGATCTTAAGGCCTTGGAAAATGACCCCGTCTGCAGAGATATGGGCACAGAGAGAGTGTGTCACAAGAGGATAGCAGAGCTTCTGCGCTGCAGAATAAGTGCTCAATGTGTTATCCAGAGTTGGCCTGAGAGGCATTTCAGATTTTTTTCTCTCATTATCTACCTAACAGCTCCCCTACTATCCCTCCTTGTCTGGTCCTCCCCAAAGTACCGACAGCTCTATAGCCATTTGGGGAGGGTGAATGATGGAGTGTTGGAGAGCAGAGACTGAAATCTCTTGCTGACTCAGAGAACCAGCATTCCTTCCTTTGGGCTCCACTCAGATTCCACTGGAAATGTCATTCTATTAGGCCAAAATTTGGCACTACATTTTCTTTTAGAGCCAAAGAATTTGGGGGCAGTTTTCCAAAGATAGTGTTTGGGTTTTTTTTCTCCCATGGTGAGTTCAGAATATATATATATATAATATATATATAATATATATATAATATATATATATAATATATATATATAAAATAAAAAGGGGGGAATGAGAGGATTTTCAAAAGGTCCTCAGTGCATGGTGTCTGGTAATTATCAATATACAATTCTAGCACTAATGATACAAGAGCCACCTGGGTTTATTGTATATAATGGGACACTGTTTTAGTCAGTGTTAGAATATGTAAGTGGGCACTGGGCACATATGTGTAACTCACATTTATAGAGAGCTTATAAATCTGTTTATAAATTATGTGCTATCTGAGGAACATGTAACCATGGATCTAGAACATCTTTTGTCAATTTGGAAAAATAGCCCTCCAGTTCTGAAGCCAGCATTTGGGATGGGCACCGCACGCCAGTCACTGGCACCCCAGCTGCCTGCTCTCGTCCTCTCCTGGTCCCACGGTTACCATTGGCGGAGCACATCGTATCAGGCCGTGTCCTGATGGGGGTGTCCAGCTGTTGAAGCAGGCTTACCACTCAGAACAGCTGTGCTTCTGCAGTTCTATTGGGGGATGGGGATTGGGGGGAGGGACACTGCCCAGGGCCGTGTAGCACTTCTGGCGTTCAACCTGCCTCTTTCTACAGGAAAGAGATGCCTGTTCTTCTATTCTTATCCCCAAAATCGACACTGGCAGAGACATTGGGAGCTGACAGGACACACCTAAAGGATGCAGGACCCTATTTGTCTCCCAGTTTCCGCTCAGAAACTGCTTCCACGTCCTTCCTCCTGCACAGGGCAGGTCAGCTCAGGTCATTCCCTCCTCTAAGGCCATCAGCAGCCCCTAAACGCCTCCAAGAAACAAGTCCAGTACTTTGTACAAAGCTAAGCCTGTCGTAGCCCAGCCCATACTCAGAAATCCCATGTTCCAACTACACTCTGGATCTCTTCTCCGTGCCCAGGAAGACCTGGTATTCTCCTCCTCCATGCCTTTGCACATGTGGCCCCCTCTGCCTCAGGGCATTCTCACCTATCCACATTCTCTACCCACCCAAACTGAGGTGATCCTTCAAGGCCCACCCCAAGGGTCAGCTTCTCTGCGGAGCCCTCCTTGGTCCCCTCAGGTGAAACTGATCACTGCCTTCTCAGCCTCCCCACAATCAATTACACATGCTTCTAGTCCATAGTGTTATTTTTTGTATTTTATGTGTTTCATTATGTGTATATCAGTCTCCTCTGCTGGAACGCTCACTTCTTGAGGGGGCAGGAAACTTGTCCGAGCCATTTGTGTCTTCAAGACCAGTGCTTGGCAAGCAATTGCCGCTCGGATGGGAAAGTAGATTCTGTGCTGCCTGGGAGTTCTAGTCTGCTTGACCTTGGGCAAGTTTCCTATCCTCTCTCAGCCTTAATTTCCACATTTATGAAATGGAGGTAGTAACACCATGTAGCTCAAATAACCATTGTGAGGGTAAGATGTGATTGTGGATAAGTATAAATGGCATGAGTGTATGTGTCTGCTTTCCTTCAGTAACGACTATAGAAGGAAGGAAGGACTGATAGATGGAGAATCACATTATGCATATGCACTTTTACGTGTGTCCGAAGAAAACAGTCACTGCACACATAATGAACTAACACACTTAACTACAGACACGATTTGGCTCTTTGCCAGGTAAAACCCAGTGTTACCTGAAGAGGTGCTTTAGCCCTTGCAGCATGGCTCACTGCCTCCGCTGGCATGCAGCTGAGACCTAATGGAACTGCGAGGCCATCCCACTCCCACTCCCACTCCCACTCCCACTCCCGGGCTGTGTGGAAGCCCTCTTCCCACAGACTCTGTGCACTAGCCTGTGAATTCTCTTGTTGGTTCCAGGCAAATCAGTATCTGGGTCAGAAACCTGCGTATAGAATAGGCTCGTAAAGATAGAATTTGACCCCAGAGCCCACTCTGTAATCCAGGCAACACACAAGACTAAATTTGAATTAATGAACATTTACGGAGCAGCAATCAGGAGACACTGTAAAGTTACCCCACAGAACAAAGTACAGTTTTTGACCTCAAACAATTTACCAACACAGTGAGGGGGCAGGCAGTAATAATATAAGTTAAATATAATAAAAGTTACAAGGAAATAGGATATTTAATAGGGACAAAGAATTACAAGGATACAAGGGAGAGGAAAATTTATTTTCTCTGTGGACAGAAGGAATGCTCCACAGAAGAGCTGACATTTGAACTGGTCCTGGAAGGTTGACTAGGAATTCCACAAATAGAGAAGGAGGGCTTGGCTCTATAGGCTGTGTAGACGCTGGGTTAGTCAGCTCACTTGGATATCTTCCCATCTTCTGTGTCTGGATAGGAAGGTAAGGGGACTGGAGCTAGGTCTCCACATCCATTGGCTTGTAGTGGAGCCTTCCAACGTCCTGTAAGGTTAGTTTGGTAACTGTATCTCCATTTTACAGGTGAGGATTTTCAGGTGACCAGAGGACAGGAACTTGTCCAAGATCACAATTGGCAAGCAGTTGGTGAAATCAGAATTCTGACTGTGGGAACTGGGGAAAGCCACACCAAAGGGGTGGTATTTGAGCTGGGTCGTCAAAGATGAATGCAACGAATTGCGACAAAAAGTTTTCATCTACAGCGATCCAACCATACCCACCTCCATCTTGCTAGAATTCACAGCCTCTGGGGCCTCATGGTGGGTGGAACAGGAGAGTGGAGGGTCTGTATGGGAGAATCAACCAGGGGTTCTGCTCAACAAAGAGGAAGGTCTTAGTCTCCTTCCCACCACTGGGGGGTTGGATGAATGGGGAGCTATTTCAGACTCAGGTCTAGGCCCCATTAGTGGTTTTTCAGTGGGTCAGGGATGGAGAGGAGCATGGCAGCAGAATGGGGGGTGCATGTGAGTGCAAATGGGGCCCTGCCAGCCACTTGAGCCCAGAGGGCCCGGGCAGCCCTGAGTGGGTGTAAAGTGGGTGCTGCAGAAGCTGGGCATCTAGCGTGGGAAACAGGTGTGCAAATCCACATGGAACCTACAAGTGAGCTGGGACCAGGAGAAAAGCATACTGATAACTGCTTGCTAAAGGCCAAGTACTATCCTAAAATCTTTACATGTATTAACTCACTTAATTATTACAACCCCCATAAGAGGTAGGTACTATAATCATCCCATCTGTAGATGAGAAAACTCACTCACAGAGAACACCTTGCCCAAAGTTACAGAGCTCATAACCTGCAAAGCCAGGACTCAAACCCATGCAGTCTGAACCAGAGTGTGGACAGGTAACCACTCCACTTTACCACCTCCTGTCTTTGGGGACTGTGCACATTCAGTGGGCACTCAGGGAAGGGTGTCCTTGCAGCTCCAGGAATGACTGATTGCCCAGGCGTCTAAGGTGGGGATTGCTGCTTACCATTTCCAGCCTCTCCTGGGAGGGAGAGGTGCAGCCAGGCCCCTGGGCCCCAGGCTGGGTGGGGCTGAAGCAGGCCGTCTTGAATTCATCACTCTCTGCACAGACCTCTTGACTATGCTTTCCACCAACTCTCCTTCAGGTGATTACCCAATTAAGTTATTTGACATGTGACATTTTGAGCTGTTGCTCCGGGTTTTCATCTGGCTGCTTTCCAGGTGTTGATTCCACACCTGCCTCACTCCTGAGGGAAATGAGAGTTTGGGCTCCACCCCAGCCTTGAGCTTCATCTGAGGCCTGGCTGAGAAGGGCTTTGCGGATTAGCATCTGAAGGGAGGACAGCTCCACGACCAAACACGCCAAAACCGAGAGCCAGTCCTTCTCAGTTTCTGAAACACAAACATTCCTGCCAGGTTCCTGGAAACAATAGAGTCCTCTGTGAAAGAGCCTGCGCCCCCCAAAGCTAATTAGATCCAGCTGATGCTAAAACTGAACCTCCAACATGCCTGGGGCTCTGCATCACCTCACAAGGGAGATACCAGAGTATCCTGGGGCACCCAAGTAACCCTGGGCAGAGGATACACGACAGAAGGTTCTGGGCTCTGTGCAGCCCCCTGCCCGGTCCTGCTTCTGTCCTAGCATACCATCTGCATGTGCCCTCATGGGTTGGGCACCTGGCTAGCCTGGCTTGAAGGTGTGCCCCCTGAAAGTCGTAAGTGTGTGACTTAGCAGAGACGAAAGCCAAAAGTGAGTCTGCATGGGAGGCCAGGACAGAATTCAACCAGGGAAGTAGTTTGCTGTCCAGTGTGAGTGAAGACTCTCCCCGCCCCAGGCCTCCTGCCTCTTCACCAGCCCTGTCTTCACCCTCCTTGTCCTCCGGGGTTCCCAGAAATGTGCACACACCCACAGACCTAACAGTTGCCAGCCTGTGTGGAGCCCAACCTTCATGGGTGATGAGGGCTGGATTGCAGGTGGTGGAAGGGGCACAGACTTTGAACCTGGACAGGCTTGGCCTTGAATCTCAGCTTCTGGTGACTTTTGACAATTAATTTAGCACCTCCTCAGCCTCCTCATGTGTAAAATGGGTATAACGCTCATTCAAGTGGCTGCTTGTGAGGATTTCATGAGATTCCACATGAAAAGGGCCCAGCTCATCTAGGTGCCCCACGGCTGTGATCTGCTGGACCCAGCACCCCCAAGATCTGCCCTGTGACTCAGTCATCCCACCCAAAAGTCTAAACTGTAAACCAACAGGGCATGTCAGTCCCCTGAAATGCCTCCAAACACCCTGTTGTTTGACTCACACCTTAAATGATTGGTCCTTTTGCTTAACCAGCAACCTGTGAGCACTGAGAGGCTGTAGAAGGTTAGGCAGGTGAGGGTGGGAAGTAGGACTTGGTTTCACCAGTTGGAGGCTCCAGGGAAGACACCTGAAGACATATTTGGATTTGAGCAGAGCCAGCAGCCATTGGCCTTGAGCCAGGCTGTTCTCTCTCTGACCTGCACACAGGTAGGCATCTGCACACAGTCTCCCCTGTAACATGCGTGCAGGAGATTAACAGCTACCATTTATTAAACACTTACAGTGCTCATGGTTGGCCCTGGGCTACCAACTTTACGTACTTTATCTCTGAGCCCTACAACATCCCCAGAAAGTACTCTACCCAGGTGAAAACTAAGGCTGACTTGTCTAAGATTTTGCAGCTGACCCACAGCCAATTTCCCGTATCTTTACTGCATTCACAGTGCAACGTCTTGTGGCCCTGGTAACCATGACGCCTCAGAAATAAATACCCACCTTCTTGCCTTCACATCTACTCCCTTGGGTGACCTGTCTGCACATTTGAGGGGGGCGTGCACACACACAGTATGCTGTGGTGGACAGAGCACTGGGAACGGAGTCCAGAGGCAGTGGGCCCACTTCCCCATCAATAGCCATGTGGCCTGGAGCCCTGCTACCTCCCCTCCTGAAGCCTGGATCGCAGGCACCACCTTCCGTGTGGAGTGGTTGTGACGGTCGGAGGAGCTAAAAGTGTGGTGAACGTACTTTATCAATTGCGAAGTCCCTCACCAGCCTGAAGGGGATTACTTTTCCTATCTCCCGTCCCTCACATTAACCCCATAAAAGGGTGTGTGAAAGGCCCACACTCACTTCCCACTCACTAGATCTGGTGAGCCTTTGCCTCGTTTTTTTCCTTGTGTGTTTGTTTTACATTGGAGCCCTTTTATCTTCACCCACCTCCACCCATATCAACACACACGGAGGGACTCCTGGGGCAAAAGCCCCTGCTTCCTAAGTGCCCACTAGAGCCATTTCTAGCTATTTACAGGACCAATGGGTGCCAACACCTTGACCAAAGCCATTCTGAAAAACAAAGACCACCTTATCTCAGCCTCTTCCAGAAGACCCTTGACACCTGGGCACAGTTCGCCATCTGGACTCCAGCACAGCTGTCAGCCCTTCAGGAACGTGAACACACACACTCTCTCACACACAGTATCTCTCTCTCACACTCACATGCACTCACACACTCCCAGCATAATTGGGAGGCAGGCAGAAAGCAAAGATTAGCCTCATCAGTCTCCTCCCCATCCTCAGGACACCAAAGTGCTGATGCCTTTGGCCAAGCCTGAGCCACATCCAATAACGCCCAGGACCCTCTGCCAAACGGTTCCAGCTGTGCTGCTAGAAGGGCTTCCGGCGCAGAGTAAGCACAAGGTCTACAGCTGGGTCTGCTTAGTTCCTCATCTGGCCCCTTCAGTCCCCCAGCCTCGGTGTTATGGACAGAGCACTGGGGCAGGAGTCAGGAGACCTGGGTTCAAGCCTTTGCCACCCGCTTTCTGACTGACTCTGTAGGCGAGTTGCTTAGCTCCTCAGTCTCAAATAACAATGAAAGGGTTGAATTGCAGGCTTCTGTGATCTCTTCCAGCTCTGGCCATTTATGATTAATAACTCAAACTCTAGTACCAAGTTAAAAATGAGATCTTTAAGTGAACCCCAGTCACATTATGTAGCTGAGCCTATACTTCCCCACCAGTAAAATCAGGAGGGTTGTGTTAGAGCAATTGTTGGAGTTTTGCACTAAAAGCAGTTGGGGGCTTAATCAGAATCCCTGGGGGAGGGCCCAGGCAGCATTAGTTCTCCAAAGCTCCCTGGGGAATCTCATGAGCAGCAGGAATCTCTGAAGCACTTCCCAGGTATGGATATTCTGTGACTTTTAGGGAGCTGATCACCTGCAGCCCGTGTTTTCCAGGCCACCCAGCCCAGCAGTATATTGGAGAGTGGGGTCATGACAATATAACAGAACCTCCACCTCCAGCTCAGCCCTCAGCAAACCAAACTGCCGAACCCCACTGCCAAGCTCCCTCACGTCTCATTCACAGGGTGGGGGGCGGGGGCGGGGTGGTGGTGGTGGGGAGTCTCACATATGCTTTCCTCCTCTCTCCCCCAGTTCCCTCCTGAAGCCCCTATTGCTGCACAGAAGTCACCCCTCACCCAAACTGCACACCCATCCTGTCAATAGTTGATTAGATGGGAAAAAGCACCAGACCAAGGTGACTCATCCTTTGGATAAGCATGTGACCCATGCATCCTGGCTCAAAAGACGAGCTGGTCCAGAAGAAGTCCCTTGCAGGAATGTGAACTGAATGAGACATGGGAAAAGCAATATGGAAAAATTGTCCCATTAGGAAGGGAAAAAGCAAAAAGGATGCAATGACTTAGACTTTGGCCATGGTAGACCAAAGGCAAATACCAGCTATGAAGGAACAAAACTAAGCGCAGGAAGTAAAGGAACAGATTGTGGAGAGAGAACAGGACAGACGGCAGAGAGCGAGGAAGAAACAGGCACAGCAGTGACAGTTCTTAGAGCTAAGTTCCCGGCAGCATTCCACTCCAGTGCCCGCTCACGGATTTACAATAAGCTCTTTTTCTTCACAGGTAACTTAAGTGAACTTCTGCCTTGGGTAACCAGAAGAGCCAAGCTGAAAAACAGTTGTGAAATTAGACGGGTCTGATTAGTAATACCCTGATCCCCTTGCTAATCGGGTGGGTGGGGCTAACTTTAAAGTAGGGCGTCTCCAACTTTATCTTGCATTGAAATCACCTGAAGGGCTTGTTAAAACATAGATTCAGCAGGTCTGGGATGGGGCCAGAGAACTGACGTATCCAGCAAGTTCCCTATGATGCTGATGCTGCTGGTGCACAAACCACACTTTGTGAACTACTAGGTTAAAGGCTGGTGAAAGTGAAAAATGAATAGAGCCCATCTGAGGGAAATAGAAGGAGCAGATCCTTCCAGGCCCCGCTGGGAGTCACGAGGTTCTTCTCCCGGTTTTATCTGTGTGACCTTCAGTCAATCCCTCACCCTGTCTGGGCCTCGATTTCCTCATCTATGAAATGAAAGGATTTTACTAGGTGATCCTGGGGTCTCCTTCCAACCCTTACAGCCTGTTAATATTTGAACAGATTAGAGCACTGTGCTATAAATTTGCCTCTAAGTTTGCTGACATTTAAGGGAGGAAAATTCAGAAGTAGATGAAAACATGAACTTCTCATTTTCTGCCAAGTATAAGCTTGCAGGCTTATCTACAAAAGTGTTACTTTTGCTGAGAGCTCTGACTCACACATGGGCACCTTCCCAGACAGACCAGATGGGCAGTCCAGGGCCTGTTAGGGAGTGCTCGGTGCCATGGCTTGGCAATTGATGCTGGAATCGATCTAAGGAAGGTGGTACGAGGAGGCCTTCCAAAGTGTGAGGTTGTTTGGCTCTTTGACACCAATGTTACAATGTTTTATGAAGGAAGTTAAATTGTCTCTGTGCCCCACATCACTGACCTACTTTGGAACAGAGAGACGGAGGAGAGAAGGATCGTTTATTTTTGCGTCTGAATCACATGGGATTCAATCACCGAAGGAATTCGTTTATTCTTTTTGAGATGAAGTTTTGAGATTTCCATACAAAAAAAAAAAGAGTAAGTTTGTACTTAATTCATGTGACCTGCCAGGGACTTTAGCATCCAGAAGGAGCCATGGGGGAGGACAGAGGACGACACGCCTCAGCCATCTATGAGTGTAGAGGTTGAGAGTAAAGGTGAGAATGGGTAGAAACCCCACAGGGATGCAAAGATTATATTTTCCCGCTCAAGCTGGAGGCAGATGAGCTTCATTAACTAGAATGTTCTGGGTTGACTTCCTTTAGCCAAAGGTAGATTTCTCCAGAAATTTAAGCAAACTGATTTCTGTTTCTATTTGATCTGACTCTGTCCTTCTCTTCCTTTGTTCCTGGCCATCCCAGCCATGGTGATCAAAGGAATAGGTGTGAGAGAATTTCCTTACTGGGAAGAAAATATATCCATACAGCAGGAGTTGAGTAGACCTTTTCTTAAATAACCTTGATCTCCCATTAACCTATAAAATACATGAAAGCTTATGTTTGCTCAAACCAAGTTTAGTCCAGAAAGAGTGGCTTCCTAAGAGATGCTTCAAGTCGTACAAATGTTTTGAAAGGTTCTGGACTAGAGGAAGAGTAAAGAATTATTGCTGTGGAATTTCTTGAAGAAATGCGAAGACCACCTTGCCAGAAAAGAACCCTACCACCAGCTGGCCAAGCCCTACATCCCCATATTGCATTCATGTCCTTTTGTCAGTCCACTGCACCTACAGAAATCCCCTCAAATTTCCCATGAGCCCTGGAAGGGGGTAGCATTGTAAACTTCATGCATTAACTGATTTCTTAGAGACTCATCTAAAAGCAGCATTTCCCAAGACCTTAGAGATTGGGACTTAGTTAGAAAGGAAAGTTTTGTTTGTTTGTGTGCTTGTACAGGTGAGGGATGAGAAGGAACAGATCAAAAAGATCCCATCTAAGGTACTGGAGATGGAAACAAGGGTCAGAAGGGACCCCAGTGTGGTGTGAACATTGTCCAAAATGGAAGGAAGCAAGAAGAAAAGTTAAAGGAAGAAAGGTAACGTGAATGTGGGAAGACGGACTTCTCCAACTTCACATGGTTTGTCATAGGAACTTGTCTCTGGATCACAAGCTTCAGAGGGAAAATGAAGTGTCTTGTTCTCCCCTGAGACTCCCATGGTGCCAAGCATAGTGCCTTCGGGCATCTACCAGAGAGGTCACCTGAAGACCGTCTTCTGAATAGGTTCAACGAGCATTAATTAAGCACCATCTTTATGGCTGGCCATCTTAATAAGTACATGAAAGATCCGAATGGACTAGTCTCTTTGTGTTCTTTGTCCTTGAAGAGTCTGCAGCCCAACTAAGGAACAGATATAAGCCAGGGAATAAAGTGTGTGTTGTCTAGTTTACTTTGAAACTATTGAGGTAATTCAGTATGGTTAAAAAGAAAAATCTCCCCACTGAATTATTGATTCTTGATCAAAATCCTGAGAGGAAGATTTTGAATCATGTAGGGGAAATGGCCCAGCATAGTCCTTGGCATAGAAATATTTAATGGATGAGTTTAAGCAGGAGGAACTGCTTAAAGCAAAACGTGTGGCTGAAACTAGCCAAGAATCACAGGCTCTCAGGACTAGGAGTGAGGAAGACAATGCTGATTGCCCCTTCCTCCTTCTTAAAAAAATCCCCAGGCTTGGGGGCATTTTTCCCCCTCAGTTATCTTTCTTTCCCTAAACGACCATATGCTTTCAGCAAGACTTGGCCCTTCCCAGCACCAGGCAGTCGGTACTAATTAACTCCAGGTAACTATAGTATCCCCTTGCCAGTGACAATTCTGCTCAAAAAGGTGTGAGGGTGATCAGCCAAAGGGCTTCTGTGAGGGTTTTTCTTATCGCGAGAGCTCCCTCTTCCCTGGATGTTTTCCCATCTGCCAGGGACGCCTGAACTGTGATGACCATCCTGCAGACATGAGGGAAACAGCTCTAGGAACAAGCCTATCCTGCCCAGGGTGGTAATGTGGGGAGCCTGCATCCTTGGTGACACTGTTGAGCCACTGAATAAACAATTCCTGGAGCTGTCTTCCCCTGGACTTGTTGTTTTGTGAAATAAATTTCCTCTTTCCGTCCCGTTGAGTCAAAGTTGTCAGTTACCTACAGCTGAAAGCCATTTCCCTTCCTGATGGGATGCTTGAATCACTCCTGTCAGATAACAATAGCTCCTGTTTATTTGTTCAGAGCTTCCAAGGCACCAGGCAGCCTCTCGGTGCTTGACTCTTTAGGCCCCTCAACATCTCTTGTGTGTGATACTGCTCGGCACATTTTTATGAAGAGGAAATGGGGGCACTGAGATTTACAGTAACCTGGAAAACAGCGTATCTATCACATGGTAGAGCCCCAGTTCACACCCAGGGTCCAGAGCCCTCACTTCACTGCTGCCTGTCATGGTCTTCCTGAGACTCCTCTCCGATCTGAGAAGGAGGACTCGCAACCGCTTCAGCCCAGCACGTGCAGGGTCTGTGTGGAGATCACTCCACTGATGAGGTGGGCAAGGTAATGTGAGGCCAAGTGAGGAGTCTGGATTGCGTTCATTGGGGGTCATGGTTCACTTTTGAGAGGGGAGCTCACTGGGAACTGCTGTATTAACTGAGCCAGCCACAAGGAGGGAAGAGCCTGACACGGTCCTAAATGTGGAGAGAAGGGTGTGAACACAGAACAGAGCGCTGAGGAAGAGGAGTCTGCAGCACATGGTCACTAGTTGTACGTGAAGGTAAAAGTGAGAGGAAGACTTGTCAGATTAGAACTGCATCCTGGTGTAATGGTGGTCGTGGAAAAGTTGAGCTTGGGCTCCAGAAATGGAATGGTGAGCTGGACTGTAATAACTGCCACCACTTCCTGAGTGGCCAGAGCCATGACAGTCATGCTACCTTTATTGCCTTGGAGTCTCACAGCAGCCCTGAGAGCTCTGAGTGCATCGTCGTCCCCAAGTCACAGAGCAGTGGTTCAGAGGTGATGGGAGACCTTCCTAGAGACAAGCAGCCAGTTCAAACCTGAGTCTGTCCTACTCTGAGGCCTTTCCCACCCTCACATTGGAGCTCCCTCTAGTCCTGCAGTGCTGAAACTCAGCATCAGTTCTGAATCGTGTGTCCCCAAATGTGCCCCTCCAACACCACAACAACAAGGCAAACTCAGTCCTTAGACAATGGTATTAGCAGCAGATATCAGCAAGAGTCCCGTGTGCATCGGTCTCACTGGAAACCCTGCGGGGAGATGGGGTTGAAGCAGGGCTGTGAATTGCAGGAAGCTATGCGAGGGGCCGGGTTAGAGTCACAGGAAGAGAGCCAGGGCCTGCAGCTTGGCAGGTCCTTCATACCTGCACAGGCAGAGCCTTTTAGGCACATAGCAAGGGCGGGCCAAGCCCTTCATGGCTTCTGCTCCCATGATATGCCCTTGACTTGGTGTCCAGATGTTTAATGTCCTCTAATTTTAAAAACACCCTGCGTAGCCAACACAGATGTTACCTGTGTGCCCCCTGCAGCCCACTACCTGCAACTCCCGGACAACTTCCCCGATGAGCTACAAGACTGGCCAAGGCATTGCTCTCCTTAGAGGACTTTGAAAACAGAGTCATAGGCCTCTTAGGTGGGACCCTGTCTATAAAGGTGAAACTGATTAGCTTCTAAGGGTCTCTTAGGAGACCTTAAGGGTCTCGAGCTGTGCATTTCTATAGGTGTTCTGCATACAATGACAGGATCACGGAGCTGGAAATCAACCAGCTCAAACTGAGGCCAAGAGGGGACCTGACACGCCTCTGCCAGGGTACAAGTTGGTGGAAATGGCAGGACTAACAACGGTGTCCAACCTTGCAGCATCTCTGGGCCACACTTGAAGAAAAAGTTGTTTTGGGCCACATATTAAATATACAAACACTAACGAAACTGATGAGCAAAAAAAAAAAAAGGTTTTAAGTAAATTTACGATTTTGTGTTGGGTAGCATTCATAGCCACCCCGGGCCACATGCAGCCAGTGGGCTGCGGTTGGACACCCCTGCTAGAACTCAGGTCTCCTTCCACAGTGCAGAGAGATAGGTGTTCCCCTGGCATTTTAATCAAACTTCATTCATAGTTGTTACTTATATTTAAATTGTACTTTGAAGTTGTAGCTTAAATTCAAATACAATCTGCCAATCGCTCTGTGAAACAGACAAGACAGCCCCTTTCACATAAGGAAATGGAGGATTTCAGAGGTTGGGTAAGTGACTCCCTAAGGCTGTACAAATAGTAAGAAATAGAACTGGACTGGAATTTGGAACTTCCTATTTGCGTTTGCCATCCAGGACTCTTTCCACAGCTGGACTGTGAACCTCTTACGGGCAGGAACCATATTGTTTAGCTCACTATTGGATACCCAGCACCCAGCACCCAGCACAGAGCCTGGCGTATGGTTCTTATGCGATGGAAGATGGATGGACAGATCAGTAGATAGAAGAACAGGATCAATGTATAGATTGGAGCTTATTTTCCTGATGACTTCTAATAGAACCTTAGAGTGAGCTTCCATTATTAATGGCCACTTACTTAAAGATAAAGGGCTTTAACTCTGTAACTTTTTTTGAACTGCATTTTATAAGTGGTAATCTAAAAACTGGTTTGATTTCTTTAAGAATCTACAGCAGGAAGACTTAGTAGGACCTGGGATATAGTAGGCACTTAAAAAGTGTTTCTGGGATGTATTTGAATTTAAAAGCTAGGCTGAAGAGATGAAAGTAATTGCAAAGAGTTTCTATGTTACTGCAATAATTAAAAAACAGACTTTTCCATTATTTGCAAAATAACTTTATCCCCAGTTGCAGGCCTGTCAATTGGGAAGAAATCAATAGGTAGGGTGGAATGAGATCATGACCTGCATTTCCAGAATCCTTGGTTCCAGAGGATTAATAACAATGTTGAATTGTCATCACAAATGAGGTTCACTGGGTCGCCTTTGCCTGCTGGTGTGGATGGGCCCTGCGTGAGCCACTCGGTGCTTCTGATGTGCAGCCAAGTGGAGGGACACAGATGCGAAGTTGTCATGGTAACTCTACTGATTGGAAGAATAAATGAAGCTAGAATGAACCTCCTGAATCATAAGGGGGTGGGGGATAACCAGTAGCAAGGAGCAGAGAAATTCTTGTAAACAAAGACAGTGCAGGAAATTGGTATTCAAATAATAGTAGAACCAAATAAGGTAAGGCACTGGCTAGAACAGTTAAGATAAACAGGTAATTAAATGATTTTGATTGTCAAATTGGAAGAGCAGTATTTGAGAGTAAACCTCTACCTAGGCCAGTGATTTTAAACTTTCCTAAGAATCCACTTATTAAAAAGTACAGACTCCAGTTCTCTTTCCCAAGATTCTGATTCACGGGGTCAGGAGTGGGGCCAAGATTCTCCATTTTAAAACTACCCATAATTTATTTTTCTGCAGGAAGCTCATGAACTACCCCAGTTGCACATGGACCATGTTTTCCCAAGCTCTATTCTAGGATGCACAAAATCACACTCAGGCTGGGGCTGACTCAGCTATTCTTGCTTAATGGAAAATCCTAGGGAAAATAAAAGCCATCTTTGACTGAATCCTAGTTTCAAAACAAAACAAAACAAAACAAAACACAAAACAGAGTTTAGTCAGTGATTGAAAACAGTAGAGTTTCCAAAACATGTTACTTTAGTTCATACATTGTGCTTTCTGTTAATCGTACATTCTACCAAATACTTTATTAATTGACGAAAAGCAGCCGTTGTCTGCTTTGCCTGCTGGCCTTTCCTCACTTACCCACGTAACAAACTCCGCTTCCCCTTTCAAGTCCATCCCAAATGTCTTCATCTCTGCCACCTCCTTAATCTCTGTCCTCCCTCCTTTACTTGCAGAGTATTTGCTTCCTCTTCTATATCTTTTCATAGCAGTCTCTGCAAATACTCAGACAGAATTTACTGCATAATAAACCAGTAGGTACTTACAATCTGCCCTATTGTACAGGGAGCTTATCAGACAGCATGTCTTACTCATCTTTGTATCCTTGTCCTTCCCTTTCTTTAACCACTAATAGGATATTGACCACATACCAGAACGAATGAATGAATTAATTAATATAAGTTCCATCCACAAGGTCAGGGATTTTTGTCTGTTCACTGAAATCAATATCCCAAGAGCCTAAATATGTGCCCATTATATAGAGGGGTCTAATAAGCAATTGTTGAAATAATTCATTAATGAGTGCTTTAGCATGGGTAAGCTAATAGAAAAGAAAGACAGGACCTGCTGTGTTTCTCGGTGTAACAGTAGAAAATTTCCAAGGTAGCACCCATATTATCTCAGTCTCCGAAACAGGTTGAGATTGAGATCCTTAATTTGCTATTTCTGTCGTCTCATGGTTTGGGGGTTAGCTTGATAGACCCAAGGTGTTCTAATAGAGAAAAGGCAGTAATGTCGCAAGCATTATAGCTCATACCTACACAATTCAGATCAACTCAACTTTGTTTTAGCCTCACTCATTACATTCTACTAATGGCAAGTCTGGGATATGTGAAGGATTCTTTAGGATAACTTACATGGAATAATAATAGTAAAAATAGCTTTCATTTAGTAAGCACTCACTAAATGTTCTGCGTATTGTGTTAACTGTTTTCCATATATTATCTGTTATCACATACAACTTTATTATAAACATTTTACTATTCCTATTTTACAAACGAGGAAACTGAGGTTTAAATGCAGTCATTGGCCAGAGTCACTCGGCTGCTAACCGGAAGACCTGAGATTTCAGTCTGAGTCTGTCTGGGCCTCTGCTCTTGGGAGTCACAGTAACACTGGTGTTTTGAATTGAATGGGTCCCCAGGGATGTGTTTCTGACCAGAGAAGCACGCATCCTTCCCCAGCCACTTCAAAGCTAATACTTTCTTGGCCTTAAACAGTCTCGATCTTGAGTTTTCTGCGATTTCTCCCTTTAAAGAAATTTATAGTTAGACCTAAACTCAGTCAAAATGACCAATTAAGTCAAATATGCTCCACACCTCTTTGCTTAATTACACCTGAAGAGCAGCCCTTAGGACATTCGGTTCTAGGCACTTAGCTGTCTCTTACATTTGCTTCCAGCGTCCCTAAGGCTTACACATATGTTTTCCCAGTGAACTTTTGTCCTCTTTGAAAACTGCATTCTGTTCTCCTTTATTAAATTCCAGCTTTCATGACTAATATGCAATGATAAGCTCCAGAAATGTTTATATAATAAATTAAAGTGGGCAGAGTCTTCCGCTTACAAATTGCTTCAAGATAGGATGCAGATGCCTGCGAGTAGAATTGTCTCATAAATGCTAGCATAAAACGGATTCAAGCTTTTACAGTCTCGGCTTGGCCTTGGCTTAGGGGCCTATTGTTTCAGCGACTTGATCACTGAAGCTCCTAGCCTATTTCTCAGACTGATGCTATGAGATTTATGACTCAATGGGAAAAAAATAGGTGTTACTATTTCTCAAACCTGCTTTGGAAAAACAAACAGGATGTTTTCTCTCCCTACCTTGCACAGAACTGTAAACAAGCGACTCGTGGGCAGGGCCTGAGAATCAGGGGTGTAGAGATTTCAGACTGTCAGGTTTGATGATTATATGCTTTGGTATTTCAGAAGTTCGTGTTAGAACAGAGCCATGTTCCAAACTACATATTGCCCAGAGACCCAGATTAACTAGAGGCCCTCTAGACAGCAAGAAGGTATTTGTTTACTTTATAAAGTGGAGGCCCTCGTGGGTCTGTGCTCTGTTCGCAGCCATAAAAAAAAAAAAGTAAAGAGTGTTAAGTGTGACTTTTCAAGGAAAAGGGGGCCTAAAGCCTCTGTGATTATTATTTCTGAAGGAGTAAATATGTCAGTAGAAAAAGAAACTCCTTTGTACCAACTCTCTCCGAGTTTTCTTGGCACATCTTAATATTTTCAAGTAACAGCTGAAACCACAGCTGAAACCCTGTTCTAATTGGAAGCATCTGGGAGCTACAAAATCAGAATTTTCAGATTCTGGAGTGGTTTGCTGTTTGGACAGGGGTGTCAATTTCAGCCGAAATTTCCATCACGGGCACTTTTTTTCTTTTCTCATGATTATAAATTGCTCAGTCAGCTAATGATGTGATGGAGATACAGGATACTCTTCATCAGCTTTTCCACGCACACATGCTTTTTAAATGAAAACTGCACTTTCTCCTTTGGCCATTTGTACACCTTATCAGGATTCCTCTTATCCAAAGAAAACAGACGGAGAAATTCCCCCAACCCTTGGAATTTAATTTGAACAATTTTCTCCAGCCAAAAAGCAATATATGATATTCGAAAATTCCAGGAAGAAAATACTAAAGACAATTAGAAACCTATCCCAGTTTTTCTCTATGTTAATAGACTCCAGTCTTCTGAAGGGATTAGTGTTTTACGAATATTTTCTGAAACGTCCTCAAGACAAACAAGAAGACACAGTGGCTTCTAATCTGTTGCCACAACTGCTTTGGTTCCTTCCTGTTTCATTGAATGTTTTATCTGATCAAGACTTAGTACTCTCAGGTGTAAATGAGAATGATGCCTACCTCTGAGGCAATGAATAAATGCTGGAGCATTTGCAAATCTTCCCAGCAGGAGCTGTCTTAGTCCATTTGAGCTGTGATAACCAAATATCACAGACTAGATGGCTTATAACCAATAGAAATTTATTTCTAACAGTTCAGGAGTCTGGAAGTCTGTGGTCAGGGCACTGGCATGGTTGAGTGAGGGCTTTCTTCTGGGTGGAAGACTTCTTGTTGCATCTTCACATGGCAGAAGGGACTAGGGATCTCTCTAGGGCCTCTTTTGTGAGGACACTAATATTATTCATGAGGGCTCCACCCTCATAACCTAATCACTTCCCAAAGGCCCCACCTCCAAATACTATCCTCTTGGGTATTAGGATTTCAATGCAAGAGTTGGGGTATGAGGTAGTGAAGGGTACATTCAGACTATAGGAGGAGCAAAATAAATGGTAGCTTCTTTCTTTTCTACTTTTTCTATATGGCAACTGAGAGAGCAGTGACACGACTTAACCTGAGGCCAAAGATCAGGCCCTCAGGGAGCTAGGGCCAGGTCTGAGGTTTGTGGCCTCATGCCTGTAAGTCTCCATCCTTTGTCTGAATTCAACACCAATTTTGCAGAGCTCGGCGCAGAGTGGTTGCAGACTAGTCCAAAAGGTCGTGGAGAGCAAACGACTATGGGTCATAAGAGCCACTGCATAGATACTTGTTGGTGTTCGTAGGATTAAAATAAATGACTACACAGGGAAAGGATTCCAAATGATGCCACCAAAAAGATGAGCTTGACTTTCCATGCAGACACCCAATCAATGTTTGTGGTATTGAGTTTAATAGAGTGGACCTCAAGATCACTGAGTAGTTTAGAGTGAAAAGGAAAACAAATAATTTTGTCAAGACAGAGGTGACCCAGAATATGTAGTCACCATTCTGTGAACCCTGGCATGGAAGTCTGTGTCTCTCGGAAGGGAGCTGACCGTCATCCTCTGACAAACATTTCTGAGGTTCCAACTTAAGATTTATGAGAGGCCTCTTGGTGACTGCATTATTGTATTGAATGCTTATACCAGTACCAACTTAGTGGGATGGGTTTAACTATTAATTTAATTATTAAGTAGAGCTCCATTTTAGTATTAAGTAACTGAGACGCAGTGAGGTCAAATAATTTGCTGTGGTTGCTCAGAGAATAAGGGTTAGATCTAGGACTGGAACTCAGGTCTGTCTAGCTCCAGGTTCAAGTTTCTGCAGCTATTCCACAGATACCTGCGGGTCTTGCTATATTACGTCATAGAATCATAGATTTTTAAAGGTCATCTGATCTATATTTTTCTGATGGGGAAACAGTCTCAGAGAGACCTGGTAACTTTCCCAAATCACACAGCTAGGTACAGTACAGTAAAACTTCTACTGCCCCTGTCCTCACTGCCCCGCTTCCACATTCAGGAAAAATGAGAAAGGAATAGATCTTCTGTTCAGACATATCTTTCTGAAGTGGATATGAGGTTTATAGGGCTGTACTAGGGGACCCATGGGCATCAAGGGAAGTAGAGGATATGGTCCCTGCCCTTCTGATGCTTCAAATCTACTTGGGGAAAATCATCCCACAGCAGCAAGAGGGAGGGAGCGGGGAAGGGAGAACCAAAGAGCCCTAGAATAGTGGTTTCAGACCCAGCTCAGTACTCCCCGTCTCTGCCATTTATCCATCCTGGGTCTGTTTGTTCTGTGGTTCTTCCTCCCTGTCCTCCAGTAATGTCTCCGTTATACCCAATTATTCCATATTTTTTCCTGGTCTACCTGTATCAGAATACCTCTCTGGATCAGAAGCAAAGTCTTGTTCATTCTGTTTCCCATGTGCACACCACAGAGCCTGACCCAAAGTGGGATGCATGAGGTCTCTGCTGGGAGCAGGGCCAAGGTTCAGCTCAAACACAAGGAATCCAGGAAGCCCCACCCACCCCAGGTCCACTGAGAGACTGACAGGGACAGACACCACTATCCACACCTTTACACGTCACTCCAAGACAGGAGAGCTCCACATCACCTGTTATCCGGGAGGCTCAGTAGAGAGGGGCCTCCACCAAGCATGGAGGGGGCACATACTCTTTTGTAGCATCCCACCTGAGGGGGAGACAGAATGGAGACAGGATAGGCTGTCCAAGGTACAGGACAATTACCCGTATTTGTTCAGTGGGTTGAAATAATCAAAAGGTTCCTTGAGACAGAAAACAATACCAGAGAAGGATTGTGAGCGACCTGCCACTAACATGCCTCCCACTTTAGTCACACTCCTCTGACGACTTTTCACAGAACCAAGGAAGAAGGTGATTTTTAAGTTCTTCTAAGGCGTGGACAATTGCCTCTCCTCTCCTCAGCTCTAGCTCACCAGGTACTCGGCTGAGGAGGCGCTGGGAGCCCTCCCACCTCCTCTCTCCCGCTGTGCTGTTGACTCCGGGAGACTGCTGCTGCGGGACTTTAAAAATAGCCTCTTGCAGGTTTTCAGAGGACAGGTTCCCTTTCTGCCAAAAATGTGTGGAATGGCGGTTTCGCAGCAACAGTGAGCCTTTGTTTCAGAGTTGAAAGTGCCTGTCTCTCCTCCTGGGCCCGGCCTCAGTGGCTTGCCTAATGTCACTGACCCTGCTTTAATTAAGTCCTCCTTTTTTGTTGGACCTGGTGCCAAGAAGCCTAAATGAATGTTGCCTGTTTGAGTGAGTTTTGCTTTTTTTTTTTTTTTTCAGTTCTATTTTAGGAAACTTCTAAGGGTCATTCCTCTGCAGGCTGCGATAAGGGTTAAGAGTCTTTTTCTCAAGAAACAACATTCTCCTAAGTGAACATTATCTCTGTTTTTCTTTCTCTCTCTCTCTCGTGTAACTGAATTCTAAAATTCAAGAGGATTTTTCTGGCTCCTGATGGAAACTGGAGATAGTGATGTAATATACAGGCCTTTGTTGATGGAGGAAACTTCACCTGCACTTGCCCTTCAGGAATTCCAACAGACTGAGTGTTTAGAAATGTACAGAGAGGGAATTGTGATCCCTGCTGCTCATGGCGACCACACAAAAATTGGATAGTTGCTACATTAGCTTCCTAGAGCAGCTGAAATGAAACACCACAAACCAGGTGTCAGAAAACAACAGGATTTACTGTCTCGGCTCTGGAGGCTGAAGTCTGAAATCCAGGTGTCGTCAGGGCCGTGCTTCACCCTGCTGTCTGCAGCGGAGAACCCTGCCCTGCCTCTTCCAGCTTCTGTTTACTTGTACTCTTGGGTGTTTCTTGGCTTGTAGAGGCGCCGCTCCAGTCTCTGCCTCCATCCTCACAGGGCCATCTTCTCCCTGAGTGTTTCTGTCTTCACCTCTTCTTATAAGGGCACCAGCTGTATTTATTGGATTAGGGCCCTTTCCAATGACCTTGTCTTAACTGGATTACATCTGTGAAGATCCTATTTCCAGTCACAGGCACCTGGCAATACATCTTTTGGGGGGACACAATTCAACCCATAACAGTTGGCTTGGAATTTCTCTCTCACCCAGAAAGTATCTGTATACATTATCACTTCACGGCATAAGTAAGCGACATCAGCCAGCACTTCCGGAGCACTTTCCACATGTCAAGCACCATGCCATGTGCCCGACGCATACTATTTTATTTAATCCTCACAGAAGCACCTTGAGGTAGGTATTAGTATGTGCCCAGTTTCTAACAGGAAAGAAAGGCACAGCTTCATTTCAGCACCATGTCCTGAACCACTTGGCATACCCGATGCGCAGGGAGTGCCTGCTGCGCGCTTGACCTCAGGCGAGGCCCTGGGGCTGCCACAGAGAACCAGACCGCTGGTGTCCTGCCCTTGTAGACACAGAGTCTAGTAGGAGGGACTATGCACCAAACACATTGTTCTCCGAGTACCCATAACTGACTCGCAGTGCTGTAGCGCCGTTTCCACTCGGGAATTCTCCGGCTCCACTGCCGTTGCCTGAGAGCTGTCCCAGAACGATGACTGCTGAGATGAAAAGCAGTGAGGACACCCTCCCAGTAGGGCACCCCCTCTGCTTTCACCAGAACTTCAGTGTTTTGTTTTACATGTTGGGCATCTCGGGGAGATTTTGTTGAAGGGATGACTAGGCTGTGCTGAGGAACAGACAACCCTAGACCTCAATGCTGAGTGACCTTCCTCCTGTGCCTTCTCCGCATCCTGTCCCCTGTGCGTCAGCAGGAGGCTGCGCCCTGGGTCTTCCTCACTCCGGGACAGGCCACTGAAGTCGCCTCCTCTGGGACTGGACAGGTTACTGTGGCAAAGGAAAGAAAGAAGGTGGCGAATCACACACTGGTCCTTCAATACTCCCACCCCAAAGTGTAGCGTCAACCCTGTACCCAGATGAGCAGCCATAAAAAACACGACTTGCTGGCCAGCAGAGCTGAGTATGTGAAAGAGCAGAGTAGGTGCTCGGTGCAGTTTCTGTGAAACGTGAATCTATCCCTTTCCTCCCAGGGCACTCACCCGAAGCTCCATACAGGAGGGGCTGCCCCACACCTCTGCCCACTCCTTCCCTGCTGTGCTCAGCAGACCCTGAGCACCATGCCCCAGCTCAGAAAGACCTGTGTTCTGATTCTAGAAACTGAAGTAGGAAAGTCCAAACTGGCGGAAACTGTAAATCAGGAGGCAGGGGTTTATGTTGCAGAGACATTCTCTGCAGTTTCCCTTTAAACGCAACCTCCCAGGTACACATACGATATGAGTTTAGGTATAGATATTTTATTTACTCACAACTTTTCAGGAATATGCTGGTGTTATTTATAGTGGGACATGGATTCACTTATGCCCTGGATTCCACGGGCTGGCAGCGTGCCATATTCACTATATAGTCTTTCTCCCATCCAGTTCTAAAACTGTTTCCCTAAAGTAAACAGGAAAAACTTTAAAGCAATGAGTCGCTGAAACTATTTTTGCTTTTTTCCTGTTCCAGTCAGTGGCTATTAAGAGTGAGAGACTCCCACGAGTGCCTCTGCCCCAGGTGCCCATCTTCACAGCAGCCGGAGCAATGAAGGACGTTCTGTTCTAATTACTCAGAGGAGTCATTAGCCTTGACAAATGCTCTGGTTACATGAGCTCACTGCAGGATGTTCTGTGCCTTGGGATCCCGGGGCAGCCTATAATTCACTCAAAGCTGGAAGTGTTTTCTGCATCTCAGTGGGGCCAGGCCCAGGGCTTCCTGGAGCTTCCCACTTTCCTGCCTCCCTGTGCCCAGAGTGGACAACATCACGCCGGCTGTCTAAGGCAGTGCCTCACAGGGCGTCATTCATGCTGGGGAGGCTGACACCTTCTCAAAGAGAGAAGGCTGAAACAGACCCAGCTGTGGAATATAGAGAGCTACTTGACACCTAAAATACTCTGCCATGCATCCATAAAGGGCTGCCAGAAAACCAGACAGAGGGGCAGCCTCGTGGAGAGCCTCATTTTAACACCTCCTCCCAGAGGTCCCATACGGGGCAAGGTCAGGCAAATATTAAGATTCACATGTCTACAGAGTTCTACAGCGTGCAGAGTTTTCGTGAACTTGCCTTGTTTGATCCCCACAGTTGCTCCATAATGGAGGAGGAGCCATTGCTCCCATTTTACTGATGAGACCACTAAGGCACAGGACAGTGAAGTGTCTTGCACCAAATCATACTTAAAGAGGCCACATTTCTGGGAGCCAGGAGACCTGTGTTTGGATCTCACCTCTCCCTTCGCATCTCTACCACTTAATCTCATCTGCAGAATGATGATGGTGCCCACCTGATAGTGAGATAACATACATAAAGGGTCCCCAAAACAGCCCATTGGGTGGGTGGGTGGATGGATGAATGGATGGATCAACGGATTGATGGATCAATGGATGAATAGGTGAATGAATGGGTTAGTGAGTGAGTGAGTGAGTGAATGAATGAATACAAAAATAATTTAGTTAGTGAATGAATGCTGCCTTTTTGTGACTTCCTTTCCCTCTCAGGTTGCCCTTGATCTTATTCTCATTGAATATTAACTCTTGCAGGAAACATGAAAAACTTGTAATCCCAACTCTGCATCACCAAAGACCCTTTCATTTAGCCCCCGCTCAGTGTTCCCATAATGAAAGATTTTCTACCGAACTTTATGACTGCCTTCCTGTTTCACAAAAAGCATGTAGAACGGCCAGTGATGGCTCCTGACAAGCATGCGCGTGGACTTAGTATGATTCTCGTTACAATATGAGTTAATAATTAGTGACTAACATTTACTGAGCATTTATCATGAGTCGGGTACCTCACTGGGCGTTTTGCCAGCACTCGAACCCAGGTGGTACGACTCCGAAGCCTGCACTTCACCGCACCAACTCAGCGGCACTAAAAGCTGCCATTCATTCAGCGCCAATAAACACCATAATAAACCCCTTAAATATGCGTTGTCTTAGTTAATCCACACAACAAAGGGTGAAGCAGCTTGGGTCATGTTCTCTATTTTACAAATGAGGTAACTGAAGCTCGAGGAAGGGGAATAATTTGACCATAGCCACATAGCTAGTGAGAAGCAGAGACAGGCTTTGAGCCCTGGTGCTGGGGTTGCAAAGCACAGACATTTAACCGCTAGTCTGCGCAACCTCGCAGCAGCTTGCAGCCTCATCACTTGCAGTGCTTTGCATTGCTGGAAGTCACTTGACAATCCCATTCCAGCCTCAGGAATTCCCACGGGTCTGGGTCTCAGGGTGAGACTGAGCAGGTGTAGGTAGGAACACCTCTCTTGGCACCTGGAATTCTTCCTGAAAGCCGCTAAGAAAGAGTGCAGAAAGGTGTCAGCATTTCCCACTTGAGCAGAACCTCATGGAAGCAGAGAAAAGAGCCAACCCCACCCCCGATGCTGCTGCTGAAAAAAAAAAAAAACAGTATTCCTGGAGTGAAAAGTGGTGAAACCTGAAAACAGGTTGCTTAGGGCATTTAAGAGGTTTTCTTTCCTGATAGTATCTTCTTTCTGAGCTGGTGTAGATGCAGTTCTGCCAGGAAAGGGGTGGAGGAGCAAGAGTATCCTGCTGGAACCTGTAATCCACGTGTGTATCCTCATAATCCCTCCCTCTGCACATTTTACTCCCTCACCAATGTGCATCAAAGAAAAAGATTTCATTAGTGGTCCCAACACATATCTCTGGGTGGGACATTTCACTCTGCACCTGTAGCAGTTTATGGGGACCTAGATCCCCAGAGAGAACAGGCAGTCTGGGTCAGTGGGGAGAGCACTGGGCTCCGGACCCCAGGTCAGGCAGGTTCTGCCGCTTATGAGCTGTGTAACCTGAGACAGATCGCTTCACCTCTCTGGGCTTCAATGTCCTCGTTTATAAAATGAGGTCTTTGAACCAGCTGTCTCAAAATCCTCATCCAGGGCAATCCTTTCGGGATCATTCATAACTGCAAGTTAGATAATAGAGGGAAAAGCACTTTGAGAAGTGATTAATGTTTTAAATATATTTCAAAAGGTGCTATTTTTGCAGCATGATCTCTGCAGGGCATAAAATTATATATGCAAGAAAGAGAGAGAGGAGATCTTTCGAAATTTAAGAGCTCAAATCAAATGTAAAAATATTTATCTTGAGCATCCCTCCTCCCTCTCCTTATCTTTGACAAAGAGGGCCTATTTTAATGTGCCAGGCCGTTCCTGTAATCACACTTTTCCTGTGTTTAGAATTAACCACATCAGAGCTTTCAAAGGTCTAAATAGTGCCTGGACCCTACCCTTTAATATGTGAGCCTTCTGCTAAGTACTCCTGAGCCTCGGTTTGGTAAGGGGAATGTTGAGGACTGGAGTTGTTCGGGTGAGGGACTCCAGAACAGGGCAGTGTTAAGAGCTTCAGGAGGCTGGAAAGTTGTCTGTCATTGGGATAAGTTAGCGGTGGGTAAATGACTTCCCCAAGGTCACACAGTGAGTCATCAGTGAACCTGGGGCTGGCACCCGTTCCTTCAGTTCAAAAGAATTGGCTTCTTTGTTATCATTCTCGTTCCACGTGTCTAGCTCTGGATGACCTGGGGAAATTGCTTGTGGATATTAGAGCTGCAACTGTGGAAAAACAGAAACTGGAGAAGATATACCCTTAACAAGAGCTCTTCAGGCTGTGCCTCAGAACAGCAGCTGATTTGGAGGTAGAGAAGGTGGTTCTTTAAAAGGTTCATAGGCTCTGCCCAAGCGACTGATTCCCTGGTTGGAGCATTGCCCGGTAAACCAAGAGGTCATGGGTTTGATTCCCAGTCAGGGCGTGTAGGCATGTAGGCAACCAATCGATGTTTTTCTCTCGTATCAATGTTTCTCTCCCTCTCTCTCCCTCCCTTCCCCTCTCTCTAAAAAATCAATAAGCATGTCCTCAGGTGAGGAAAAATAAAATAAGACTTATAGCCTCAGTTTGGCCCATTTACCCTTCTACTGCCACCAAGGTAAATACCCCTATTTAAACTTCAGGAACCCTGCACGTGCCTGGTTTTCTCATCCAAGGCAGTCCTTGAAGTTTGTTATTACCAGCACAGTGTGATTTTCCAAACTCAAGTTGCCTAGGGATGGTCCTTAGAAACAAGTTCCAAAAAATCTATCCCATGCTTAGTTTTGTCTGGGTTGATACACCAGAGTGCCCCAAGGTCATTCCAAAATGGCCTGGCAAACGCCTGGAACTCGTTCGCAGACACTCTAAGTGGATCGCCCCCAACGGTGTGATGGAGAGAGCCCTGCACCTGCCAAGTCTAAGGCTCGGAGGTTTTCCTCTTCGCTGGTCTGTCCACCTGCCTTCGTATGCGTACGTCCACATTCTAGGCCACAGGCCACAGCACAGCCCAGCACCACTCAGCCCAGCACAGTGGTCCCTCGGGCTGGGGACAGCTCAGCACACGTGAAAGTGCCTTCGCTCCAGCTTTACTCCGCCCTCAACCCTCAACCATTATTATCCTAGTTCACTTATTCACTTGTCCACTTATTCAGAAATTAGGTATTGAACATCTATGGACTAAGGCTGGCCATTCAGTGGTGGACAACAACAGCAACAAAATAAATGCAGACCTTGCCCCGATGAGGCTTACAGTGTAACAGTGGGGGCGGGGGGGCAGGGAGGAAATCAACCAAATAGCCACACGAATGAATGTAGTAAGTTTGTTTATGTAGGGAAGGGGTACTTTGAGAATATGTAACAGGGAGCTTTAGCTCTAAGTCATCAGAAGAATGAATAGGAAATAACCAAAGAGTGAGGAAAGGCAGGGAACTGTATGTGAACGGGCCCTGGGGCAAGAAACTCATGGCACACGGAAGAATGGGAAGAAGGCCAGTACAGCTGATGACTGGAGAGTGAAGTAAGGACGAAGCCGACGAGGGCAGGCTCTGGTGAACATGGGCCCCAGAGAGCACATCCCTCGGCCCCACAGACTCCTTGCCCTGCAGAGACCACACAGCACCTTGTAGGTAGGCCATGTTAAGGACTTTGGAATTTATTCCAAGAGCCATGAAAAGATGTGAAGGATGTTTAGCACAAAGGATAACATAGCCAGACTGATTTCAAGAACATCGCTCTTTCTACTGTACAGAAAGTATACTGGAAAGAGACAAGAGGGGGTGTCACAAAGTTATCGTGGCACTTTAAGGAGGCGATATCAGGAACTTGGACCAGGGAGGTGGTGTTATGAATAAAAGAAGTGTATGAACCAGGAGGTATTTAGGAAGTAGAATGGAAGGACTTGGCAATGGGTTGTAGAAAGGGGGAGAATAAAGTGTCGAGGATGACTCCAGGGAATTGGGATTGTCAGACTAGATGTATGGAGGTAACACACTGAAAAAGGGAATAGAATCGGGTTTGTCTTGGCTCTTTGTTTTGTCTTGTCTTTGAGTCGTCATGGTAGAAGATTAGGTCATAAATTTGGTTTTGGACATGTCAAGTTTAAAGTGCCTTCAAAAGGCACAGACCACTTGCCATCCTCTGCACTGCTCCCCCCTCCCCAGCCCAGGTGCAGAGATTTCTCACCCCTCATGTCAAGGCAGAAGACTCAGGTCCACATTCATGGTCTAAACATTAAAAGTTCTAAACCAGGCTAATAAATTATCAAGTAAAATGTTCCAACCTCCTGCCTTTACAAACACATTTGCATGATGGTCTGGAAGGCCAAATTTGATTTAGGATTCTCAGACTCCAGTGGTACAGAGAAAATGGGCTCACAGCCTGCAGCCCCCCCCCCTTCCTATCCCCAGCACCATCCCCCACTGCAAGGGGCCTCATGAACATGGGCCTGGACACCCCAGCCCACACGTCCAAGCTCCCATCAGGGAATCAACTTGCATTTTGTTTTTGCCTTCCTATTCGGTTTTTATGTCATTATCTTCTGTCATCCCTCTTAGCTGCTGTGTCATTGTTTCCTACCATTAAGCTCAAATTTTGGGTCCTTTTTTTTCTCTCTTTGGAGGTATAAGTCTATGTACACATTCATTACATATAAAGAACTTATTCTCTGAAATGAAAAAAAGTGTACAGAAACCAGAGTTATCTATGAGCGATGCTCAGGCAGAGTTGGAGTGTGGGCCCAGCAGTCCACTCACTGGAACGTGGTCTGTACTTGGAAGGAGGGACCCAGAGAAGAGCCCAACACAGTCCCTGAAAGCAGCAATGGGGCCCAGAATTCCAGGGTCCTGTGTTCCTGCTCTAGAGGAAGAACAAGAGGGTGTAGACTCTGGTGAGTGTGGGCTTCAGTGGGCATGGGCTCCAGTGGGCACATCCCTCGGCCCCACAGACTCCATGCCCTGCAGAGGGAAGAAATTGGAAGACGACCAGAGCAGAGCCTTCTAAACAGCTGGGGCTTTGGGCAGGGACCCCGCTTGCCCAGACTATAGGCAAAATCCAGTGCCGCACGGTACTCGCGGTCTTTGCTCTGCTCCCACTCTGACTGCCTGGTTTCTCTGCGTGTCTGTTTTGTTTCTCCTAGTGGGCTGTTCATCACCATTCACGACAAGGGGCACATTGCAACAATGCTGAACTCTTGGCCAGAAGACAATATTAAGGTATGATCCTGTTTTCTCTATGGTTGCTCTACTATTGGGTGAAGCTTTTCAGCCTGGACCAGAGTCATTCCCAGCTACAACATGAGCCATTGCAACACTGAAGGCAAGACACGGCACCCCTTTCCCAGGCCCAGACCATGGCCCTGGTATAGCCAAGCATCAACGCACCACAGAGCAGAGGTTCTCATTAACCAGGCACCCATGTGAAATTGTCCTGTATTATTATTTTAATGGATTATTATTAATACATTATAGTTATTAATAATAACAGCAGTAGCAGTAATCTGAAGATATGTTCAGCATGTACGGAGTACCTAGGAAATACACACTACCAGTGTCACAGTGGGTACAAGAGAAAATCAGACACAGATCCTCTTCTCAAGTAGCTGACCTTTCGTGAGGACAATAAAACAGAGACACAAAAACACTCACAAGGTGGAACTTGATTAGAGGTAATCAAGACACACAGAAGGAGCTGGCGGTTCCAAGAGGCAGAGATTACTTTTAGCCTGAGGGGAATCTAGGAAGACTTTGTGGGAGAGGTGACAGAATCGAGGAGTAAATTTTGGACAGTTAGGCATCAGAGAGAGTGGGATGCAGGGTAGGGACATTCAAAAGGCTTATGATGAGCAAAACTTCATGACTGGTTGTAGACAGCAGTTGGCAGGTGGAGGGAGTGGGAGGATGTCTGTGCAAAGTGGCAACATAACCTGGCACTTCTTCCCGGAATATCAACTTTACTCAAAAAATGTAGATGCTAAACAGAATAAAAAATTTATGTAATAAATGGAATGCAAAATTTGTGCTAATTTTAAAATGTGAAACACGGCTTTGTAGAAACTTGTTAGCCTCTGGTTACATCCCCAGATCTCCTCCTGCTGGAGGAGCATCTATGGAAGAGTTCAAAGGGCTCTGGCATCTAAGATCGTTGTCACTTTTACCAACAAAATGGATGAAACAAAAATGCAAAGCATCCGCTGGCTGCTTGGTGAGGGCGTTGCCGGCACACCAGCTGGAGAGGGGTTGGGGCGGACCCAATGAGCCCAGTACGCGCACCAATGCTCGCACTGACCTGCCCCAGCTGGGAAGCTGGGACGGTCCACGGCTTCCTCACCAGGGCCTCCCGCCCTCTGTCCCTGCCAGTTCCCTGGGTCGCCCCACCTCTTTCCACCAGGCCCCACACACAGCTTCTCTCTCCCTATCTCACTTTGTGTCCCACCCTCTTTGGCCCTCTTGGGAAATGGTGGCGTTCACAACCAGAGCAGGTAGGACAAGACCTTGGACTTCAGTCCCGACCCCCATGAAGAGCTGACTTCATCCGTCTCTGTCTGGCTGTGATTTCATCCTGTGCTCCTCCTTCCTGCTTATCTGCTTAGACTCCAGTTATACGCAGGCCTTGGCCCTGCAAGTTTTGGTCCCAGTCCCAGAAGAAGCAAGGTCCCAGGGTGTGTCTAGAGTGAATCTGTAATGAAATCTTGAGGACATTAAGGTAAGGCAGCTCACCTTACAATGGGAAGTTAATTCCAGCCTTCCCTGTGGGGACATGCTGCTGAGGTCCCACAAACTAATCTTTCTACCTTCCTGGACACTTCACCGTGGTAAACCCTGTGCATAGTAGGCACCCAGTAGATGCCTGCTGAAGTGAATGAACTCAGTTGATGGGTTTAATGACCATCTTTCATGTACCAGGCACTGTGCCTGGAATGGCAGTGTGGGTATGAGGGGTACAGTCTCCACCACCACATACAGCGCCTTTGTGCAAGTTACAGGAATTAGATCCAATGACACAAAGACACCTCCCCTTAACCAGTAAGAAAAAGGTGCTCCTTCCTCCAGCTTGGAATGGGGGTTTGTGGAGGGGCTCATGAGCTCAGTTTCAGGCTCCAGTTGCTCAGCATGTCAGCTCACATGTTATAGGACTGCACCCCGGGCCCTGCTGTGAGAAAGACAGAACGAGAAAAATACAGCCTCTGACCCCAGGTTAACTAACTCCAGTTCAGAAATCAAGATATAAATTCAAAATAGAACCTTTGCTGCTATCTGTTGGCTTCAACAAACATATTTTGAGAACCTTCTGAGTTCTGAGTGCGAATTGCTAGAGAGATGGGGACAGCAACTGTTGTGATTTTAGAGGAAGAGAAACTGGGACTTCGGGCTACTTTGGAAGAGGGGGGACCGGAGCAGGCCTCAAATACAGAGAGATACCCAGAGCCTCTAAGGAAAGGGAAGTTACATGAGTAGATCAGGGCCAGAGCGTCTAATGCACTGGCATTCAACAACCATTTAGTAAATATCTATTCTGTAGGAGCCCCCAAGGGGTTTGGGGATAAGGTGTACAGATCAACCCCGGGAGCTCAGCGTCTAGTTAGAGAGCCTGAGCTGGAAACAATGAAGGTAGACTATGTCTATGCTGCCAGAGACAGGAGCCTGGGGACGGGGAACAGACGGGGTAACTGGCTGACCACTGGCCCTGCGGCACCCCCGAGTGGCTGAGTAAATGCCTGAGGTGCCATTTGCCTGCTGTGTGTGCAGACAACCTTTCTGATCTTTGTTTTTCTGTTGTGAGGATTAGCTACAATAAAGTCTGTGCAAGACTGAAGGACACTTGAATGGATGGTGCCATCACTGGAGGAGGAAGAGGTGGCTGTGGCACACACAGCAGTGCAGGGAAGAGACTGCGGAGGCTGAAGGACAGCCATGGAGCGGGCTCCCTTACCAGGGAGTCACAGGCCACCAATGGGCTGCCATCCAATTTGGCCACTAGACATGTTTGATTTGATCCCCAGTGGTTTTGAAATGTTACTTGTAGACAACATTCTAAAATCAGGAGACTTCATTTAAAAACAAAACAGATATCTTGCTTCCTTGGAAGAAGAAGTAACTCTGAATATTAGGCTTACAGTTTGGCACGTGAAGAAGTTAATTAGGGCTGATTGGGCTGCTCCTAGGGCACCCCAGTCCACACCCTGCCTTGTCCACCAGTCGTTTATTGGAGGGCCCTTCCTCCTCACCCCAGAGCTGCTCTTTCAAAGACTTAGAATGTTCCAAGCTGCAGTCTTTCTTGTTTACTGGTGTGTTTTCTCCAGTTGCCTCCAAAAGAGGAGAGGAAGGTTTCCCTTACTTAGGTCCATTATCCCTTTCATTACCCCATCACTTTGGAGCTGACTCTGACTTCACCTTCAGTATTTCACTAATCCTGATAGTCCCTGTGATGAGAGTGGAGTGAGGAGTGCTTCTGAAACCCATGAGGTGGGTCTGAGGGAGCAGCTAGGTGTGTCTTTGCTCAGATGAGCAGGTGGATTTGCCCACAGTCACCCGCGAATAAGTGTGGATGCCATGCATTCAGGGTGCAGATGCTGGGCCACCTCACCCCAGCTGCTGAGCAGAGTTTTTCAAGGCATAGCTATCTTTGGACCCTGATGTTGTTGGCAATTTGACTGGAGGAAGGGGTGGTTCAAAGGAGCTTCTGAATCAACTTGGAAGATAAAACATGACTTTCGGTGGCTTCCCAGCCAGAAAGCAGAGCTGCAAACTGAGACATAAGAGAAGGAGGCTGTGAGGGAAGTGAGGTCACAGCCCAGGGCTGGGGGACATGAAGTTTTGTAGGCCCTTCTCATTCAGGGAGGAGGGGCAGGCCAGGCCACCCAGAGCTGTCCAGCATAAATCACAAAGTAGGGAGCCGGTGAGAACTGCTTTTCTGACTCTTTCCCACAGTGGCCATTGCCTGAGCTGGGAGGAAAGCTCAGCTGAGAATAGTCCTCCTCCCCAACAGTTTCCCAAGCCCCTAAATCTCTCTCTCCTCCCTGTCCCAACAGCTTTGGGAAGGAGGTGCTGAGTGGCAGCTGGGCAGTGGAGCCAAGGGAGCATCCTCTGCCACTGGGCACCAGCCACTTAGGCATTTAAACCTGGACCAGATGCAAGTACCAAGCGCCTCCCCGTCATGTTGGGGCCCACTGTGTGGTAAACCCCACTGTACTTGGCGTCAGAAGTTGGATTTCCTGGGCAACAGTTTGAGATGGAAAATTGGCATATTCAGGAGCACATGTGAGATTTGCACCTCTAGAAAAGAAGGGGGCAGGACAGAGAAGAGGGAGAAGGTGGATTGAGTGAGGGGTCAAGGAAGACACAGCCGAGCCCAGGAGGAGGCTCTGAAGCTGGAATGGCCTTTCTCTATGAACTTTTCATCTACACCAGGTCTGAATTCAGCCCCATGGAGAAGACCCTTTGCTGTCTCTGGTGAATCTAGTGCTGCAGAATCAAAGATGACAAGACCTGTCACTTGCCCCCAAAGAGCTTAGAGCTTCTATGAGAGACAAGGAAGCTACTATAAGAAAGCAATAGGTGCTGTGGGAGAGGAAAATGCTATGGGAATTCAGAGGAGGGAGTGATAACTTCTAGAAGGGAAGCTCCATGGCAGGAGGTGTCTTTTGAACTGTCCCTTGGAACACGAAAGGATGGTGGGGTTTGGGTGGTAGGAGATACAGGACTTGAGGAGTGCAATGGTATGCGGTCGAGAAAGCACAGGCCTTATAATAGGTTGAAAATATTTCAGTGTCAATGAAACATGGAGTGGGTAAAGGGGAAATTCAAAGAGCAGATTGGAAGTGGACCATGGAAAGCCTTAAATGCCAGTCTAAGATGTTTGAGTTTTATTTTACAGCATCAGGAACCACTGGAGGTTTCGGGGTAGGAAAGCGACAAACCTGGGTGTGCTTTGGCAAAATGAAACGAAATGGAACAGGGAAAATCTAAGGGTACAGAGACTCATCAGGAGACCACGGCAAGTGGTCAGGTGAGAGATGGATGGGCAGCAGCGGTGTGGGTGAAGGTCATGGACCAGATGAGAAAAACAGAGGGCAGGTCAGTAGGCAGAACTTGTGACCAGTCTGTCATAGCGATCTAATGACAGAGAGGAGTCAAAGCAGACTGGCAGTTTTGAGCCTTGGAGGTAGGAGGTAACAGAGGGAGGAGAAAGAGCAGAAGTAAAAGGTTTTAAAGGCGTAAAAAGGAAAAGCGAATTCACTTGGTTAAGGATTTGGGGAGTTGGGAAGGACTGTCAGACATCCGAGCCTCAGTGTCCATCAGACTGTTGTTAGCTGTGAGCATCCTCTTAGGGACGGCAGTAGAAGTCTCTGGAATGGATGAAGATGTCAAGGTTGGAACACTGCTGAGCTTCACATGGCCAGACTTCCTCGAAGCTGCATTTGCCAAGGTCTCCCCTTCGTTTCACTTCCATTTACTCATTTAACAAATCATTATTGCATGGCTTTTCTGTGGTAATAGTAAACTAGAGAGGGATGAAACCATTAAAAATTCTAATATGTAATCTTTGCCTCAATAATCATTATTATAACCCTAAGAGCAGCACCATTCACTCATGGTGCACTTTCTACAAGGTTAAAATAAGGCATGTGTTAATTCATTACATCTTTTCAGCAACCTAATGAGTTTTTATTAGTGGTATTAGTATTAGTATTAGTATCATGATTATTATTCCCATTCCATGGAAAACTGAAACTCAGAGAAGTTACCTGTTGACCCAAGATTACATACGGCCAAGCATCAAGGGGCCTTAGTTCTAATACTGGTTATAAGATTCTCAAACCCTACCATTAACCTTTAGGCTATTTGATGAGATAAAATCTGCATTTAAAAGAAAATGTTCAATAAGAACCCAGATACTATCACCATGGAATGCTTGAGTAGCGGATGTGGGGCTTGGCAAGCAGTGAGCACTTAGTAAATGTCCGTGGGAGGCAGGCGGGCAGGCCGGCAGGGTGAGCAGGCCTGCTGTGTGACAGGCGTACCAAGTGCTGGGAGGAATCACATTCACTTGCAGCGGGCAGGATTTGCACTGCTGGGAAAGAGGAGCAGGGCCTTCTCGGGAAATATGGAGGCTGAGAGGTAATAGATTATTGATGAATTCGGAGTGTGCCTGGCAGGAGTGAGGGGGCTGGTTTGGCTGGAGTAGGCAATTGTGTGCAGATGAGTGGCAGGAGATATGTTTCAGAAGGTATGCTGGGTTCAAGTCATTAAAGAGTTAAGCATTTTGAACTCTATTTTATGGACAGCTAGAAGTCACTAAAGGTCTTTGAGCTGGGGCACTGCATAATGAAAGTGGGCTTCTGAGATAACGACTTTGACATTGTTTGTCAGGAGAGATTGGCAGATATATGAGAGTCTGTTCGTGAAACTGTTGCAATAACCTAACCACTGGCTCGGTAGGATTAAGAATGGAGGACAGGTGGAGGTGAGACAGTCCCTCAGAGGCGGCGGGGTGCAGCAGGGTGGCCTGGGACATCCCAGCCTGGGAGGGTGTCACTGCGGCCCTGTTACCATCTTGAGAGACCCCAGAGTTGTAGAGTTAATACCATGAGTAGTAGGATTTAACTCCATGTCATTCACCGGCCCTCAGCAGAAAGAAAGTGTAAAGGATTGGGAACCAGAGCAAGAAAGCTTCAACTTTCTAGGAGAGATGGCAGAGAAATGACCAGAGTGTGGGCCCCGAGGGGCAGCAGGAGGGTACAAGTTCCACCAGAGAGAGCTGCCAGGAGGAGGTCAGAGGCAGGCTGTGGAGAGGATGGCCCTGGGGCAGGCAGAACTGTGCCGAGAGCACAGGTGATTTAACCCTGCCCAGTGAGGTGGTAGAAGGAGCCCTGAGGCAGGAACCCAAAGCCTGATTCAAGTCCCAACCGGCCACATACACCAGCAAGGTGCCCTTGGCACACCTTGCAAGATTAGATATCTTTCTAAGATAACTGACAGGGAAACATCGAGTCCAGTGCCTGGCACGTGGCTGATACTTAACCGTGTACAGAATATGAAGGTCTAAGAGTTTCAGTTTGCTCATCTGCGAAACAAGGATAATAATCTCAGACCTGCCTACCTGCCAGGGCCAGGGAGGATCAGATAGCTTGGGGGTTGTAAGCGCTCTCCATAGAGGCAGCAGACCGGTCTAAGGGGGTGGTTGTCTTTGCGGGTCTGTTGCACTCTCCAAAGACCCCTTTGCAGAAGCTGAAGAGCGTTTTTAAAGAATCCCTGTACCTATTTTAACCAAAAGGCAGCACAGCCCTTGTGTGTGCTCGCCCCTGGAGAGAGAGAGAGAGAAGCAAGCAGATGCCATGGACACTGTGGGTGCTGGACGGTACGCTCTTACAGGGCAAGGATGGGCCTTCATCTGTTCATCCCCAGTGCCCAGCATTGTACCTTCGTGGACTGAACTGGCCCCCATGGTGCCTATGGGCATCATGCCTGTGGCCAACCAGGACATCCATAGCTCAGCACAGTTCCTGCGTCTGGGCCCAAACCATTTCCAATGAAGGGACGGGTGGCCTCTTAAACTTAACTCATCTAGAGATGGAGGGAACCAGGAATGGTGAGCAGGTGGGGGTGGGGTGACCTATAAACAACTTCATTGTCACCTGGAAGGGCTCCCCTTGGCCTGGCATTCAAGGCCCGAACAGTTTGATTCTTGACTGACTTTGCATTCTTTTTTTCCTGCCTTGCACCCCCTTCCCCCACACACAGCCTCTATCCCCCCATCTCTACAGTGGACCTTAATTTCCCTTTGCATCAAATGCCTTTCTCCCAGCCACACCACTAATGAACAGTCTCCACCTGTCCGGGTCGGGTGTGAGTGCCCCCTCATCCTCGGAGCAGCGCTCCCTTCCCTCAGTCTCCGCCGCCCTGTCCTGCTCTGCTGCACTCACACTTTCCTCCCAGATCGTAATTATAAACACACACGTTCCATCTCCCTTTGGCCCCTTAGTTCTTTAGGGGCTGGGCTCATGCATGCTTATATTTACAGATGAGCAAACTGAAGCTCCTTCCCGCAGAATCTGGCACAGTGTCTATGCAAAGTAGGTGCTCCATCAACACGTATTAAAGAACTGGATAAATGAATATCCATCATCATAATATAACTATTTCTATCATCACCACCCGCTTAACCAGCATCTGTTAATTCACAGTAGGTAAGCCTTGAACTAGCATTATGTCTATTATCTAGAATCCCCTCGGTGGGGTTTTTTTTTTTTTTTTTTTTTTGGCCAAAACACAAAGGTAATCCCAATGCAGCTTGAGAGCTCTGCTGGTTTTGTGTGAAATAGTGACCCCAGCAGACATCACAGGGGCTCTGTCCTCCGCACACTGGATTTGTTACGCTCAGGCACGGGCCCCGGAGCAGGGTCACTACACGCCGGGGTTGCCGCAGGAGCACGCACACTTGTTTCTCATTATCTCCTTTGCTCTCGTCCTGCCCTCCCTGCCCCCCACCCCATTTCAATCTGGGAGTGTCTGCTCGGTTTCTCTGAGGGAGACTGACTAGATGTGTTTTCCCTCCAGCTGTTTCTGCAGCCTCCATTCCGACCTCTGAATTCAAGACAAGGTGTCTTTCTGTCATCTCACCTCAGCGGGCTTTCTCACCAGCCTGCCAGAAAGGGGAGGGGTGGGAGAAGGCCTGGCCACCTGCAGTGGAACGAGTCCTTTGGCTGTGTCATCCCAGACAAGCGGTTCCACTCCCCAGCAGAGGCAGTGGGCACCCAGGTGTGGGCCTGACGGCCTGACGTGCCAGAGCTGTTTAGACTGGCCCTCTGTCACAGGCGGTGCTGTTTGTGATTGATGGCATCCTGCTCTGTTTTTCAGGCCGTGGTGGTGACTGATGGGGAACGCATCCTGGGCCTGGGAGACCTGGGCTGCTATGGCATGGGCATCCCTGTGGGCAAGCTGGCCTTGTACACGGCGTGCGGAGGGGTCAACCCGCAGCAATGCCTCCCTGTCCTGCTGGACGTCGGCACCAACAATGAGGTAACGCACTTTCCTGCTCCAGATGGTGGCTCTGGGGCCAGATGGTGGCATCTGGGATGCGGTGGGGAGCACCTTTACGGGGCCATTACATCTACAAAGCATCAGGCCATTGCTTTGCTGGGTCCCCTTTGCCAGGGCACTGTCTCTGCACAGCTGTGGAATGGGAGCAGTTTCTCCTCCCTTCTTGCCCACCCCACCATCCCCACACCCCTCTCTTCCCTCAGCCACCGTTGGGTCTTCCTGCCCTTCTACCTCCTGAGGCCTCCACAGCGACCCCTGCTTCAGCTTTCTCTGTTTCCTTGTTCCAGGACCTCAGGCAGCTTCCCTTTCCCTCAAGGGTTCTCTCCAGCCCACTAGTGAAGAGGGCCACCAATGAAAGTGGCTTCGGGGCTGTTGTTTTTCCCAGCATCTTAGAGGCGAACTGCCTCGGTGAAAGGATTAACACTCAAAGCCCCAGGGCCAGGGGGCTGGCATGTGAGCACCAGGCAACCGAGTGTCCTGCAGCCCCAGGGAGAGGAACCGGCCCAAGCTGCAGGAGATCCACCTATAGGGTTCCAGGTGGTTCAGGATCTAAGCAGCTGCAACTTCAGCCAGGAGTGTGTCGGCTCTGAAGGCCACCACCCTGGGACACGGGCTCCGTGCATGCCGCTGGTCTCAGCTCTGAGTCTCTGTGTCAGAGAATATGAAAAAATATCCAACAATTCCTTCTTAATGACATTTATCTCTGAGTTTAAAACAAGTGCATGTTCATGTTTTTAAGATTGAGAAAATCTGGAGAAGTTTTAAAACAAAATACCGTCACACAACCAATACCAATCCCTGTTTACATTTGGTGTATTTCCTTCCACCATTTCTCCCCAAAGCATTTATGAAAACAAAATTGGGTTTTTATGTCATATACAGTTTTGTGTCCTGCTGTTTTCCAATGTGATGCATGTCGTCAGTTTCCTCGAAGGGCGTTAGCCATTCTTCCACAACGTCATTTTAATAGCTGCCAGCTACACCATAACTGACATACGAAACCCTCCACCGTAGGACACTTAGGTGGCTCCTAGCCCTCTTGCTGGTGTTACTGCGCTCTGACGCCCATTTCTGCACATCGTGATGATTTCCTAATGATAAACTCTGAGAAATGGAAAGATTGAGGCAAAGGGAATGGTCACTTTTAGATTCTTAATTCATACTGTCAAAAGTTATGTACATTCCGTGGTGACCTCTCTCCGGAAAACTTGCCGCTGCCTCCTCCCTGGACACCATACCTCCCTGCTTCTAAACAGAATGAGCACTGCGGCTCCCAGGGAGGAACGATGCCTATTCGGGCTTCATCCGCAGATATGATCAGATGAGAGAGGACAGCAGGGCAGACCTTGCTTCAGAGATGGGAAGTCGTGGGGGTGGGAGGTGGAACAAGGGGAGGGGGAGGAACACTGACTGGCAGAAGGGGTGCTGGGCTCAGTACCTGACAGCTAGGTGAGTCCCTGCTCCAGTCTAGACTTGATCCCCTTCCGGTACAATGAGGAACGGGGCCGGAAGTTTCTTCATGTTCTTCCACCCCTCAAGCTCTTTCCATGCGCCTCCCACTGGCCTAGGAGACAGGAGGCTGGATGGTAGCATAAGACTTCGAGTCGCTTGTCAACAACAGTCTTCAAGGTTGGCTCCACATTGTGGTTCCCTCCCCATAGCCAGATGCCTGGGTTTTACTAAAATTGTCCCTCCACCACAAAGATATGCAGAACCATCTGCGCATGTAGCAAACTTTGTTTTAGTTATTATTCCCATCTACAACCTCCTGCTGTGGGTGGGAGTTCAGTGAGACCTCCAGCTGCATTTCATTGAGACCTTCATTCTCTGTCTCCTAAAAGCTAGATCTCTGCAAGAAATGGGATGGCTTGAGTTTCATTCTGAGACAACTGCTTCCCCTGGAAGAGTATTGGTTGCCTCTAGCAGGCGCATTAAGATCCTTTGCCATGGAAGGTCCAACACCCAGCAATGATGTGCTGAAGTTTAGGGCTGGCCCCAACTTGTAACAAACTCACCAGAAAAGATGGCAGGAAACCATGAGTAATTGTGGCCATGCCCTTTACACAGACCACCCTGCTGAACCCTGATAACAACCCTGTGGGAACAGCATCTGTGGGTACCCTCTGTGACAGGTGAGGAGACTGAGGCCCAGGGAAGACCAGCTAGAAGTGGCAGGGCTGGGACCCTGCCCCACACCGCACCACCTGCCCGGGTTCCTAATTGCTTCATAACTAAAGGTCATTTCTTGATTTCTAGAAGTTTTGTTACCAAAGTAGCTTTAAAGCATCATTTAAAATCTTTATTTTAAAAAAAGGAAGTGGCATTTCTCCCATGATGCTACGTTTGTGTTCCCATCTAATATCTGTCTGTGCACACGCAGAGATGTACTTATTACCTGGTTACGTGCCCATAATTTTAATCTAGTTTTTTCAGTGAAGATTATTTTGTGAGCACTTTCTCTTTACTTATTTAACAAGTTAAGTATATTTATCGACATTGAAACTTATTTATCTATTAAATTTATTTATTGAGTGTTTGGTGTAGGTATCAGGCACTCTGCTAGGCAGGAGGGAGATGAATGAGAGACAGGCGTGGGTGGCTGGTGGTCAGCGTTTCAGCACTGGCACCTCATGGATCATCTTAATGGCTCATGTGTTACATCTGCTCAGAGTGTCTGCTTCTCCCCTGCGGCTTCAGGCCTCTGAATCGCCTCTCTGCCCTGGGTGTGGAAGGGAGAGAGCTTCCACCGGCCTGCTCCCTCCTGTCAGGAAGGGCCAGAGAATCCCCCCCCCCCCACCCCGAGAGCAGGAGCACGCCTGACATGCCCTTGCAGCGTCGTGAGAGGCTCAGAAAGCAGTTCTCACCCAGGCTGCTAAGACCCATACCTGCCCCCGCAACATGCCAGGTGCCGTTCTAGGGATTACATATTTTCATCTCGTTTAATTCTTGCAAAAGCTATTGGGGGTATTGTTCTCCCCATTTCATAGATTGGAGAACTGAGACTGTAACATATTGGCTGCTTACTTCAGGTCTCACAGCTCTAAGTGTCAGTGCTGGGATTTGAACCTTGGTCTCCCTGGCTGCAGAGCTGCCTCATCCTCCATGGCACATTGCTCCAAGAGGTCAGGGGTTTGTGTTACAGACTGGGAAAGTAGGTGTTTCACATCATCCGGATCAAATCAGGATGTACTGATGCTACTTCCACGGTCCCCAACTCCAAAGAGAGGTGAACTCCCATCAGACCCTCTTCAAGAAACTCAGGACACAAAAATCCAAAGTCACGAAGTGGCTAACACTGGGAAGACAGTGATTTACCTCTTTTCAAATGGACTCACTGTGTGATCTCACTCACTGTGGTTCTTTTTTAAAAAACTATTTTTTCCCCTGGAAGTCTTGGGGCACATCTCTCCCTCAGAGCCTGCCAGAGCAACGGGACAGGGAGGCCCAGGAGAACCTCCATCTCACGAGTCACTGCAGGGAGGGTGCTGTTGTGACGGTTCTTAGGCTCAGAACTGCTAGGCCATCTGTGTGAATGCCTCTGTGAAAACTTTTGAGGCAAGAGGAGCTTCGAGTCAGAGAAAACACCCTCCAGGCTTCCTGTTGAAAGAAAACATCTGCCGTCTGCAGCCCTGAAACTCTGAGTCACTTTCACCTGACACACCAAGGAGGTTTGGAAAAATAAATAATGTGAGGCAGTGAGCCCGTGAAGAAGGGACACTCCACAATTACAGCCCAAAGGGGCGAGGGAGGGAGCGCCTTCCAGCCAGGCAGTGCACCTGCTCCTGGCTCTCCGGCACGTGCATGGGCGTCTGCACGGCAGACCCAGACTGCCCATGTTAGAAGAGACCTGGCACACTTCTAGTTCAACCCCCTCCACCTCACATGGAAATGGGGTCCCAGAGCAGAAATGGCTTCCCCCAGGTCTGAGTCAATGCCCAGGGCTCGTCCCACTCACGCTATGCTAAGGGTTCTGCAGGGCAACCTGGAGATGTGGCTTTTCAATGGCCCCTGAGCCCTGGAGGGCTTCTCCTGGCAGAAGTCTTGAGCCTTGGTGGATTCACCTCCTGAGATGCTAGGTGAACCTGTGGAACCAGCTGATGGGGGAGTGGCAGGGGGCTCATGTCATGTCAGCTAGCGGGGAAAAACCATGGGAACGGATGATCAACAGAGCCTGGTGAGCAGTGCTTTGGGTGTTACGGGGTCGCCAAGGAAGCAAGGATCGCCATCCCAGCTGGGTGTGGATGGGTTTCCTCATCTCTCGAGATTGTCCTTTTGCAGCCAATAAATCATCAGCATTAACCACATGGTGTCAGCAGAGGCCAGCGCACACTCCCTGTGCACAGGTGATCAGTGAGGGTGCCCTCCTCAGGATCCGGGTCTCTCACCCTTGGGCTCAACTGAGCTTCCAAAGAAATGTGTGGTCGTCATAACTGCCATCCCGAGGGGCACAGTGAACTGCGTCAGCCATGTGAACCCAATGCCAGGACTTCCCCAGATCCCCAGATGCTCTCTGAGTGACAGCGGGTGCCTGTTGCTGTGCAAGATGAATATTTTCCCAGACTGAAGGCTCATCTCTCTTCCACCTGAAATCCAGTGCTCAGTGACAGGGCAAGGAAAGGGGAGGAAACCGTTTTGTTTTCCTTAACATTTCATCTCCGAGGAAAACCTTAGGAAGTCAGAACAGTGCAGACAGCCTCAGAAGGCGTATCCAGCTCCCATAGCAGAGGAGTAGGTTCTGACTCACCTGCTTTGGATAAAGACCTTACCCTGAAGTTATTGTTCTAGACTTACCTAGTTCCGAACCTTGGTAACTGTCTAACAGAGGGGAAGCAGCCAGGCTTGCAGGTGAGTAAGCTGGTCCCACTTGGGAGGACCTCTGATCTAGAAGCTGTCCTTTCCACCCTGCTGATTTCACCAAATTTGCTTCATGACCTTGGGTAGCTCATTTAACCTTTTCGGGCCTCAGAAACTCATTTGGAGGAAGCTAAACCAAGGGATTTCTAAGACCTTCGTAGTTCTTATTCCAGCATCTGCTTAGCCCAGCTCTAGAATTCATGCAACTCACAGCAGTAAATACATCTTAAGGGCCTGCTATGTGCAAAATCACTGGGGAGATGCAGGTGAAGAGCGCACCAGCCCCCAGAGAGCTGGCATTACGCAGCAGAGACCATCACCCCTGACTGACAAGAAAACTGAGGCAGGGAGAAGCTAAATACCTTGCCCAAAGTCACGGAGCTAATTAAGTGACAGAGCCTAAATTCCAACCCAGGTCCACCTGTTCCAAAGCCAGAGCCCCTTCTGATTCTAAAGCCAGGCCACACTGAGGTTGCTCACGGAGACTGTCCTGAGCAGGGCACCGGGCCCAGCGGCAACCTCTCCTCCGCAGTGTGCTGCCTGCCAGCTCTAAGATTCCTTCTGCCCCTCTTCATAGGGTTACCAGATTTAGCAAAGAGAAATATAGAACACTGATTAAATTTAAGTGTTCAATAAATAGCTAACCTTTTTTTTTTTTAGCATAAATACATTCCATGCAATACTTGGGGCATATTTAAACTAAAAAAAAAAAAAAAAAAAAAAAAAAAAAAAAAAAAAAAAGCCCAACTAAAATTTAAATCTAACTGGCCATCCTGTATTTCATCTGGCAATACTACCTGCTGAAAACTGCTTAACAAGCATCCGAGGAGGTACAGGACAGAGGAGAGCTGCAAGGAGAGGATCCAGGCCCGTTAACAGTTCGGCACCATGCGGGCAGTCTCCTTAGAGACACTGCTCAGTGGGACACGGGGAGAGTGTGGACTTGTTCCGTGCTGGCCAAGACATCCATGGGAGCGCCACCCTCTGCTGCTTTGGAGAAGCTGTTTCCCCTCCTGCCAAAGGAGATCAGCTCTCTGGGGCTGTGCACGTGGACTTTCTCCTTTCTGGCTGTCACTGTTCCCCAGCCTGGTCTGCAGGATGACAAGCCTGGACCTTCCCAGCCACTACTAAACTCTTTCTTGGGAGGACCAGGCAGAAGATGAAGAGCCACCCCAGATTCCCTGGTCACCACAACATCAAATGATGGGACAGAAAGGGCACTATCATGAGACCCAGACAAAGCAAGTCTCAGTTTCAGCTTAGCTGCTTTCCGGCTCTGTCAGCTTTAGAAATGCACTTAAACCCTTGATGCCCTGGCTGGTGTGGCTCAGTGGATTGAGTGCAGGCCTGCAAACCAAAGGGTCTCCCGTTGGATTCCCAGTCAGGGCACATGCCTGGGTTTCGGGCCAGGTCCCCAGGTGGGGGGTGTGTGGGAGGCAACCCGTCAATGTATCTCTCACACATCAATGTTTCTCTCCCTTTCTTTCTCCCTCCCTTCCCATCTCTCTAAAAATAAATAAATAAAACCTTTTAAAAAAGAAAACCTTGAGCTCCACCTTCCTCATCTGTAAAATGGGAATGAGAATACGTAAGACAAAAGGATCCAATTAGTTTTGATTAAGGAGTGAGTCACTTGAAAATTCTATACAAATACAAGAAGCTATTGTTTTAGTATCATTTCCAGCTACTAACTTTCTTTCCAATATTTTTGTGCTTAGTTTTGAAGTATTTCAGGCATAAGACATGTTATTATAAAAATAATATAAGGATTTTTTAAAGCCTTGTATGGTCACCTTTATAGCTCAATCGTACCTCATTATGATCGACCTTGCATCTTAAATACAGGTATGCTGAAAATTTTTTAAAAAATCCTAAAACTCTTCAGAAGCACTGGAGAATTTCGCTCACCCCAGAAACCACATGTGCACACTGAGAAATTCACTCTTTGCTGCCTGATCCACCACCAATCACATCTGTGACTTGGCACTATTTCAAATTACAGGTTAACACAGACCCTTTCATCTCTATAAGAACTAAAAAGTGAATGTTTTCTGCAAATGCCATGTGTTGTACTATTTCTATCATCCCTGTGTATGCCCTTCTAGGCTGTGTGTGTGCGTGTTTTGGACAATTGACCTTAGGATATCTGTGCAACTTTGCAGCTTTTTTCACTTTAAATAATCTCATGCACGTCTGTCTAAGTGGCTGCAGAGTTTTAAATTCCACCAATTTTAATGACTGTCTAGTTGTCCATCGAGTCATTATACCACCATTTACTTTATTGTTTGCTCTTGGTTGACTGTTTGCTGCCTTGAAGAGGCTTTCAGATGGTTACTTTGAAAGTGACAGGGAATGGTAGGCACCGTATATGTCCTACTCTCATTCTGTAATCCCAGACACACACACACACGTACACACGTGTGCACACCTGCCAGGTGTAAACCATCTCAAGGATGTATAATGTAGGCAGTGAGGAGGTTAAGAAAAGAAGGTAAGGACCCGCCACCTTTCTAATGTGTCCTGGGGTGCCTTGGAGAAAGCATTAAACTGACCTCAGATTATGTGGACCCAGAATTGGGGGTGAGGAGATATGGAAGGCAGATATTCCTATTTTTGTCTGTCCCCTGAACCTTTGCCTAACCACAGCCTACAGCACCATCAAAACAGCGTGGACCTAGAGCAGCATCTTTAACAAAAAATGAGTCAATTCTGGTTGATGTGCAATAGAGCCACCTAAGCAGCTTGGTGGTTAAGCTGATGAACTCTGGAACCAGGCAGCCTGGGTTTGAATCCTTGCTCTTTCACTTATAGCCCAAGGTCCAGGTGGGTTGTTTAGTCTCTCTGTGTTTTATCGCTTCATTGTTGTAAAATGGGGAAAATAACCAGACCTATCTCTGGGTCCACGCAGGTCCTCCAGGAAACAGGTGTGAGAGGTATATAGAAAGAAACACCTGTGAAGAATAAAGGGCGGGAGCAGGAGTAGTGGGTGGGTGGGTGGGGCCTTCAGACGATGGCGCTGGTATGACATCTGCGAAAGGAGAGAAGGGAGGAGGGAGACAGTAAGAAAAACTGTCTGCAGCCCAGTCTTGGGAAAGTCTCAAGCCAATGGGAGTCCTGAGTAAAGATGGTCTGAGAGGAGCCTCAGCCAGGCAAGACTGGCCCGCCCCAGCACCCACCATGCCCAGTCATGAGCTGGGAGCAAGACGGAGAGGATATGGCTGCTGAAAGCTGTCCACCAGCCACCCTCCTTCAGCAGGTTCCCTTAAGGGAGTTCCGAGCTGCACATCTCCATTGCCACACCTCCTAGGGGAGATTCAAGACTTAGAATGTTTCCCAGTAGGTGGCCCATAGGAAGCACTGTGAAACTAAAGCTACTGCTATTACTTTTTAGGGTGTGTTATAATTCCCAAAGCGCTTTCACATATATGACTTCATTTACTCATCACAATCACTCTTTGCTATCGGTAGTTTATCCCCATGTGACAGATGAGAAGAAGGCTCGTTAGGTCTTGTGATTTGCCTGCGGTCACACAGCTAGTCAGTGGCGGAGGTGAGACTTGACTCTCAGCCCTTGGAGGGCACAGCCCAGGGCACCCTCATCTCTGAATCCTGAAGCAGCAGTTCACATGGAGGTGACGATCACAGAAACCCCTGTCCTCAAGGAGCTGGCACTTTTGTGAAATGGACACAAAATTAGATAATTCCTGGAGACTAACACATGGAATTACTTCCTATTTCCTAAACACACAGGCTACTTTTCCTCCTTCTACTCCAGCCCCCAGTCTTTCTTTGTGGTGACTTCTCAGCCTGGAGGGCCCAGCCCACCCATCAAAATTTGTCTATCTTTTAATGCCTAACCATTTTCTCCATGACAGAACCCAACCAACCCCAGTGGGAATTACTCCACTCCGTCTCTGTGCTGCCACGTGCCACACTTTGCTCCAAAGCACTGTTACTCTGCCCTGTAGTAGAGCTGATAGTTTGCCCATCAGCCACTTGCAACAGACTGAGCAGCCTGAAGGCAGCAACTGTGTATCACCCACCCATCTACAAATCCCTGCGAGGCAGTGACAGGCGATCAGTAAATGTGTCGTGCACAAATGAGTCCACTGATTCTGTGGAGGGCTGTGGGGGGTGTAGAGGAGGGGAGAAGTCAGCCAGTGGGCATGGTCATCACACCAACGCAGACACAGAAGATACCCAAATAGCGTGTGAATGGCTTGGCAAAGAGCTACCAGAGGTACAGTGGGGGTCGCCTAACACAGGCTAGCACTAAGGTGGGCCTCTTTCTTGAACTGAAATTTCTGGTTGTATCATTCTCTCCTTGTATCAGAAAACCAGGCACATGGTGTATATATTTGGTAAGATTTTGTGGAAGGGAGGGAATGGGGGAGGAAGGAAGGAAGGGCTTTTTAATTTACGTACAGATCAGTAGCTTTGGATGACACCCAATATTTCAATCCAGGTGCTACCTATGACAATTTTGCCCCCTAAGATGACATTTGGCAATGTCTACAGACATTTTTTATTGTCACATCTGGGAGTGCTACTGACTTATAATGGCTAGAGATCAGAGACCAGTGCTGAATATCCAACAACACGAAGGTCAGCCTTCACATCAAAGAATTATGTAAGCAAAGTGTCAGTAGCACCACTGTTACCAAACAAAGCGGGTTCGGCTGCCTGCCACCATACACACGTGTAACACAATAATTGGCCAGGAAGGAGAAAGGTCTTTATTAAAAGATTGCCCAATTTGGGGGAGTGGAAACTCCCTGGCTTCAAGCCATTTTCTTCTGCAAAACACAGAAAGAAGCCAGCCACCCCCAGGACCAGAATCACTGTCCAGATATCCTGCTACATTCCTTTCTGGAGTCCTCCTGGGGCCGAGGGCCCTCTCACAAATGGTCTCCATCTCTCCGACTCCAGGCCCTCTCCCTCTCAGGAGTGTGCACTTGTGCGGCTGCCATCTCCATTGCCTCACTGCAGCTCCCTCCCTCTCCCAGGGCCAGGGCACATCACAAGGTCACTGCAGTCAGTTGTGTGAGGGGCTCTACTGTGGGGCCCTAGTGTCCAAGGCTGCTTTTCACCCCTGGGGCCAGGGAGCACTCCTGGCCCATGCGCCTGTGTGCTGCTTCAGAGCAAGAGAATGGAGTGGTCCAGGACCTGCACTATGCCGTATGGGGCCACAACATCCCACAGGCTACAGCGTCCCTGCTGGCAAGGCCCACATCCCATGCAAACCTGCTTCTGACCAGGCAAGCAAGGGCAAGGCAAGAGCTACAAGTGGGGCCCAGTGCCCACCAGGTGCTGAAAATGCTCTGCACCCCCAACCAGGAAGTTGAGGGGAATGCAAAAAGCACTGATACTCTGTGTTTTCCATTTAAAAATCCCAACACCCCCAAATCCTGCATGCTGTGGCAGTGTCTGCTTGCCAGGCAGTCTAGGTTCACGTCCATCTTGTGTGTCAGCCTGCACAGAGTCTCTGCCCCTCCTCCTCCCACTGTGATCCGAAAGTGGGTAGGAGGGTTTCTAGCCATGCACAGGCGCAGTGTCTCTGCCCAGAGTGGGGCGTTGCTGTGTTCACCTCCATAATACATGTGTGTTGTGACCTTTTCAGCCCATGCATGCTCTATGCAAGCTGTGTCATGAGCTGCACTTGTTGCTTACCCTTCCCCAGGTGTATGGAAATCTGTCACACAGTTTTGGTTGTGATTTCAATCCTGACACCTTCAGCACTTCCTGACCCCCGTTGGGGGACTCTCCCCTTTGCCCAGCAGTCTGGCCAGATCTCCCCTGTTACATCACTGCTGAGAAACCCTGAAATAAATCCACAGCCACAGCCAGCGATTGGAAGACTGTGTATGGGAGAAGCTTGCCTGTTCAAAGTATCCTTGGTTTCTAAAGTGGGGACCACCTGGGAACCTACTCCCAGTCAAGGGCTTAGCCTTCAGATCCTTCCAAAGATGATACCTGGGGATCTTTCTCCCCCCTTCTCCCCTCTCACCCCCTGGTCCTTCCTGCTAAACCAAGACACTTGAGGACATGGATGCTATCTGTTCCAGGAGCTGCTCAAAGACCCTCTGTACATCGGCCTGAAGCACCAGCGTGTCCGTGGGAAGGAATACGATGACTTGCTGGATGAGTTCATGCAGGCTGTAACAGACAAGTAAGTGGGTCAGTCTCTCCTTTTGAAAGAGGACTTCTAAGAGGTAGTATGACTGAAATCAACACAGGTTTTGGCAGATACACAAACAAGACACAGTAGATGTGTGCTTTTCCAGGTGGTCTGAAAATTCCTACTTGACCCCATGTACTTGAAAGCCTCAAAGCAAATGGGCTTGTTGTCTGGGAGAATATTTTGGAGCAGAGAGAGGAGGGAGGAAGGCTGAGGACTGAAGGTCTGTGTTCTGGACATAGTTAAGTGTCCAATATTTCAGGAGGAAAATGCCCTTAGCCTGAGCTGCTCTACATTCTCGGCACAAATAGGGACATTGTGAGGGGTGGAGAAAGAAATGTTCCCTCCTAACGGAATGGCTTTGGAAGGCAGCCTGCCACATTATTTGTCACTTTCCACTTCTACATGAGGACCAGGCCGCATTAATAAAGCATCGTGGGCTGAGCCTATGAGGTTTATGAGGTGTTGTTTCTGCACTGGGGTGTGAGATGTTGGTGCTTCTGCCCCCTCTTTCCTGCCCCATCTGTCTGCCCACAGCCCCCTGCTCACCCTGCTGTAGCTAGCCCACTGCTGGCCTGGAGCTCTGGAAACAGCCTCTCCACCCACCCACATTTAGTCTGACAAGCAAGTCAGTCAAGACAGTTTCAGCAACCCAGCAGCAGGTCCCAGCAGACCCAGCAGGCCCCCTTCTCACTTGAAAACCTGCAGCCTTTTTTGCTGGCCCAGCAGCACCCAGGTATGGCAAATCTGGCCTGGACATCTCTGGGAAAGTATTCCCTTCTGAGTTCAGCCACTTGAACCAACAGTGGCTGGAGAGAACTGCTCCAGCCTGCTCCACGAAGTCTCATTTGGGTGGACATTTGCAGTAGGACAACTGATCCTCCCCTACCTTCTAAGTGTGTGACCTTAGGCAGGTTACTGAACTTTTAGTTCTCTTTATCTGAGGATAATAAGAAAGCCTTTTGTTGTTTTTGTGGCTTTTGATTTTGTTTCTTAAGATGACAGAAAATGATATTGAAGTTATATAGGATGGGAATGATCCTGTAGAAAAAAATGGAAATTAGGCCCTGGCCAGGTGGCTCAGTTGGTTGGAGCATCGTCCCATACACCAAAAAAGGTTGCAGGTTCAATCCCCAGTCAGGGTATATACAGAAGGCAACCAATCAATTGTTCTCTCACATTGATGTTTTTTTTCTCTCTCTCTCTTCCTGTCTCTCCCTTCCCTCTCTCTAAAATCAATACACATATTCTCCAGTGAGGATTTTTTTAAAAAGAAGGAAATTTGTAATGGAGTGTGGGGTGTGGGGACAAAAGTTCCTTAAGAAGTAAGAGGGCAAGGTTCTATCGCTTAGTGTTAGCTAGGAGCACAGAAGCCCATCTGCAGGGATAGAGGGAAGGCAGAGGTGGGCAGATGTGGTGGAGGAGTGTGTGGGGTCCCCGTTGAATGAAGACAAGGTCATCTGCTGAGAGTAAAGTTGGGGACGGACGTGGTGGAGGTTGAAGGATGGAGGCAGTATGACCTGGAACGTCCAAACTGGGGGACTAGAGGCTGATTACTGGCAGCTCCATGGGCCCTCTTGAGGTTACTCTTCATGAAGTCAACTTAGGACAATTATCTTATTTCTGTGATTTTCGCTAGTCAGCGTCAACTTTCTGGATGATGTGTAGGAAGAGACAGAGAGTAGGATTTAATCAGCGTTGGGATTTTGCCAGACAAGAGAGAAACACAGAGAGAAAGGGGTTGAGAGTGTATTAAGGGCATGATTATGATGTTGTGTCATGAGATCTAGGCTGGGTAAGAAGGGACAGGAAGACATGGTAGAGGGGCGAGATAAGAGGCAATACTATGATCGGTGTGGATGGTGAGTCCTGGTGAGGCCTAAGAATTATTGAGCTGGGTGCTAGGTAGAATGAGCTGGCCAGAAAGGACTTGGTAATTGGAACGTTAGGTGTTTAAAGCTCAGATTATGGAGGAAGTGATGCTATTGAGATTTGACCACCAAAGCAGCTAACGCAAGGGTCAGCCACATCCATAGGGGCATATCAGCTAGAACAAGGGAAGTGAACAAGATGAACATCCCACTTCATTCTCCCCCTTTCAGACCATCCTGAATTCCACACTTGGTTCTGGACAGAATGTTTTCAGGGTCATAGATTCCCACAGAAAGTGCCTTTGGAGAATAATAATCATGATGATGGGGAAGCTAAAGGCTTAGCCTAGTAGGAGAAGATTTAGGGGCTTCTCTGTCCATATCAAGGGTACTCCCTCCAGATATCTGAAAGCTATTGTTCCAGAAGGGGATTAAACTTGTTTCTGTATACTCAAATGGGTAAAAAAAAAAAAAATTGATAAAATGCCAAAAAAAAAAAAAAAAAAAAGGCAGTTTATAGCTCAAAATAAATCCGAGCTATCTCACAGTGCACTGGACCTTCTGTGAGAATGAGTTCCCTGTCATAGGAAGAGTTCAAGAATAGGTTGCATGGCTTATTGTTGGTGCTCTTATAAAAGGAAATTTAAGCTTTACATAGTCCTTGAGATGCCTTTCCACCCCAGCATTCCGTAGGACCTCTTAAGATCCCTAGCTGGCAGGATAGATATTATTATTTCCATTTTATAGAAGAGGAAACTGAGGCCCCGAGAGGCCGAGGAGCCTGTCTCAGGTCACACAGTGTCTGGCAGGACTGCAAGTTGAACCTGGGCCTGCTGACTCTGAGGCCAGAGTGCTTTCTACAATGCTGAGCTACCTGTGGATGGCTAGGGAAGGGGATGAAATGGACTTTGAGAGCCTGCTTTCCTGCTTCCTGTTTCCAGGGCTCTGTGCTTATCTAATGAGTCAGTAGTCGTTCTGTGATTCCCCACAGGGAAGTCTTGCTATTTGTGTGAGAAGGATACATAAATGAAGATGTAAGAGGCTCTTTAAATTGTCATTAAACTCAATTCATAGTCTAACAGGCATACAAGCAGTCCAGGGGGAAACCCTTGTGGAGAGCCGTGCGTCAGCCAAGAGGAATGTGGCATGTGTCATGTGTCCTGAAGGGGAAAAGATGATGGGTTGACAGCTGGTTGTTTTGAGACTCTAATAACCTAACGCAGATGTTTGTGGATACTGTAGGTGGGAAGGAACTGGTCTCCCCAGGCACTCTGGGGAATATAGTAGCCCCAGGATGGAATGCCCAGCCTGGGAGTGAGTCAGCAGCCCCAAAGCCAAACACAAGGTATTTTAAGAAAGAACCTTGGAAAACACTGACTCCTGGAAAATAAAATCCTTGTCTCTTTCCAAACATCCTACTAATAAAAATCTCCATCTTCTTGACCCTACCCACTCATCGGGATGTGTCATAAGATTTGGGGGGCCTGAAAAAGAGTCATCATGGCCCCCAAACTCTCCTGGAGTTTGATCTCAGAGGAGGACCCATCAGGACAGAAGACATCTCCATGTAAAGCTGTGAACCACAGCGATAGGTAACTGGGAGTGTCCCACTCATGGCGGAGACAATGCTTGATGTTCCGGTGGCAAAGACTAGTCATTCTGTTCTTCCTGCTCTTTCCCCACCACATGGTGGGACCTGGAGCATTGCACCCAAGGGGCCAGTTTTCCCCTGGGTTCCCACGTACATCATGCATGTCTGTTACTTACAGTAGAACGGATGGGAATGGTTTATTTTAAGTTTGCACCTGGAGCCCAGGTTCTGTCTGATACTTGGGTTGGACAGAAGTGTGATGTCAGCAGCAGCGTCAGCCTTTAGGCAGGTCAGGAGCTGAAACCACCCCCCTTCTCTCTAGCTCCCCAAACCCTAAAGAATAGAGATTGCTAAGCTGCTGAAGTACAAGTGATAAAGAAGAAGGGAAATGATAGTTTTTTGTTTGTTTGTTTGTTTGTTTTTAAACTTTTTTTTTAGTCATCCAAATTTTAACTCCCAGAAAATGTCTTCTTTTTGAGTCTCTTCATCTTTCTATCTCTGGCTGAATGATCTCTCCTGTGCCTTGGTCAGATGGACAGGGAGCACAGCTATCAGTACTTGTCAGGACTTCGTACTAAGCAGAGCACCAAAGCTCAAAGCTGGAAACCAGGAGGTGAGTTTCCGAGACTGCTCACTGCCCCCAGGTCTGTTGTGTCAAAGCGCACCCCCTGCTTCAGTTACCTACTGCTGCCTAGCAAACCAGTTGTGACTTAACACACTTATTTGCTCTTGATTCTTGCAAGCTGAGCTGACTTAGCTGGGTAGTTCTGCTGGTTTTGCCAGTAGTCACTTGTAGGGCTGCTTTCAGCTGGCAGATTAGCTGGCAGCCGGGCTCAGTTAGAAGGGGAAGGAAGGCTGGGCTCCTCTCTCCACAGAGTTCCAGGGTCTCTCCCTCTTCGCATGATCTCTCTGTATGGTCTCTTCTCTCAACAAGGTAGCTGAACTTGAATCTTGGCAGTCTGGGCTCCCAGGACACAAAAAATGAAAGCTTCCAGCCTTCCTAAGGCTGAGGCCTGAAACTGGCACAGTGTAACTTCCACCACGTTCTCCTGACTAGAGCAAACCGCAGGTCCAGACCGGATCCCGAGGGTGATGATAGCGCAAGGGTATAAATACCAAGGGGAACTGTTCATTGGAGAGTCAGCAGAGTAAACGCTACCACACCCCATCCAGCCTGGGAAGCACAAGGAATGGCGCAGCCAGTGTTATGGGAGGTTGTGCTCTGCAAATGCAAGGAAAGCAAGAGAGGAATGACAGGGATACTCATAAAAGCAGGGAAATGTATCATAAAAATCGATATGAGGGGCACCATGGCGGTGGTAGTGGGGCTCTTGGCTGTGGCTGGGGGAAGTGAGTGGTTTTACCCAGAGGGCCCTGTGCCACCTTTCTCAGCTGGCCAGGGTGTTCATGCTCTCGGCCATCTGCTACATGCTGGTGCTGCTGCTCACCGCTCATCTTCTTCGCCATCTGGCACAGTGTAGTACTGATGAGCTGAAGACTGATTACGAGAATCCTGTAGACCAGTGTAATACCTTGAGTCCTCTTGTACTTCCATCCACCCTTTCTTCTGGGTCATGTTTCTTTGTGCAGCAGAGAGGCTTCCACTGCTCTCATTGTGCACCTGTTGGCATATCATTTTTGGAGGTATATGAGTTGACCGGTGATGAGTGGACTCGGACTCCGTGGCACTGCAGCCATCATGAATGCAGGCATTCTAGCATATTGTCGGATTGAAAGACATTTAGCAATTTAGCTCTTTATCTTCTAGACTTTTTTTTTACTACCTGTACTGCATTATGTTTCAGTCAGCTCTTAGAACATTGCACAGACCTGTCTGGTATGACTCAGTTGCCTGGAACGTCTTCATGTTGACAGAAAGGTTGCATGTTCGATTCTCAGTCACAGCACACACCTAGATTGCAGGCTCAATCCCCAACCTGGAGGCATGGAATCCCTGGTTCAGGCACATACAGGAGACAGCTAGTCAATGTTTGTCTCTTGAATTGATGTCCCTCTCTCTCTCTCTCTCTCTCTCTCTCTCTCTCTCCCCAGCTTCCTCTCCCTCTCCCTCTTCCCCTTCCCCTTTCCCTTTTCCCTTACTTCTCTCTCTCTAAAACAATGAAAAAATGTCACCAGGTGAGGATTTCTTTTTTTTTTTTTTTTTTGAAAAAGGCACAGCCCTGGCTGGTGCAACTCAGTGGATTGAGCTCTGGCTTGCAAATTGAAAGTTTGCTGGTTTGATTCCCAGTCAGGGCACATGCCTGGGTTGCAGGGCAGATCCCTAGGTGAGGACATGTGAGAGGCAACCAATTGATGTATCTCTCACACATCAGTGTTTCTCTATCTCTCTTCCCCTCCCTCTCAAAATAGAAATAAAATCTTTTTAAAAAGGAACAGCACACAGAAGAATTGGTCCAGTTAAGTGTGTGAAAAATGAAACCAAATGAAGGGATTCTATCCATTAAGATCTTGTTTCCAAGAGTAGCCTGTGGAATTTGTTCAGTTACTTTAAAATATGACTCCTGACCAACACTCTATTAGGCACTGTAATGAGATTAAAAAGAAATAAAAGACACAGCCTGTGTCCTCAAGAATCTTACAGACCTTCCAAAAAGACAAAAAAAAAAAAGTGAAGTGGAGATAATTAAAGAAGAGTTAAGGTCTCAACTGTTTGGTGTTGACCATCAGCTCAATGGGAATGTAGAAAAGGAGCAATCAGAGATGATTGGGAAGAGGTGGAAACTATACAGATTCAGGCTCAAATCTGAATAAGCAATGGGAAAAAGAACACATTCCATATAGATGATATATCGTGAGAAAAACGAGAATACAGGAAAGTCAAGGAGTACACAGAAGACTCCAGAAGACTGGCCCGGCTAGAGATGAGTGTGCACTGGTTTAAAATAAGGTTAAGTCGGAATGGAGCAGGCTATGCTAGGCTTTAAGTCCCAGGCAGAGGGTCATAATTATCAGATCTCAAAAACACACAGGGTTTCAGCCACCTGAACCAGTGGTTTTTAAACCAAGCTTCCCTGAGCCCCAGGCATTTGCAGAGGTGCAGCGGGCAAGCTAGGAATAAAGTGCTTCCCACCTACCACATAAGATTCAAACCCCAGGAAATCTGCCCTGACCAACTTGGCTGGAAATTCTTTCTGAGTTTGTAATCATAGAGTAACTTAGTGGTTGTGTACTTCATTTGTTAATGAATGATGCTCTTCATTGTGACATCTCTTCTATAATTATCTAGAGCTTTTCTTTAAAGTTTTTTTTTTTTTTTTTTTGCCTTTCATTTTTCACAGAGCAGAGATTAGGCAGAGATATGCCTGGACTGTTGTAGAGAGGTTCAAGTATCACACAATCAAAGTGTGGATTTTGAGAATCATTCTTTCCTCAGGTCCTATGATTCTGTAACGTCTCCACCTGACTGGTAGTTCCTGGGGGCGGGTGGTGCAGGGAGCATGACTTATTCATGGTGGGCCTGTGGTTAAGTGAGGGTGGGAACTGGCTGGGTGGTCGATTGGCTGGTTGAGGGATTAAAAGCCTTCACCAGACTACCTATCATTTAGAATGGACTGAAGGTTATGAATGTGACCACATCTGAGGAAGCTCAAAAGGAATTTGGGGGTTCATTCTAACTTCTCTGACCTCTGAAGAAGCAGGGCATTTTTCCAGTCTCACCTTCATGTGGTTAATTGTTGACAGTCCAGCTCCAACATGTTCCCATCAGAATAGGAGCTGGATGTAGCGTGATTACAAGACTCTCCTGCCTGCAAGGAATCTGTCCTGGGCCACGAAAGGGACTGGAGGGCTGTAGAAAAATGCAAAACAGCACTCAGCCCATTAGGACCTGTTCATTTCCTCTGTGGCCAAATAGCCTGAACAACCGAGAGAGTGAGCAGTTCATCAGTCAAGGTCCAGCCTCAGGGCGGAGGCCAGAATGTGCTGCGGGAAGTTCACCGACGGGGGGATGGAGTAGTCGATGCCAGATGGCTGTTTCCGTTTCATTTTCCCTCAACAGCCCGATTTTATCGCCTGGCATCAAGGATAGGAACAAAAGCATGCCCAGACCTGAAAGTTTCAGATTATAGCTCAGAAGGTGAAAGAATAGAAGGGTTTTTTACCTCCTGATTTCCCTCAGTGGATTAATAATGATAATAATAATAACTGCATTTTACTTAAGTTTGTTACTATGTATAGACTCTGATATAAGCAGTTAATATACTATTCATTTAATTCTCACAGCAATGCTGAGAGTAGGTTCTATTATTAACACCACTTTAAAGGATGAGGAAACTGAAGCTTTTAAAGTGTAAGTACCTCCCCTCCCCTAAGAAAGGGGACCCTGTAAGACCCCACCCACTAACAACGGTGGTTAAAAGGACAAACTCTTGGGCTGGACTGTCTGAGCTCGAACCTCTCACCTGCCACTTGCTAACAAGCTACTGATGCTTCATTTACATATGCCCGCAGTTCCTCATTCTTAGAATGCTTTTTTAAAAACTTGTAGAGTTGCTTATGTTGGATAACTAAGACAACCCATGTAAAATGCTAAATATTATACCTGCATAATAGCAAACACTTAAATAGTGTCTGCTACTATTCTTATTAATTTAGGCAGTTTCCAAAGCCACCCTCCTTCCGGCAGCGCTTTGGTGGCGGCCCACTGCGTTCGTGCTTGAGCTAAATTATCCACCAGTACATCCATCACTTCCTTCCCTTGTCCCCACTCATCCATCCCCATGACTCCAATGCTACTTTCCTGCTCTTCTCCAGTTCTTCTTCCCCAGTACTAACCTTAAGTGGGGATGGGGGACAACAACTAAACAGCCCTGGAAACACTGGGTATCATTTATTTCCATTTCAGGTCCCTGAGAAGTGCAGTCAATAAACACCTGGTCTTGGGGTGGTGAGCACACAATACAGTGTACAGATGATGCATTATAGAATTGTACACATTAAACCTATATAATTTTATTAGCCATGTCACCACAATAAATTCAATTTTTGAAAAAAACACTTGGTCTTCAACCCCTAAACCTAATCTGTTTAACTTTCCTCACACCCTTCCACCAGGTGGAGATATCTGGGCGTACCTGTCGAGGTGAAATCTCATGTTTTCTGCAATTGTTTCAGCTGAGTGTTGTTTGGACCTTATGGCCCCACCATTCTGAGAGTACTGTCCCCTTGCATAACCAAACAGCTTTTTATGCAACACAGTAATGAAAAGCAGAAACTTTCCCAAGGATAGAAAAGTATCAAATCGCTGCACTTTCAACCGGCTGATACTGACAATAATTCTTAAGAGGCTACACATACAGACCCTCACACTTTGTTCCTGGAGCTGGAAGGAGACTTGGATGACTTTCGCCTCCCACCCTCTCCTCACTGCCTGAGCACCCACCACACAGCCTTCTGCCTTCGACTTGTCATTTTTATTAGAGCTGCAGAGCCTTCCTTCCTGCCCCACCTTGAAGGTTCTTTCACTTTCATAGCTATTTCCTTCTCATCATCCAGGCTTGGCAATGGCTCCACAGCCAGGCAGGGTCTAGTGCTGCGGCTTCTACAAGGCAGGAATTGAGAGCTGCAGAGAACTGGGAGCTTCGAATGGCTGCCCCTACTGTGAAGAAGAAAAAGGCTCTGCTCCCCAACATCAGTAGGGAAAGGACAAGGAACTTGCGGCCGGGGGTGGGGGGAATGTTTCTTGGAAGAAAAACCAAAACCCCAAATCTTCACCACATGTAAATCTAGAGTCCACATCTACAACATACACACAGTGCAAAAATTCCCAAGAAATGAGTATGTCCCCTCCCGGTGATATGGCTGGAGAACCTGGCAGATGGAAAAGTAAAATTTCCCTGTAGAGACACTCCCACACTCACGCTGTGGGAAATTCCTTGAGGCAAAAAAACAGTGCTCCAATGAAAATAAATTCATGATTCATAATAACCCACACGGAAACAATTCACATGTGGGAAAATCAGATACACAACTAATGGAACAATTAGAACCCCAAGAAAAAAGAATATTCTGAGAAAGATTATAAAGCAGCTCTACTTAAAGGTATAAAAGAATTAAGTAATAAGGAAAGTACCCACCCTGGCTGGTGTGGCTCAATGGATTGAGTGTTGACCTGTGAACCAAGGGGTCACCGGTTCAGTTCCCAGTCAGAGCACATGCCTGGGTTGTGGGCCAGGTCTCCAGTTTGGGGCACATGAAAGGCAACCACACATGGATGTTTCTCTCCCTCTCTTTCTCTCACTCTTCCCCTCTCTCTGAAAATAAATAAAATCTTTTTTTTGAAAAAAGAAAAGTAACCAACACTGTGAAAAAGAATGTCAGGCAGATTTTTAAAAGAACCAAATAAAAGTGCTGAGATGAAAAGCAGCCGTGGAAACCCAGCGGCATGCACCAGTAGTAGGGCAAGGCTCCGTCAGAAAACCCAGACCCTCAGAAATGACTGCCCTCCATCCCTATTCTTGACTATCCGGAAGGGAACGTGCACACCAAGATGTTTTTTTCAGAAAGATCCTCCTGCACTGTTGATGAAACAGAGCATTTCGTGAGGGAAGGAGAGGACGAGTAAGACTGGGATCCCCGAGCCCCAGCTGTGTGGCACCAGGAGGGACATCGAGGGTGCGGCGCACTCACCCTCCTCTCTCATCTGTCCGTGTGGTCCGTGTCCTGCTCATTGAAGCTCACACATACGCGGTCTCATCTTATTCTGTATTCACCTTATTAGGCTTAACCAGACTGGTTTTTTAAATAATCCTCACCAAATGCATTTGTTCATTACTTTTAGAGAGAGAGGAAGGGGGAGGGACAAAGAGAGAGAGAGAAACATTGATGTGAGAGAGAAACATCAGTTGGTCGCCTTTTCATATGTCCTCCAAAGTGGGGTTGAACCCAAAATCTGGGTATACACCCTGACCAGGAACTGAACCTGCAACCTGTCAGTCTAGGGGACCACGCTGCAACCAAATGAGCCACACTGGAACAGGGCTTTTTTTTTTTTTTTAACCCTCACCTGAGGACATTTTTCCATTGCTTTTAGAGAGAGAGAAAGAATCATTGTGAGAGAAACATCAGTTGGTTGTCTCCCACACGTGCCTAGACCGGGGATGGTAAGCACCTGGACCAGGGATCGAACTCACAGCCTAGGTGTGTGCCCTGACCGGAATTGAACCTTCAACCCTTTGGTTACGGGAGGACACTGCAACCAACTAAGCCACGTTAGCCAGGGCTGGGTTGTTTTTCAATAAAGTTGGATAACATAGGGGAGAAGTCCTAAAAACAAATGATGCCATCAAGATGAGTTACGAGAGAAGTACCTGGATACCAAACTGTTAGCTGTGGTCACAGTCGGGGCACGAGATTTTCAGGGGTGTTTGCTTGCCAAGCCATTCATTTCTATCCTGTTACACTGTTTGTGAGCAGGCATTTCTTTGGGAATTAGAAAAAATAATGGATTTTTATGAATTAAGCAGCAATTCTTTCCTAAAGACAGTACCCTGCACTAAAAAATAAGAGTAAAGAAATAAATAAGCAAGCATCCCACCCTTTCACCCTCTGGTGAGCTGAGTGCTGCACTAGCCTCAGCTCCTATGGATGACAAAGCAGCTCACGATACCAACTCATTTAATACAACAGTCCTATTAAGTAGGTACAATAACTGTCCTATCCCACTAAATTAGAAGTTCTGGGGAGAGCTCTTTATCTCTGTTGCTCACTGGTGCTTCATCTCAAGCACCCAGAGCAGTGCCTACAGTGTGGATTCTCAACGAACACTTACTGAGGGAATGCACACTTTACAGGTGAGGAAACTGAGGCATGGAAAGGTTAGGGAACTTGTCCAAGGTCACACCTTTAGCAAATGGTGGAGTCAAGTTGTGAACCCAGGTGGTCCAACTCCAGAGCCCACCCTCTAACTTGGATACACTCTCTTCATTTCTTTTCACATGAAAGGAAAGACAGTTCAATGTACTCCAGACACCTTCTTGATAAATAGGAAGGTCTTATGGAAACTCTCCTACTTGGCATACTCATGTCTTCACTCTCCAGTTTGTTCTAGGGCAGGGTTAGTGCCCCACCCTGCCTCACCATAAGGGCTGGGGGGCTCTGGAGGGAACAGCCATCAATCCCCATTTTCAAACCGCTAGCTACTGGAAGCAAGGAAAGCATCCTCTTTTTTAAATCTTTATTTTTATTAATATGTAATTGACATATAACATTGTGTAAGTTTTATGTATACTCATGTTGCTTTGATACATTAATATATTGCAGTATGATTACCACCATAGTGTTAGCTGACACCTCTGTCACATCACATAATCATTATTTATTTTGTGGTGGAAATATTCACCAGCATCTAGGTCAGTTGTCTGGCACTTCCCAGTTCCTTCTTCTTAACCACCCAAAGCGAGTGGTCCCCTTGGCATTCCAGTCACCAGAGCTAGGCACCCCTTGCAAATCTCTCTACAAACTACAAGTCCCCCCAACACCCCCAATCCCTCCCTGTACAACGTACTCCCAGGAGGGGGTGAGGGAGGTAGCTGAGAGGCTCTTTCGCTTCAAGCTCCTTCTGGTACATTTAAAATGACATAAACAAAGGAAAACCCCCAAGCTTATGGCATCCAGACTACAAAGAAAGTTTCAACATTTTACTTTAATTTTAGAATACAGTAAAAAGTATAGCTGTCACCTCTGAGTCCTGATTACAATGTTTCAAGGGAGCGAGCCCGTCTCAGCAGAGGTGGCACTGGTCAGTATTTCACGTGCACTGAGTGTCTTCTGTAGGTCAGTCTTCATCTCACCTCATGCTACACCTGGTCCTCTCCAGGCAGGTTTTTGCATAGTCTTAAAATACCTGAACAAGAAATGCCTGCCCATTTGATCCAATCCTCTCGCTTTAGAGGTAAGGAAACTGAGACAGAGAGAAAATTATTTCCCCACAGTCAGATAATAATAAAAGCATCAGGAAATGAAGGGGAATCTATCCAGTTGTTTGCTCTAATTCATGAAATCATTTCCAAGTTTCCATTCATCATACGTTTATCATGTGCTTTCCCTGTGCATCCATAGTGTGTCCAGTACAAAAAAGAGACCTAGCCTAAAGAACTCAGTTCTTCCTGTGATTGTAATATGAACACATAAAATCATCGTAAAGGCAACCTTGAGTTATTTTTTGAACATAGTGATAGATCAGAAATAAACTTTGGCCCTGGCTGGTATGGCTCAGTGAATTGAACATTGGCCTGTGAACTAAAGGGTTACAGGTTCAATTCCCAGTCAGGGCACATGCCTGGGTTGCAGGCCAGGTCCCCAGTAGGGGGCACGTGAGAGGCAACCGCACATTGATGTTTCTCTCACTCTCTTTCTCACTCCCTTCCCTTTTCTCTAAAAATAAATAAAACAATAATAGCTTTAAAAAAAAGAAAAGAAAAAAGGAACATTCTCAAGGAGCTAACAATCGACTGGAAGAAAAATGAGATGCACTCTAAGACGTGCGCTGGGTTTGCGTGGATTGAACTTGGGCCTAGTTAATGGCCCTGCCTGCAGTGTCTGTCAGTTGCGGCTGAGAGGGGGAATCTGTGGTCAGAAGGCCTGGGACATTGGGTTGGGTTTAAAAGTCATGGCCTTCCACCTGGGAAAGAGCTAGCAGCTCACTTTTACAGGGCACCTACTCTGTGTTGGACGTTTTACATTTTATCATCACAGCAACCCTTAGAGATCAAGAACTGAGGCTCAGAAAGGTTAAGTAACTTGTCCAAAATCACCCAGCTAGAAATCGAAAAGAGTTTGGATTCACCAGAAACTCATCTGACTTCAAAACCTGAGGCTTGTTTTTACCATAGACCCTCTGCTGCCTGCTCTTCCCGCCTGGCTGGGAAGCCCTGGCCCCCACACCCCATAGCAGCCTCCTCCTGTTAACTTGAATCCTAAAGGAAACAGCCTGAGCTGTTGTGATAGAAAAAGGTGCTTTGCTGCTGTGTCCTCTGCAAAAGGAGAGGGAGGCTCCAAGGGGAGCTGGGGATGTTATGTGGGGTGTGCACCACCAGCCACGCCTCAGATGGGACTCCTCTCTGCCACAGGATTCCATTTGTTCAACGATATTCAGGAAGCCAGGCAAAGGTAGGGCCTGGGCACACAGCAATGTGTCTGCTTGGTCTTTAACACAGGTGTCTAAAGCTGATTTGACCTGAGGGCAGGAAAGGGGGTCAGTTAAAGCTCCTTCGTCAGGTGTCCTGCCCTACAGTGGTGAGTGAGACACCTGTCCCCCCCCACCCCAGGATGCTGCCTCCTGCCTGCTTTGATCCAGTCCGTCACCTATCCTGACCTAGTCCTCCCCTTTCTTCCCCTCCCAGACTTCGGCTCACTTTGGTCCCCAAAGCCCACAAACACAGACTGGGTTTTCAGACTTTATTGTCCTCCACCCCTAGCTCACTATCATGACTCAAGCTAGAACGTGGCCAGCTGCATGAGCCAGGGGCAGATTAGACTCCGAGGAGGTTGACACACGATTGTATGACAGACTGCGTGGTGCAGGTACTATGGTAGTTCACCTGAATGGAGACATCAAAATGGGCCAAACCAACCAGAGAAGCTTCCTGAAGGACATCAGTGGCCTCGTAACAACTCAAATGCTGATGTTCCCCCACCAGCTAGTGGGTCGGTGACTGGGAAAAGTGCACAGGTTTTCTGAGCAGAAAGTTGAGGAGTGAGTTGCTGTGCCCTAGAGGAAAAGCTGAGTACTGGCCTGTGACCTTGGAGAGGTCAAGAGGTCAGCATATAGCCACCATCATCTTCCTGGCACTGGGATTCCTGGCGCCATTTGCGTGCTTGCCCAGGAACTCAGACAAACAGGGAAATTGAGGAGGAAATCCAAACTGTTCCTGAAGTGTTTTCTGGTCTGGGACTGCTGTCAGAACAGTGACTGAGCGACCACATTATTCTGGGATTTTTGCTTAGAAGTCACTGCTTCCTGTGACTGTCTCGTTACTTGATGGGAGTTTTTCCCCCGGGGCCAGAATGCCAGCCACAGGAGCCCGCCAGTCTGGCTGTGGGGCTGGGCTCACCAGGGCAATCTCCCAGTGAGGAATCTGGGAAGGGAAGGGCCTCAGGGGTTCACCCCCTTCCCTGTGCATCCCCTCTGGAATCCCTCCCTCAACTTCTTTGCTAAGTGGAGCTCCAGCAACCACAGAAACACTTCCAGGGACTGGCAGCCTCTTCCCACCCAGTGTTTGAAATCTCTGCCTTCTATGGCCCGGAAATTTGTGCCCTTCTGACTTACACCTGTTGGCTCTGTTTTTTCCAAGGCCACATAAACAGAACAGTTCTTCATCTTTTTAAAGATAATTATTATGCTTCATTCCACTTGGCTTCCTCTTTTTCAGGCTCAGTATTCCCACTTTCTCCAGTCCATGGTTTCCCATGTTCTCACCTACAGAGCAGTTCTCCTGCCATCCTCATGGTTCATTTCCTGGCCCCTGCCCCCAGCAGAGTGACCACTCCGCACACTAAGCCGCGGTGGAGCTGTGGTGGGAGGGCTCCACATCCGTCCCCTCCCCAGGCTGTGCGGCCCTAGAGAGAGGGACCATGTCTTCTTCACGTGCTACCCGGCCTCTGGCTCCCACCTCCTGGCATCTCCTTGGGGTCTCCCCATCATTACTCCTCTTGCCTCTCTCCACACTGGCTCCTTCATCGCACGTGCACACTTCCACCTCAAAATGAATCTATCCTTTCGTCCCACATCCCCCAGCGGCTGTCACCCTCCCTCCACTTCCCAGCCAAGTTTCTGGAAATTCACAATCAATGACATTTCCTCCCCTTCCGTTTACCTGTTAACGCCCTGCAGAATGGCTCCCTCCCCACCACTGCACTTCTAAGGGCCAACTCCCACAGATACTTCGAGATCCCTGTTTCTTAGGACACCTCAGGGGCATCTGACACTTCACTCTGCCAGCCCCCCTTCCCCCTGCCTGGCTCCCCTGCTCACTTTTCTTTGCTGGACTCCTCCTCTGCCCCTCTGCTCTTTGGACAGAGGTGTCCTTGACTCAGCTCCCTGCTCCCTGCACATGGTCTCCCTGAGGACCTCATCCTGTCCCGTGACTTGGACTGCTCACCATGCCCTGAACTTCACGTTCCTCTCTGCTGAGCATCATGTTGAGTCTGCTGCTCAGGGACATGTCCCCTCAGGCATCTCGGCTCCTCAGACTCAGCCAAGCCTGCCGTTAATGACCGCCACCACCAGGGACCCTCGCCGCCAGGCACTGCAGCTGCTGCTGTGTCTCCTCGTATGCCCATCGGGCAGCGAGAGTCTCATGTTCACCTCTGTAGTCCAGCAGGGAAGGCAGTCCCTTGTTCACAGGGGACACTTTTTTGTTTTTCTTTTTTTTTTTAAGTATTTATTTATTTTTAGAGAGAAGGGAAGGGAGGGAGAAAGAGAGGGAGAGAAACATCAATGTATGGTTGCCTTGCATGTATCCCCTACTGGGGACCTGGCCTGCAACCCAGGCATGTGCCCTGCCTGGGAATCAAACCAGCAACCCTTTGGTTCACAGGCCTGCACTCAAGCCACTGAGCTACACCAGCCAGGGCTGAACTGAAGTTTTATATCGCACCTAAGATAGTTCCTGACACAAAAGGGATCCCCTGCGATATATATTTCTTATACATTTCTTTAATAATTAAAACAGAAATATCAATAAATAATCATGATGCGGTGCAATGTATGTGATGTTAGAGATGTATCCAAAATACCACGACAGCCCAGAGGCAAGAACTGTTGCTGCCCTGACAGCGGAGAAAGCGGTGGGTCAGAGAAACCTAGAAGAGGAGACGTATCAGCTGGCACTCACAGTTTGAGTGGGAGTTGGCCTGGTGAAAGGAGGCCCTTCAGGCACTGGACCGAAAACCTGGAGCTGTGCGGCAAGGGCCCACACCGCTGGGGAAGTAGCAGCAGCTGCCAAGGACACGGGAAGCACTAAGGCTGCAGCCAAAGTGAACACCACCTAAGGAGTCTGGACATATCCCGGAGGAAGGGGAGCCCTGTACGGACGGTCAGAATACAAGTGGCACACACAGATCTATGTTTGGAAAGACAGGGAAGCTAGATGGGGGAGGGGGAGTAAACCTGGAGGAGGTGCCATCTGTCTCTGAAGGTGTGCTGCACCACAGAGGGGGAGGGGGCAATGCCGCAGGGGAAGGTCTTGGGCAAATCAGTCTAGAAACTGCTGAGTTAAACAGGTTTCTCAATGCAGAACTTCTCGGAGCCCGTACTGTAGACTGCCTGTACTGTATCTGACATTTAGAGTTTCCCAAATGCAGTTAGCCACGGAAACTTCCTGAGAGCCTCTGAAGGGACTCGAGTTTAACGGAATATGGAAAATAGAAACAAAGGCCCAGAGCTTCCATGAGTTCTGTCAGCTCTCGTTCCTGGAAGGAAAGCATAAATAAAGGAAATAACTTCGCATCAGGTGACAGCTGATGTTGTCACTGGGCACTCTGCTGTGGGAGACTTGTGTGTGTTTCACTGCGGGAACAGAGGGGGCTCCCAGGGAAATAGGAGCGGTGGTGTTTAGTCATTCTATTTGGAGAGAGGCTGAGCAAATTCACCTGCTCCTCCCAGGTCCCTCGTCTTTGTTCAGGCCGGAAAGAGGTCGGAGCCAGGTGTTTGAAAGAATGGCAGGTCCTGACCTATGGAAAGAGAAGCCAGGCCGCCAGCTGCTGGAATATTTTGCTCTCGCCCATGTCCCACACGCAGCATTCAGTTGGCTTGCTGGGGCCAAAGGGCGGAACAGCCACCTCAGAATCTCCTTACCCTTGGGAAGCTGCATCCCAGGTGGCAGGTATCCAGCACAGGTGGTCCTGGCCTGGGTCTTGTCACATTGTCACACACAGCCTACTAGGGTTCCCAGGCACAGGTCGCCATTCGCAGGCTTCCTCTTGCCTCAGTGCTAGGGGAAAACAAGGTAAAAATCCACTCCCCCACCCCCCTCTTCCCAAAAGCCTTGTGTCTTTAAGTGAGCCCTGGCCTTGGAATGCCTTCCCTGGCTGCTCCAAGGCCATTTCCCAACTGAGTCCCCACACTGGAGAAATCTGGGCAGCTCCATGGTGGTTTGGGGAGGTGCCGCTCTCTCCATTGCAGGAATTCTCCCCTGGAGAAACATCAGATGTTCCTCAGCCCCTGCCAGGGCTTCAGGGTGAAGAGTTCAAAAATGCAGAAGGGGACAGATAAGCAGAAGCGTCCCCCGTGAGCAGTGAATGGTTTCTGGCAGGCAGGAAGGTCAGCAACACACTGCCGTGCTCAAATCGGGAACCTGCCCCAGCTCTAAGGAGGGGGCCTGGGCAGGGCCCCGCCCCGCACCCAGGGGCTCCTGCTGCTGCTCCAGCTGTTCCGTCGGAGGGGGCTGCCTGGGCCCTGCACACTCAGCTGCTCCGGTGTGCTTCCGCTCAGAAAGGACCTAAACCACTGACTCCGAGATCTTCCTGCCCCGTGTTGCTCCTGCTCAGGATCGTCAGACCTCCCTGCTTCGGACGTGTTGAAATGTCTGAGCGAAGCTCCAGTGCATCTACTCTAACCCTACCTTAAGTAGCCCACACGACTCCTCCAACACCCTCAGAGCAGGAAACTGGGGCCCAGAGAGAGGGGGGACTCGGAGCGCCTGTCAGAGGCAGAGAGAAAACACGGCTTTCCTGTCTCCCAGGGCAGCGTTTTCTCCACAAAACGGCACTTCCTTTCTCCGTGGACAAAGAATTCCAGCTTTACTGTCTACTTAGTTTTCTTTTACAAATTCCTATCTATTGCCGTGAAAGCTAAACTAAAGGAAGTTCTGCAGGCAGGCTCCAGCCCCACTGCTCTCCGACTGCAGCGGAATAAGCAGCACCGAGGCCAGTAACCCCTGCTGCGCAGGGCTCCTCCGACGGTGGGATGAATTGAGGGACTAGGTGGAGAGCTCAGGGAGAGCTCAGGGAGATGCCCAGCAGGTAGCAACACTCAACGAAGTTTAGCTGTTTGTTACTGTTGTTGTTAGTAGTAGCTTGTTAATGAAGATATGTAAGGCAATTATAATTAACATTTAAATTGGCGTTATGCTGAAAGCTCATTACCTGTATTTGGATATCCATGGAGGAATTGAGAGAACTTTTTTTTTTCACCTAAGCCATTTAAATTTTCACTTTGAAATGTTTTGTTCTTGGTTGGCTTTTAATTAGTTTCACAAGGTGGCAGGCAAACTCACAACACTAAATTTTTACCAGCTCCTTTATACATGCCTTTTCCTAAAGCATCCATACATGCTTTTGGATGGGTGAATAGATAGATGGGTGGACCGACAGATGGACAGGTGGATAGATGGATGATGCTAAGAGAGCAATTGAAGTAATCACCCTTGCTTCAGACTGGCTAGTGGTCTGAGTTCATAAAAAGCCTTAAAGGAGGGACCAAGGAACTGGGAGAAAATGGTGACGGATCCAAAGGTCTCAGTGGGGACAAAGAACAGGTGTAGTGGAAGTGAGGGAGGTGGCAGGAGAGGCCAAGTTCAGAGATGGACAGGAGTAGCAGGAAATTCCAGGGGCGGGCTGGTTTCTGGTGAGCAAAGGTCCAGGGAGCAGCCATGGCTGGGGGGGGACAGTCTCCAGTGGATGGGGTTCTGGAGGCCCTTAAGTCCAAGGAAGTCTAGGAATGCTGAGTCTAGGTTAGTGGAAAGACGATTCATAAAGCCTTTTATGCAAACCCAAGCAACCTGAATTAATGGGTTTCTCAGCATATTGCCCCGTGGGGAGGTTCTCTTATATAAAACTGAATAAAATGTGAAACAGAAATACTGCACCGAACAAAAGTGCTTATTTATAACTCTTGCCTTATTTTTGCCTCAGAGTGGTGCTGTTTAAAGGTCACGTGTGTGTGTGTGTGTGTGTGTGTGTGTGTGTGTGTGTGTGTGAGAAAGAGAGAGAGAGACGTGGAAAGAGAAAGGAGACCGTGCATCACATTCTTTTGCTGTCTGACCTTTGCGGCATTTCAGCTCCAGGCCAGCTGTGCAGCCACACTGGGACTCTTGTGAGGATTATATATAGCAAAATGTCACCAGCAACCAAAGATGTTCTGTTCCCCCTCCCAACCCAAATACTTGAAATTCACACCCTCAACAAAAATTCGCAGTAAATTTTGTCTTGGCGAGCTTAGTATTACATTTGTACACAGGAAGTATTATATATCATTTATCTTCATTAGACAAGGAGAAGGGGGCTGGGTGGTAGGTCAGAAGGCACAGCGAGCACCTCCCCTACCCCCATCAGCTCCATGACTGTAAATAAAAATTGTGGCCAGGATTACATGTATGTTTAGCACTCTACAATTTAAAAGCCACCCTCAGCATTTAGTCCTTGTCCTCAAAACAGCCCACAGAAGTTGGCCAGGCAGCTATTATTGTGCCCACTGACAGATGGGGATACTGAGGCAGAACAGGGACATGAAGTGACTTGTGCAAGATCACTCAATTACATGTGGCAGAGCCAGGTCAAGTCCACAAGCCTGCAGACCTCAGCCCAGAACTCTTAGCCCTGGCATGTGGCAAGTTACTGCCTCTCCATTTCTGCCCCTGTAATGTGAACCCACCTCCAGGTCCCCCACCAACAGCCCTAACTCACCAAGGTTCTGGAAAGACCACATGGGAGCATTTATTTGCCTTCCTACTGGCCTTTCTACTGTACAGGGTAAGTCATGCACAGAATTATGAGGTTGGAGGAAAATGCTTTCTGGGCCATTTCCGTGCTCCTCACCCTCACACAGCCACCAGCTTCATCAGAAACAGATGCCCCCCCAGAGCACAGGAAGCCCACACAGAAGTGTGCACCCCACCCACCTTTTCAGCAAGGTCATAAATCCTTTCCACAGCCGGTCCCAAGCCCCTAGGTCACACCTGGTTGGGAATGGCAGAGCACACCTCTGACCAACCGCCTCTGACACTCCACAATCCGTCAGGGCATTTTTTTCCCCAATGAACGTGACCTCAGGCACCATCATGAGAAGAAAGATTGTTTTGTCCATGGATTAAGTGATTTTTAACAATTCATATCACTCTTGCTTCCGGAAACTCAGTACAACAAAACTGTCAAAACTGGGATCAAAGAGCAAGAATGCAGGGAGTGAGGGGGGACCATGTACAGCAGGGCCTGGCTGAGGGAACCTCTGGCCAGAGAGCAGAACTCCTAGCTCTTGCCTTCCTCACAAACAATGTTAACAGCAAAAGTAGGTTATAAATCTTGTCATTTTTCAAGAAATACAAACTTTATCCTGACCTGGAAATCTAGGAGGCGGTTCTAGCATATGAGATTGTAAATAAGGCATCTCAGGCCACTTTGTGAGCATGTCCTCACCCCGCAAGGCAGCATTCGCAGAGTTCTCTAGGCTGTCAGGTCAGAACTCCCCGGGTGCTTGCTGAAAACGCAGGTTCCAGTGCAGCGTGGGGACCACGGCTAATGATCGGTACTGTATCAGATACTTGGTGCTTGCTAAAAGAGATCTTAAATGTCCCCCCCTACTCAAACAAAAGGGTAACCGTGTGAGGTGATGGGTGTGTCAGTTAGCTCAATTGAGGCAATCACTTCACAAGGGACAGGTACCATATTTTGCCATGTATAATGCACACCCATGGTGTTGCGCACATTATACATGGGATTATTATACCTATGGTACATAATCATTATATCCATGTATAATGCGCATCCTTATTTTTCTCTCAAAAATTTGGACAAAACATTGTGCACTATACATGACAAAATACGGGTATATCAAAACATCACATTGTACACCTGAAGTATATGCTATTTCTATTTGTCACTTACATCTCAGTAAAGTTGGAGGGGGGGAATGCAGCTTTCTGAGCCCCACCCCAACTCACTGAGGGAGGTGGGCCTGTGCTCTGCCTTTTAGACTGATTCTCTGTGCCTACACGGTGGAGAACACCTCCCTAAGGTACGAGTACATGACAGTGGCTAAAGGTAGTGAGTGGCCTTTCCCAGCCTTCTTTGCATCTTCTCAAGGAACAATGCCTGACCCCAGAAGACTCCCTAGTGGAGGAACTTGAGGCCTCAAGATCCACCCGTGGAGACACAGGGAGGCTGCAGAAGCTCCCCAGGCCTCAGTGCTAGAGAAGTGGGGCTCTCCACACGCACTTGGGTTTAGAATGGGATTTCTGCTGGGATGTTAGATAGCCACAGTCCAAAGGCCACAGAGAGAGTAGGCCCCATCTCAGCCCTTCCACCACTCACTAGAGCCTGCTATCCATAACCCATGAAAGCCACCGGCCCACATTAGAGACCATGATGGGGACTCTACTGACCACCAAGCCCAGTTCCCCTACTCCCTCCCTTCCCCATCCTCATCCATAATGAGACAGGAGGAGCCAGGAGTCCAGGAGCCCACCGGGTGGTAAGAACCCCAGTGAATGAGCCATGCCACACCTCCTGGCCTGCTGACCTGAGCTTCCCTATGCCCAGAGCAGGCTGCAGTCTGCCAGGGATCAGCCTCGGGAGGTAATCACACATCCTTTTCTCTCACTCCCCACAGGTTTGGAATAAGCTGCCTCATCCAGTTTGAAGATTTTGCCAATGCCAATGCCTTCCGCCTGCTCAACAAATACCGAAATAAGTACTGCATGTTCAATGATGACATCCAAGGTAGGTTTCCACCCCACCCAACAAAGCCACTGAGGACTGATGCCTTTTAGAGCATCCTTGGACACAAGGCTCACCTGGATGCCCAAGAGGAGGCCTCTCCTAGCAGGTTTGCTGCCAACAGCTATTGAAGAAAGAGCATTAAACTTGCATTCAACTCCCATGTGGCTAATTCGTAGCTCTCAAACAAGTTTCTCAACTTCGCTAAGCCTCAGTTTCCTCATCATAAAAAATAGAGATCATTACTAGTTTAGAAGAAAGTAAAAATTATATGATTTAATATATGAAATAAATACCTAGCAACACTGTCATTTTCTAGTTAGTTGAACTTGGGCAGATGAAGTCTCTGAGTCACAATTTCATTGTGTATTCAATGGGGGTAATAACTGCCTTGAAAGATTATTATGAAAACTTAAAGAGCTAATGTATGGAAAATACTAGTACATAAGGCTCTTAGACCAAAGCATCTATTGTCATAAAAATGGCCTCCCTCAGCCACAATAACTTGCTTTTGGATTTTCCAAACACAAGCTGCATCCCTGTCAGGGAATCAGAACAATTCCTTCTCTTAACGTGGCTGGAATGTATACTACTCAGAAGGATGCTCCTGAAAGACATGGCACAAGGCCCCCAGAACACTCCCAAAGCCAATGGAGGCATCTTCTAGTTCAGGGTCCAATTGGTTACCTGTTCTATGGATGCAAAATAGCTGAAGACCTTTGCTTCTTGCTGCGGAGATGCCAGAATGTGGAGCTGGAGTGGGAGGGATGGTCCCTGAGGGGTCACCTCTCCTGCCCCAGGCACTCTCAACGAGGAGCTCTGTGAGCTCTTCCTAGTTCTTTATGAAGTCTAATGACATGTGGGTTATTATTTAACAAATGAAGTTTGGCAAGCAAAATCTTTTAAAACCAAGGAAGCATGTGAGGTAAAAAGAACAAGTTGGTGGGGCCAGGTGTTGAGCTTTGGGAGTCAAAGATTGGGAGTCAAAGATTGGCCAAGCCCTCATTTTGCAGATGAGTCCAAAGAGGTCACAATTTTCATCATATGAGCTAAGAGGATTCAAACCCAGGTAATAATAACTGAGGTTAGAGTTGCATATTTATTATCCATCAGGCACTGTTGTAATCCTCAGGTGAGGATTAAAAGCATGTTACACATGTACTCCTATAAGAAATTATCATTTCTGTATTATAAGTAAAGAAAGCAAGGCTTAAAGAGAGTAACTTACATAGCCAGTAAGCAGAGTGTTGAAATTTGGACTTTAAATTCCAAGTTCATTATCACTCGCCATAGTGTTCCCAGATCTGACGCTCTTACTGCAGCACCAAATGCCTCTTCCTTTCCAGGGGTCCACATTAAGGGCTAAAGAAATATGATAATCAGGGATTTGGGGTTTTTTGTTTTTTGTTTTTTGTTTTTTGTTTTTTGTTGTTGTTTTTGCATTGGTTGTAAATTTTCAAGAGAATGAATAGTACAGGTAAGCAAATTTCAGATAATCAAGATTAAAATGTATGACTTCAGCCCTAAGCATGGTTCAGTTGGTTGGAGCTTCATCCCGTAACTGAAAGGCTGCAGGTTCAATCCTTGGTCCAGGAACATAGGACCCACAGTCCAGACACATACAGAGGCAACCGATCACTGCTTCTCTCTAACATCAATGCTTCTCTGTACCCTCCCTCTCTCTCTGAAAGCAATAACCACATGTACAAAAAATATCCTCAGGTGAGGAGATAAAAAAAAAAAACAGAAAATACACAATTTCAGTACCTGAAGAGTGGGTGCCCAGAAAGGGAAAGCCAGGAAGGGAAAGCTGACACGTGGCAACATCCAAGCCTGCCACCATTCTGTTCCCCCAGCCCTGATGCAGGGGCCTGGGACTGGCATCGGAGTCCAGGAGCACTGGCTGGGGGAGGAGGCATTCGCTCACTGCGCCCTGGAGGAAACACCTGCCAGCTAGCCCCTGACCAGTTGCCCCATCGTGACACTCGCCCATGAGTCAGCAGCAGGACAGCCACCCCCCTGAGCCCACTGGGCTGCCAAGGCCGGAGGGTGGAAGTGGAAAACAAGGCCCTGTGGGCAGCACACCTGGTGCACAGACTCCAGATGTGCAGACACAGCCACGAGTTTACACTCATAAACACAGGCAGGGGATACATCCAGGCCCTGCAGTCCATCTGCCCCCCCACCGCCCGCATACCACTGCCAGAACACATGGCTAAGATGCAGCTGTGGATGTTGACCCTCTCTTTGTGAAAAAGTTCTCACTCCCATGCTGGACGTATGAGGCCTGCTCGTGCCCTGCTCCACCCCCACTAATTCTCTCTCAGTCCTCTGACCCCCAACCCAGTCAGTTCTCTCTGCCTGTGCAAGTTCTGCTCCTAAGCTTGAGACACGTTCCCCATCATCTTTGCCTGAGAAACTAACTCCTACTCACCCTTAAAGACCCAGCTCAATGGTTTCCTGTCCCAGGGAAGGCCTCACCTCAGCCCCTGCTTCCCCAGTCTGGTTTTGGGTGCCCACCAGATGTTTCTGCAGCCCCCTGTGCTCCCATCAGTTTTCTTACCTCACTGTCCCCCAAATGCCTCGTTGGGTTGTTGGTCTCCCCAAGAGACAATAGCTTTCAGAGACAGGAGCCATGCCTTTTTCTCATTCCCCAGCTCCCAGCACAGTGCCCGGTGCATTGTAGATGCTTCATAAATGTCTGAAGAATGAATGAATGAGGTCTACACATGCAAACTGACATTCTCATAGGCACCCCGCCCATTCGCGTATGTCGATCCCACAGGCACTTCATGATAATGTCCTGAACACGCCGAGTATCTCAGAATCCCCTTTCCAGGGAACCAAGTGGTACCAAATAAGAACATTTTGTACACACGTAGAACTTCAGGTTTGAAAAGTGTTTTTCATTCACACAATCTTATAAACTTCCTTGTAAAACCCACTCCCTGTTGTGGGAGGACAGATATTGCTGTCTCATCTCACTGATGAGGAAACTGAGGTTCAAGGTTAAGTTTTGCTCCAGGTCACATAGCCAGACAGGCACAAAGCTGGGACTAGCTACTTCTGGTTAATAATAACTGGGACCTAGTTATTTCTGACTGCGAACTCTCCACGACATCAGACTGCCTCTTCTCCTTTGTGAATGAGGTGGTGTGGCAAGCCTTCTTGCTGAGGGTTAAACTGCAGACCCTGCGTGAGTGTGGGGAGTCCCTGCCCTCCAGCATCCTGCTGCTCCCTACCTTTCTCACTGCCTCCTCTAACTCCGAGAGTTACAGACCCAAAGATGAAGCCTAGGGTGGGAAGGGTCTCACCCACATCGCCAGCTGGTTAGTGATGGCTCCAGGACCAGAAGCCAGTGATGGGCATTCTCATTGCTAGGTGGGCAATTAGAGGACTGGTGAGGAGTTCCAGGGCTATGGGGCAACATGGAAGATTAAGCTCATGCTAGAATTACCTCTAAATACAAAGTACACAGAAATGAAACGTAAGACTACGCAGCCTTGCTCAGAAATGGAAAAGGGAGGCCTGTGTGCACAGCACTGGAGAAGGCTGGGAGAAAGGGAGAGAGCATTCACAGTGGTGAGCAGAAACCAAAAGCACGCCACATGTGGCAGCTGGGGACACCCCAGTGGGACTAGTGGTCAGAATCCACCAGAATCCCACAAAGGTGGGGGGCTGGAATCAGGCTGCCCAACTGAAAATGAGACTGGGCCATACTGCCTGCCCCAAACGCCAGCCCCGCCTCATGTCCTCAAACAAGGAAAAACATGACTAAAGGCCTCAGGACCCCACCAGACTGAGCCCCGTGAGAGCAAGGCCATGCCTGGTGCTGAACGGGAGCTGGGGCACACGATTTGAAGTGTCCCTCAGCCCGTCCGTCTATAACACACACACCTCTGGGGATCACTGATCCCCCAGGGCCAGCCAAGGGCAGGGCCTCTGGAGCCCCAGCCAGAAGGGTGACCACGGTCTCCTGCCCACCCCCAGCTCAGATTCGTGGAAAGCCTCTGCACCCCAGGCGGGTTCTGGGCAAGCTGGCGGGCTGCTCTGACTCATCACTGGCAGCCTCTGCAGGAATTTTGGAAAAGGCAGAGGCTCAGGTGACTTTGTTGTTTCAGCTGGGACCACAGAAGCCTCCCTGCTCTTAGGCGAAGAGAGAGACCTGGAGGGGAAAGTGTGATGATAGCAATGGCCATGCTGGAGGCCCGGTCTGCCATGTCCTTCCAAAGCAGCAGGTCCAGGACACTGCTGGCCTACTAACTGTGGGTCCCCAGCATCCCCACATAGCTGCCCACAGGGGAGCAACTGGAAGACCAGCTGGCTTGTCCGCTCCAGAGCATCCTCCTACCCCGCCAGCCTTCCCCGGACCTGCATTGCTGGGAGTCCTACCACATCTCCAGGGGCAGATGGCCCCTCAGAGTGCCTGTGTGGTATGTCAGGCCATCCTCATGCCCTCACACTTTTAAGTTTTCAAGTTTTCATTTGTGAGTCACAGAGCTTAACAGCCAGACATTGGACTGAGATAAGCTTAGTTCTGAATTCCCACTTTTCTGCTTGTGACTTTGGCCAAATGGCTTAAATCCTCACAGCCTTCCTCCCTTTGTCTGTAAAGTGGATATAGGAATGACAGCTACAGCTGCTCATTAGCTGGTACTGTCAGCATGACCAGGATGCTTTTATGAAGCCATCTTCTGTGGTCATTGTGGCCTATGCCGCTTCATGGTTAAGTATCTCTGTTGTATCATCACCCCTGTTTGCGGCACCAGGTTGTTGTAAGGACTGTAGTGATGTATAGGCAGGGACAGGCGTGGAATGGGACTCAGCACTGGTACCTGACGCTAAGACCTCTTGTGCCTAGTGGATTCCTAACAATAGGCACGGGAAGGAGGAAGGGAGGAGAGCTAAGACAGAGAGGCTTTGGGGGAGGTTTGGAGGGGGCCCAGTGTGAGCACAGGACCGAGGGAGCCTGAGGAGGAGGGAGGCTGGGCTCTACCTCAGCTCTCTCCAATTCCAACATATATATACTCTTGCAACCCAGGCAATTACTCACATTTCTGTGAATTCTTGGCCAACTCTGTGATTTTGGATGTGCTGGTCCCTCTGTCTAGAACTCTTTTCTGCTCTTGGCTAATTTCTCTTTGTCCTTAAAGACTCCAGCCTCACCTCTCCCAGGTTCTGCACCCAGGGCCAAGCCTGTCCTCACCTTTCCCCAGGGCCCCAAAGGAAGTGACACTGGGCTGTGGTCACCCACTTTGCAGAATGCTTCAAAGCACCGCAGGGCTCAGATGCCCCAGTAGGAAGGGGGCAGAAGGGGAGAATGGCCCAGATCTAAAGACTTTGTTCATCAGTTTGTCCTGTTTGTGAGAGGTAGGGTTATCTCTGGCTGTTGGGGGTCTGCTGTCCCCTCCCACACCCCCCACCACACAAGCTGAGCAGCAGTTCCTGGCCATTCCATTCTCTCTCCCCCACACTGAAATGCCACTGGTCTCTTCAACCTGATCTCTCTCCGTTCCCCCAAATCTTCCTTTTCCCCAAGTCCTGTGTTCTGAGGCTGCCTCAGCCCCAAGGGTCTCATGGGCTCATGCATCTGATCCTGGCTCCTCTGAGACAAAAACCCCTTCACCCACACAGCCTGCTGATTCAATTAATCCCCCAAGCCAAGAAGGTGGTAATTATTCCCTCTGGTTCCTCCCAAACTGGCAAAATAGGCCTAACCCCACTTTTGCCATGGCCAGAAATGCCTTCTAGAGAGTCCAAGGGCTCTAGAAAATTCCCTCAAGATGCAGAAATAGGGTTGAAGCAGTCGGAGAAGGCCTTTGCTTCATATCCAATCAAGAGAACTCGAGTTTTCTGAACACTTGTGCTGCAAACTCCCTGCAAATAAAACCGATTCATTTCATCTTTACGTTACACACCCAGGCCGAGCTGGTGAGGCCCCAGAACCAGCACTCATATACTAATGAACGAACGAATGGTGCTAATTCTATGCCTGGTGGAAGCCGCCTGACTTTGCAGTAGAGGACGCCCACAGCCCCATGGTCCCAGGCCTCCAAAGCAGCCTCAGCCAGACCCCCACGGAGCCCAATTCCCTATCCTTCTCACAGCCTGGCCTCACCTGATAAACAGCTCCTTCTTTCCCTTTTCTCCAATAATCTGTTGTTTAGCATGGAAACTCCTTTAACTTTGTCAAATGTGACTACTAAAAGCAGGAGAGAAACCACATTTCCAGCTTGTTCTTTTGCGCATTTCCCAAGCCTACAACCTCCACAGGAAGTGTAATTATGGAAAGCTCCCTCTGAAAAGGAAAACTTGTTTTTCTTTCATCATGAATGAGGAAGAACCAGTCACGCCTTCTGCTGCCTGTAACCTTTATGTGCACAGCCCTGTTCTAACATCCTTGGACCCCTGGGCTATTCCAGGGGCGGTGAGGCAGGGGGTAGTTTCCTCCAGAAAATGAAGCAGCTTCCTTCCCCTTCATTTTTAAATTCCTAACATGTTACCCAAGAGTCCCCTAAAATGAAAGTTAATGATGGAGATAACTTTATTGGCCATACTTCATACTGTAGGGTTTAAGAACCGCTGTTTATCCCCTTGAGTTCTGGTCAGTATTAGAACAACCTGACTTCAGAGGAAGCTCCAGAAAGTTGATCATGAAGAAGAAGAAGTAGCCAGTAAGTGTGGGGTTCCAGAAGCCAAATGCCAAGAGTTTCCCAAATGAAAAGTGAGCGACAGTATCAAATGCTGCTGAGAGGTCAAGGACGAGTAGGGCTGAGGCCTGACCACTAAATTTGGCAAGGTGGAGCTGCCAGTGACTTGACAAGAGGTAGAGACAGTCACTTGATTGGATTGGGTTTCAGGGAGCCCAAGAGGAAAGGAAACAGAGGCAATGAGTAGATGCAGCTCTTTAGAAGAGTTTGGCTCTAAAGGGAAGTGAGAAATAGGGTGGGAACTACATAGCCTCAAGAGAAGGCTTTTTTAGGATAGGAGCTTTGGGGGCACATTGGTATGCTGATGGCAGTGATCCAGTAGAGAGGGAGAAGTTGAGGATGCAGAAAAAAGGGGAGAGAACTGCAAGACACATCCCCTTGACTGGGCAAAAATGACAGGGCCCAGCCCGTACACACCTGTGGGCCACTTAGCCAGGAGCAGGGACAGCGCCCCAGCTGTGAGGCGAGGAAAGGCAAGGGTGCGGTGAGTGGGCTGGGAGCAGAGGGTGCACAGACTCAGTGGTGAGAGGGCTCACAAGGGCTTTCCTGGTCATTCCTTTCTTCTTTGAACCTCACTTTCCACTTTGAAGAGGGGAACACCGGGAAACAACAGCACCTACTTCACAGTTGCTGCGAAGGTTCCGTGAACACACACAGGTGAGCACACATAGCCCAGAGCCATGGCCACAGTGAGAATGACCATTGAATGGCAGTTGCCCTGTATCCTTACTGGAATTTTCAACTCTTTTCTATCAGGGTACCCATTCATTTGTGTTCTCCACCTCATCCAGAGGCACAACTGAAAATGTACATCCACTGCCTAAATTCACTTCCCTCTGCCTCCACTACCACCTGCCCCTCCATTCTCCCCCAGGGAAATCCCATAAATGCCTCTCCTGCCACCTTCACCTTTAGAATCGGGAAAGGCTGTCTGAGCTGCATAAGCGGTGGAGGGTTAGAAGCAGCACCCGGGGATCCCTGTTTTGCTTCCAACTGGATGATGGACGGGGGCTAGCCACTGCTCCCTCTGACCTCGGTTTCCTTTTCTGTACAATCGCTGGATGTCATGCTCTCTAATACCTATCCAGCACTGAATTTCAGCACCAAATTATTAACCTTCCCTTAATAGGCCACTTCTGTATTTCACAGGTAAGCCATTATTCAACCTGCAGGTTCTAACCAGAAAGATATTTCACACCCAAGATGGAAATGAAACATCAAGAGTACAGCGTCTTTGGACTGCTGGACAAGATGGAGGCATAGGTGGACACACTGTGCCTCCTCGCACAACCAATATTAAGGACAGCAAAGATTTAGAAACAAGAAAACAACCAGAACTGATAGAAAAATTGAACTGTATGGAAGTCCGACAACCATTCCAGACCAATAAGAGGGGCGGAGTCGTGGCAGTAAAAAGTGGAGCTTGGTGGACCGGGCGCGCAGGCAGCAGATGGCAGATCCCAGGTGCACAGGCGGTGGCTATTGGACCCCAGGTACCGGGTAGCAACCGGAAGACCCAGTGAGGCCATGTAAGGTGGCTGGCTGACCAGGCAGTCCCATATTCAGGCACAGATAATCCAGGCAAAAATGGGCAGCGAGACAGACTGCGCAACGCAGGGCCCCAGCACCAGGAAATAAAGCCTAAAAACACCGACTGAAAACACTTGTGGGAATTGAGGTGCCAGGAGAGACACCCAGCCTCACAGGAGAGTTCGTTAGAGAGACCCACAGGGTCCTAGAATGTACACAAGTCCACACACATGGAAATCAGCACCAGAAGGGCCCAATTTTCTTGGGGGAAGCAGCATAAGGGACTGGAATCTGAGAGAGAGCAGAGCAAGCACCATTGTTACCTCTCTGACCCTGCCCCCACATTCAGCCTCACAACCCAGCGACTGGGCTGCCCTGCCCTGGGGAACACCTAAGGCTCCGCCCCTCACTATATAACAGCCACTACCAGACCAAAAAAAAAAAAAAAAAAAAAAACAATGGCTCAAACGGGAGAACAGATCAAAGCCCCAGGGCCAATTCATTTAAGAGAACAAGAGATAGCCAACCTATCCAATGCAGTTCAAAGCACTGGTGATCAGGGTGCTCACAGAATTGGTTCATTTTGCTCACAAACTAGGCAAACAAACAAAGGCTACAATAAGTGAAATGAAAGAAAATGCACAGGGAACCAATAGTGATGGGTGGAAAACTGGGACTCAAATCAATGGAGTGGACCAGAAGGAAGAAACAAACAGAAAAGAATGAAGAAACAAGTATTCAAAAAAAAATAAGGAGAGGCTTAGGAACCTCCAGGACATCTTTAAATGTTCCAACATCCAAATTATAGGGATACCAGAAGGAGAAGAGGAAGAGCAACAAGTGGAAAACTTATTTGAACAAATAATAAAGGAGAACTTCCCCAATCTGGCAAAGGAAATAGACTTCCAGGAAGTCCAGGAAGCTCAGAGAGTCCCAAAGAAGGTGAACCCAAGGAGGAACACACCAAGGTATATCATAATTACATTAGCCAAGATTAAAATGAAGGAGAGAATTCTAGAAGCAGCAAGGGATAAGGGAACAGTCACCTACAAAGGAGTTCCCATCAGACTGTCAGCTGATTTCTCAAAGGAGACCTTACAGGCAAGAAGGGGCTGGAAAGAAATATTCCAAGTCATGAAAGTCAAGGACCTACATCCAAGATTGCTCTATCCAGCGAAGCTTTCATTTAGAATGGAAGAGCAAATAAAATGCTTCTCAGATAAGGTCAAGTTAAAGGAGTTCATCATCACCAAGCCCTTATTATATGAAATGTTAAAGGGATTTATCTAAGAAAAAGAAGATAAAAAATAGGACAGTAAAAAGACAGCAAACTCACAGATATTAACACCCACACCTAAAACAAAAGCAAACTAAGCAAACAGCTAGAACAGGAACAGAAACACAGAAATGGAGAACACATGGAGGGTTAGCAACAGGGGAGTGGGAGGAGGAAAGAGGGTGAAAAGGTACAGAGAATAAGTAGCATAGATTGTAGAGAGAAAATAGACAAGGGGGGGGGAAATAGTATGGAAAATGCAGAAGCTAAAGAACTTATGACACATGGACATGAACTAAAGGGGGGAATGTGGGTGGGAGGGATGTGCAGGGTGGAGGGGAATGATGGGGGAGAAATGGGACAACTGTAATAATACAATAAAATACATTTTAAAAAGGGTACAGCGTCTTTGGCTTCGCTAATGAAATATCTTTGGCGCCATCTGGTGGCAGATGTTTTGTACAGCTCCTCCTCTCAGGAGGGAGAAAGCGGTCCTAAAATAGAAGAATCCAATGTGCAGAAAACTCCCTCTCTTGTCCAATGGAAGGAATCTAATACTTCACCTAGAGAAGCCATCTCCTTCAGTGGGTCTCAAACTTAAGTTGGCATATAAATCATCTGGAGATCTTTTGGATGGCATACTCTGACTTGGTAGAGCACATGAAAGTGGGTTTTTAGATGCAAAAAGATGGATCAGGTTGTTTTGGGGGAGATGGAAAAATGGGGAATAGCCACCACAATAAGTGGACTTTGAGAAAATGATGGACAAAGGGTATTTGGGGAGTTGGGAGGAGGGCCACACCATACAAATCTCACCACCTCTGTAGTTAATTTAAGTGACTATTTAAATTGCTTTTTGATGCTTTCTTGGTTGTCAGGTTGATGTTCCTTTTTTTTTTTTTTAATCCTCACCTGAGGACATGTTTATTGATTTTAAAGAGAGAGGAAGATAGTGGAAAACATCAACAGTAGAGGGAAGCATTGACCTGTTGCCTTCCATACCTGCCCTGACTGGGAACTGAACCTACAAACTTTTGGTATACAGGACGATTCTGCAACCAATTAAGCCAACCAGCCAGGGCAGGTTGGTGTTCCTTTTAAATGCAGTACAGAGATGAACCTGGCCATGACGGAGCCTGGCTTTATTCAGGTTAGATAAGAATAGATATCAGGAAAAAGGGGGTGATAATGGTGCCTGGGGAAAGTAGAGAATGCATGGCAGAGATCATTTGGGCTGAATCATAAGGAATGAATAGTGGACTGCAGAAGGGTCCTATAGATGGTGGGAATGGCAGGGGCAAAATACAGATGTGGAGAAAACAGAAGTGGCCTCCTAGGGAATGGTGACGACTGATGCACAGAGTATACACAGAGTAATGAAGCTGCAAAGGCAGGTTGACACTGACAGTAAACTCTACATGTAAACTAACAAAAAGAGGATCATGAACGACTCCTTTATGACAGTCATCACACCTGTGATCATTTAATAGCTTCTTTCTTGCCAAAGCAGGAACGAACCTATTTTGTTACCAATGATATCCTCAGTACCCCAGAGGCTGGTGCATAACTGATCCTAAGTAAATAAATGAATGAATGCAATGGTTTTGAAAAAAATGACCTCTAGCTACCAATTATGTTATAGTTATTTATGCTCCAGCCTTGGTAAACTGGGGTTCTCCAAGTGTAGGGACTGTGTTTGATTCACCTTTGTCATTGCAGTGCCCAGCATGGTGCTTTTACCCACAGGCCCTCAGTGAGTGCTCACTGGGCCCCTTAGGGGCCCTCAGGCAATCCTAGGAAGCCCCAGTGGTCCTCATCCCGGGCCTTGGGACCCTGCTGACATTTCAGCAGTCCCTCCAAGTGACAGCTGTGTGAAGGCTGGAGAGCCTGCACCTCATCTCCTGGGGAGTATGTTCCTGCCTTCTCATGGGCACAGCATGAAGGTGTATTTATCAGGTTCTGTTTGCTGAACTGCCTGTCTCAGTCCACCACACAGCCTCTAAGCCAGGCACAAATCCAACCCATGTTCTAGGAGAAAGTCTCACCCCCGAGCTACCAAAAAACAACCCCCCCTGGAAAATAGGAAATTCACTCATATTTCCACCCTGCAACTTTTAGTATTTTGTAGTTCCTTCCAGATTTTCTGTGTGTATCTTTTTTACAATTGGAATCATGATATGTAGTCTATTTAAGGTTCTCCTGCTTCCTACTAACCCAGTGAAGCATAATTCACAGGACCCTGAGCCCTAGAGCACAGGTGGCAAACACAAGGCTTGTGGGCTGAATCCAGCCCTGCACCTTGTTTTATCTGGCCCAGCACCTTGTTTCTACCCAGCAGCAGTGTCAGGCTCTCACTTAACCGTTAAGGAGTAGTTACATTTATACAGTCCTAAAGTTATAGTCGGCCCTTTGAAGGCAACCGTGAGGCTGATGTGGCCCCTGATGAAAATGAGTTTGACACCCCTACCCTAGAGCCTGCTGCCCTAGGTTCAAAGCCTCATTCTGCATGTGATCCTGGACAATTCGGCAAACTGCTCTGTACCTCATTTTCCCAATCTGTAAAAGGGGACAATAATAGGATTTGTTAAATGTCTTTACATTAAGACATACAAAGGGGGCTTGAGGTCAGGAGCCAAGATGACAGAGGTGGCAAGAGTACCCTTGAGGCGCCCGCTCCCAGCCTCAGCCTTGGTGGCTCCCACCCGCAGGCCTGCCCAGGGGCTGCCAACAGCTGCAGCCGCAGCTCTCCAAATCAAGAAGTTTGCCATCTACCTTAGGGACCCAGACAAGACTGGGGATAAACTTCATGTGCAAACTTACGGAATTAATTTGAATAAAAACGGCCCCATGGCATCGGATGCTTTCATCCAGAGTAAGAATGAAACCGATTCTGCCTTGACCCTCCAAAGGCCATGCAGAGAAGGCATCTGTGGCTCCTGTGCGATGACGTCAGTGGAGGCAACACTCTGGCTTGCACCGAAGGACCGCCACCAACTTCCACAAAGTCTCAAAAATCTACCCTCCTCCCCATATGCATGTGATAAAGGATCTTGTTCCTGATTTAAGCACCGTCTATGCTCAGTCCAAATCCATCCAGCTTTATTTGAAGAAGATGAATGCCAAGAAGGCAAACGCAGTATCTGCAGTCCATAGAAGATCGGGAGAAACCGGGTGGGCTGTCCGAGTGCATTCTCTGTGCCCGCTGCAGCACCAGGGGCCCTAGCCACTGGTGGAATGGAGACAAATATTTGGGACCTGGGGTACTTATGCGGGCCTATCACTGGATGATTGACTCCAGAGCCAACTTCACGGAGGAGCACCTGGCAGCCACAAGACCCCTGCTCTCTGTATTGCTGCACAAGGACCTGACCCAAGGGGGCTGAATCCAGGGAAAGCTATTGCTGAAATCAAGAAAATGATGACAACCTATTAATACAAGGGAAAGACAACTTCAGCTTAATTGTTCTCATGCTAAACGTGACTTGCAACCAGCTCAGCTGAACATGATTTACATCCAATTTGAGTTCCTCCCAAGGTCTTCATTTTCCATAAATATAGCATGTATAATAAAAATTTTAAGAAATAAAAAAGACATAAAACACTTAGAACAATATACTAACTTCAAAGCATTTTCTAAGTAGCTGCATCATCTTTATAATGATCATTTTTAATGGCTGCAGTATGGTCTACTGAGTGTCTAGCTAATTTACTTAACCATTACTCTTTTTTTTACATATTTATTTCCAGGCATTCTGTATTATAAATAACACTCTTATAAATATCCTAAGACATACATTTTGGATTTTTCCATGCATAGATTCCCAGAAGTAGAAGCATGAGGTCAAAGGGTAGAAACATTTTATGCCTTTGGTCTCTATTGGGAAGAAATAGTTTCCCAAAAAGGGTTGTAGCTCTTTAAAATGCAATGTATCCTGGAACATTTTACTTTTCTCTGCTTCTTCACCAGCCTTAGAGAACACAATTTGTTTGATTTATGCAACTTGAACGAACCAAATACAGTCTCACTTTAATTCCCTTTTCTTGGACCATCAAAAAGACCTATCACTGCCAATTTCAATTACTTTACTGTGAACCCTATCAGGCAAGGTCTACACCAGTTGCTTCAACAGAGAAAATTTAATATAAAGAATTGTGAATTACATATTAAGGAATTGAAAAGTCAAAAAGAAACCGCAAGGATCTGCTACCACCCCTGAGGCTGGGGGAACAAAGGAAAGATGAGGCGGCTGCTGACTAGTGTTCATGCCTCTGAGGGACACCTACGAGGCTGGTTCTGTAAGCGATGGCCAAACGGCAAACTGGATTCAGCTGCTGCTTCTGGAACAAACCGCAGCCGTAGAGGGGGAAAAACCAAGGCTGTGGGGTTGCAGATTTAGCAAAAACAACACTGCAGATGCCCAGTTTAATTTGAATTTCAGATAAATAATGAATCATTTTTTAGAATGTTTGTTCCATCATATGCGACATACACTAAAAATTTTTTTGTTCTTTATATAAAATTTAAATTTAATTTAATGTTATACTTTTAACCCAGCAATCTTACAAGGCAAGGATGATGCTGGGAAAATATTCCTTTCCCCTATCCACCCTGTCAGTCTCCCTCTGGCTCCCCCTATTGGCAGGTTCAAGCATAGAGTTGGCCAAGCTGGAGTGGTTTGTAGACAAAGCAGAGTAAGGAAGGGTGGGTTTGAAGCTGGGAAACAATTCCTGAGTAATTGGCACACTCCACCCTTTCAGCTCTTCAGCATCAATACACATTGTTCTATAAACTGGTACTTTCAGACAACAACAAAACAACTCCCACAAAATGCCTAGTGAAAGAAACTATTCTTCCAACAAATGAAGACATTCTCACCTTCTCCCCGAAACGGGGAAAGGCAGTCTCAAAAGTCATTTTATTCATGTCTGGAAGATAGTCACGCTACCCATCTCTGGGCAGGATTTAACTACTTTTACAACTCAGTCACAGTCATGTTCGAAAATTCTGTTACTCAAAGACTAAATTATAGAATTAACCACCAACAAAACTCATAAAAATAGTAGGAGGAAGAAGAAGGGGGAATAAATTAACTAACATATACCATTATGTATAATCACATAACAATAAAAGAAAAAAACATGCATGGCTGCTATACCCCTCATTTCTGTAACCAGTCATGAAGCCATAGTTGGCATTTATGAATCCCTTCCTCAAGTTCCCATTCTGTGTTTTCTTATCCTCAGGCAGGGCCTCGGATTGCCAGGGTTCTTTACCTAGCAGGTGACCCAAACCTTCATTTCTGAAGGATCTCAGTCCTGGTGGTTCTGCCTCTCTTTAGTTGCGGTAGTATTTATTAACATTTACTATTGAGCATGGAAGTACTGAGAAATACCCTGGAGAATCTCCTGGGCTCAGATATAGTCCCCCCTCCACCGCAGCTGCCCTCAGTCATCAGGCTGAATCACCACAGCAGCAAAGTAACCCTCTTCTTTGCCCACTGGTTTTCCGATAAAAAGAGCACCAAATGGCCAGGTGGAGTCTGAACTCCCAGTTCAGTAGAACCATGTTGTGAACTCTGATGGAAGCATTTGTCTCTTGGGAACCTTGGGAACCAAGACTGTCAATCTGGAGAGCACAGAATTGAAGAGAGAGGAAGCAATAATTCTGCAAGTGAGTTGTTAAATGAAATGGTGAGAGGAGCCACTCCCACTTCAACCCCTTGGTTTCCAGAACCAAGCATTCTGGCTGTAGGAGAAGATGCACAATGTATTATTTGCTAAGTCAAATCATATATTGCATTCTGTAATACAGAACCTCACCATCTCCATAGAGTCTTAAATCTTCAGTAACCCATTCTACTGATGTATTAGGCGAGCTGCTCCGTGGTGGTAGAGCACATGTGAAGACCACTGAGTCCATGGGCATGAGCCCGTTGCTGTGCTTCTGTTACTTTGAAATGAACTCCTTGATTGGAAGCCTTGTTGTCTAGAATATACCAGGATGGTGAATAGGCATCCCAAACATCCAGATGATAGCACTGACAGAGCATTACAGACAAGGAAGGAAAATCCATACCCAAAATACAGGTTTGTTCCAGTGAGAACAAATCTCTTTCCTGTCCATAAGGGAAGGGGCCCCACATAATCACCCTGCTGCCAGCTGGATGGCCCTCCCAGGGAATGGTGCCGTATGAGGAGCTCAGCGCTGCTCTCTGCCATTGACAGGCTAATCAATTGGCAGTAACAGCAGTAGCCTTGGTGAGAGAAGTCCATGCATAGCTTCCATCCTTGTCTCCATGGCTGCTTTATTCATAAACTCATTGAACAAACTCTAAGTGACTGGGGAAAGATGCTGACGGACATACACAGGGCATGCCATGCTGTCCTCCTGATTATTAAGAACCTATTTTCATTATGCCCTATGGTGAACTTTTGTACGGGGCACAAATATCTTTATATTCTGTACCTGTTCCAAGAGGTCCCTCCACACACCCTTCCCCAGACTTCCTCATCATCGATCTTACTATTTTTTTTAAGTCCCTGACCATCCTGCTAAGCCATTAGCAACTGCCCATGAACCAGTGAAGATCTAGCAATCTCTTGGACCAAAGTGGACAACCAAATTTGCAATTTTAACTCATGACCATTGGAAAAATTCCCTTCACCACCATCCTTAAGGCTACCTTTATACTGGGGTTGGGAAGCTACAAACATGCACTTCTAGTTGATGGCAGCATATCATGAAGAATAATCTATAAGCCAAGTCCAAGTTTTCTCTTTGGTCAGCTGGTCATGAGGAATTCCCATTGAGGCCTCAGGTGTGGATTGAGGGACAGGAAGTCATGCAGCAGGAGTAGGTATCCAACAAACCTGAGCCACCTGCTCATGTAACTTGTACCTCCTGGACTTTTGATGAAGGTATGCTTCTGGGCACAGCTAACCTTATGACTTGGTGGGTAAGATAGGCAGCTCAGATCATGGTTAGTTTATGGCCCAATTTTAATGTTTTTTTATTCACTTATCCCTTAAACAAAGAATTTTGTTGCTTTGGATTCCATTATATTTATAAATGATGGTAGTAGCAGCACCTGACTCTCTGATCCTCTCTCCCAGGGTCACGTAACAATCCAGGAGCTGTTTTTCAAAATAACAGTTATCTGCCAAAGAGGGTATGGATTTGCTCTAAAAACCTTCATGCCTCGAGGCTTGACTTCCATAAGGGCTAAGGAAAGTGGCTTGTTTCACCACAGGTTCTAGGCGGAACTCTGCCAAGGGTCTTCTCTTGGGGGTTGGGACCCAGTGGCCCAAGGCTGATCTCAGTCCACTCTGTTGCAGGCACAGCCTCTGTTGCTGTGGCAGGGATCCTGGCTGCTCTGAGAATTACCAAGAACAAGCTCTCCAATCATGTGTTTGTTTTCCAAGGTGCAGGTGAGGTAGGTGCCATCAGGGGCTCTCTGCAGTTGTTCCAGTAGGAGAATAAGAATGGGTGGAGGGGTGTCAAGGTGAGGAGGAGTTCTGGGGTTCTGACAGGAATAAGAAGCATGGGTGCATTGTGATAATCACAGCAGCCTGGGTCCCAACACTTGGGTGACTCAAGGCAAAGATTTAACTGGGTCTGCTGGAAGTAGGGAGGAAGGAGAGAGGATCTTGGTGAAGCATCTGATTGCCCTGTGTCTGAACATTCACCACATGATACCTCCCAGGCAGCCATGGGCATCGCCCACCTCCTTGTCATGGCCCTAGAGAAAGAAGGCGTACCCAAGGCAGAGGCCACGAGGAAGATCTGGATGGTGGACTCCAAGGGACTCATTGTCAAGGTACTGTCAGTGTGGAGACCTGGAGACTTGGAGACTTCCTGACACCTTCAGCTACTGGAAGTGGACAGGATGAGGTCTCCAAGGGGTGAATTACTCAAACAAAACAGAGGGCAAAAGGCAGGTGATGCTCTAACCTCCAAAGCAAAAGATTCATCGCAGAGTAGCCTTAATTGCTTTTGACCAATGCTTTGAATGTGTATGCAGGTGTGTGCACCCCCTCCAGCCTTATCTCCCACCACTTCCTGCCTTGTACTAACCTCCAGCCATGATGAATCATAGTTGTCCAAAAGGAACATGCACCCTGTCCTCCACATTTCTGTGCATTTTGTTCCTCTGCCTGAAATGCCCTTCTCTCTTTTCTCTCACACCCAAGGTCACTCCCACATGTCCCACCCATTGCCTCCTTAATATTCCGATTCAGCTCAAATGTTACTTCCTCCAAGAAGCTTTCTGTGAGCATCTAGGTCTCAATTTATACTACATCTATGCTCAGGTAGCCTGTGCCCCATAAATTGCACTTACCACATCATAGGGCAGTTACCTCTTTACTAGTCTAGATCCCTACTAGGCTATATGTAGTCTTGATGTCATATGGTAAGTGCCTAACTAATATTTGATGTATGAGTGGAAGAATGAATGAGAGTGAAACAGCCCAGCTTCTGACCGGAAGGTGGTGAGGGGCACAGTTGGATGACATCTTCCCTTAGGACTTCACTCAGAGCTCCAGGTTTTAATTCCCAGAATTTCACTAACATAAAATGTCAGGGGGAGATTTAAAAAAGGAAAAGACATAAGAGACAGGATCAGGGCGGGTATGTGGGACCACCAACCAAGGGTAGCAGAGACCCCTCAGCATAAACTGACCTGCCTGTTGTTCCATTGAGAACCAGATTTTTGCTGGCAGCATCTGAGGCCTGGAGACTCCTCCCCCAACCCCAGGTCGCTCCAGAGCAAAATCCAGACACAGGCAGAGGCTGCCACCCTTCCCTCTTGCCCATCTTTCCATATCGTTCTGCTAACCCCATTGAGCTCACTCCCACTAAAAGATCTCTCAAAGCTGATGTCTTCACTCTGGTTTCACAAGGACAGCTTGTCTAAAGGAATCATCAGGAACCTTTGTACCCATCTACCAGCTTGTCTTCCGACTCCTGTTTGATGAAATGGAAGGAATCTGGTGCAGCACAGCCAGCCACTCTAAGCCTGTTCTGGAGCTCAGCCTGGTATTGTTCACAGGGAGGTTAATGGCTCTTATGAAACGCATTCAGATTAGCTCCCTGACCCTAGGGGGCTCAGGCCCCATCCCTCAACTGGACCTGGGTGCTCTATGCCTTGAGACCAGGGGTCTTGGTCAAACTCAGGCATTTCCTGAGGGCCTCCCTGTTCTGGCCCAGGAACCATGACCCCAACAGCTCAAAGAAAGGCTTTGTAGATTCTCCATATATGGTTTGGATTCAATAAACATACCACACATGCACACACACTAAAAATCCTTAGGTTCTACCAGGAAATCTGATCAAGAGAACAAGCCTTAAGGCTTCTGAGAGCTCAGACCAAAGCATGGGGCTCAGTGGAAATGCTCTCAGAGTCTCCAAATGCACCCAGGCCCCTGCTTCATGGTTCTCACCACTACAGCTGCTCTGTGTTCTTCCTTTTGCTGCAGGGGAGAAGCAACCTGAACCGTGAAAAGGAGGTATTTGCACAAGACCATCCTGAAGTGAACTCGCTGGAGGAGGTGGTGAGGCTGGTGAAGCCCACGGCCATCATAGGTAGGAGGCGGGAGGCAGCCCACTGCCCAGCCCAGCTAACCCTCTTGACTTGCAGGTGGAGACTGAGAATCAGCAAGGAGGCATAAGTGGCCCATGGAAACACAGCTCTTTCCCCTATCCCATGTTCAATTTAATGCCAAAAACTTTAATTGCGTGACTACTATATAAAAACCATAGAACTAAGACGCCAAATTGGGGCTTAACGATGCAGAGTTATACAGTGCAGTGGAAGAACACAGGGCTGGTCTCTCTAACCAGGAAGAAATGAGTGTTGCTCCCCCAATATAGGGACCCTGGCATCCCTCCCTGTACTGGGAGAGTAGCCCACAATGAAGGACAATGCCCAGAATGTCTTCACATGTGCGGCTTAACGGGGCATGAACTTCAAGTTGACCAGTGGTCCCTTAGGGATCAACAGGAGGTCTCTGCCAGCTCACGCAGGAAGACCCTTCTCTACTGCTCCCTCCGTCCCTGTGGCAGATGCCATCCCCAAGACCCCCGAGTCGCTCATGTTGCACCTAGTTCTGCCCCCACCACCACCAGAAGAATGGGTTATTCATAGAGCAGGCATCCCCACTACCCACCTTTTCCCTGTAGGTGTTGCTGCCATCGCAGGAGCCTTCACGGAGCAGATTCTGAGGGACATGGCCTCCTTCCACGAGCGCCCTATCATCTTTGCCCTGAGCAACCCCACCAGCAAGGCCGAGTGCACGGCTGAGAAGTGCTACCAGGTCACCGAGGTCAGCGAGGAGTCCTTCCTTCCCCAGGCTGAGAGGACATAGTAACAGTGACTCTGAGTAACCCTATGAGAGTGAAAAAATAAAATCCTCACTTTGTGATGAGCAAGCTGAGGTCCAGAAAGGTGAAGTAACTTGCCCAAGGGCACAGAGCGAACAAGGAGTGGAGCTGACCCTCAAACCCAGGTCTGACTCCAAAGCCCAAGTTCTTACCATTGCTTGTACTGCTCAAGGTTCTTCTAATAACATGGAGCTTTGACCAGAACTCAAGGCCCTTGCAGATTCCAGGCCACATACACACCTGTCATGCCTTGGATTGACCCTCCCAGGAGGTGACAGGTAAAAAAGGCATACTTTCACCTTCCAACAGTGTCTTGGCTACCAAGTGACTCACTGGGCTAAGCTTTCTGGTCAAACGAACAAGCACAGTGTGCTCGGCACAAAGCTGAGTATGTGGGAGAGGGTGAAGACGGGCCCAACATTTGAGACATAAAAGTAGGCCACCGCTGCTGCCCGAAACCCATCTCCAAGCTTCGTCTCTGATTTCCTTCCTGCCTCCAGGGCCGAGGGATCTTCGCCAGTGGAAGTCCTTTTAAGAGCGTGACTCTGGAAGATGGCAGGACCTTCATTCCGGGGCAGGGAAACAACGCCTACGTGTTCCCTGGAGTGGCTCTGGGCATCATCGCCGGCGGGATCCGGCACATCCCCGATGAGATCTTCCTCCTGACGGCAGAGGTATCGCTGTCCCTGCTCCCTCACAACCGCCCGACAGGGCCTGCGATCCACCTCAGGTCCTACACGGGACCCCCAAAGATCCCTTCCCTTGTCTCTTCTACCCACCTGCCTGCCCCCAACCCTGGCAATGGATCCCCAAAGTGCTTGAACTTCAAGCTTCTCTCAAAGTCACTTTGGGGCTTGGACTTCTCTCAAAACACACACAAGGTGTTTAAGGGGGCATAGGAAACAGTCAATGGGAGGGGTGTTCGTGGGGCACTGGCGGTGAGGAGACACCCCTTGCCCTGCTTCCCACCTCCCAGCAGTGCATCCAGATGCCTGCAACAGGGGAGAGGCCACCAGAGACTTCTGACACTCTGGGCCTGTGAACATGGCAGGCCATGGATTCCTCTGCCATGGGTCTTGGCCACATGACTGGGGTAACTGCCAGCAGAATAAGTCCACTAGAGCAGCTTTTCTGTAAGGAAAGGGATGGGTTGTGTGTCTGGTTTGCCGGCTCTGAGTACCCGGATCTTGAACACAGATATGGAGGTGTGGGGTGCCCCTGCTCCCAGCACCTCACGAGAGAAGCTCCCAGAAGGGATCTTTGTTAGACACAGTGAAAACAATGAAAGAATCATTAAGAATGACAGCCCTGTTCATAATAATGGTTATTAATAATAACAGTTACAGTTATTATTACAGTTGCAGCTGATGTTTATCAATGCTTGCTAAATGTCAGGCATGTCACATTCAACCTCACTTTGAGGCATGGAAACGTCTGTGTTGGGAGGTTCAACTAATCAAGGCTATGTACAAACACTAAGTATATGTAGCCCCGACGAGCTCCAAAGGCTCTGCTGGGATCTCCGACACCCATTTGCATTTCCCCCTCACCGCGCACAGGTGAGTGCCCGGAACGAATGAGACTTGGGAACGGCTTCCACGCAGCCCTGTTCAGCCCCACTTAGATGAGTCCCATGAGGAACCATTCAGCTCCTTCTTACTACAGCTTGGTCTTTGAGTGCCAGCTCTGCATGGCCATGCACATCTCCCGGACGTTTCCCAGCCTCCCCCATACCGTGCACACACTAGCTATGGCTTTGCGCTGGGGTGCTGTCCTTGTTGTCCAAGTATTCTGTGTTTGTATTTGCTCCCGTTGCTGTGGTCAGTGGTGTTGGTGGCTGTCCTGAGGCCATGGGAAGAGCTGTTTGAAACTCCCTTTGGTTAGAGTCACTTCCTGCTTGCAGTCACCTGAAAGCAGATCCCCCCACTGGGCAGGAACACAGTTGCTAGAGTCTTTCTGTGTCACCCCCAAAGACAGCTGCACCTCCCCACCTCCATGCTCTGGGTCAGTGCAGCTCCATAGTTTCATGAACTGTGTCCATCGGTCACACAGGAACGCCTCCGCAATCTACTTAGTAATCACCTGCTGTTAGCAGGACAAGGCCCCTCCCCTCTAGGAGCTGACAGTCTGGTCTTCAAAGGCCTGACAAGTCATATTTCTGAAAAGGGTGCTTTAGTTAAGACAATTTAAGTTGAATCTGTTTTTCCTATGAAAAAGTGGTATGTCTTAGGAGACTTCCATGCACTAATGCATTTCCTTCTGACAACTCTGTAAAATAAGTACAGTGATTATCCCTCTGTTATAGACAAGGAAAGGGAGGCACACAGAGTTCAAGTAACTTGCTCAAGGTCACTGGGCATGTGAGTGACAACATGAGGATGACCCCAGGCAATGTGACTCCAAGTGGCAGCAGAGCATTCCCAGGGCCCAGCATCTCCGAAGTGACCACACATACGTGACATAGCTCTTCACTCTGCAGTATAACCTTCCTGGGTGCAGATCTAGCCTCGGAGACCCTGCTCTCTCATCAGTCCATCTTCTATTCCTCCACAAAGAGAATCCTTCCAAACCCAAAGCAGGCCGAGTCTCTGCCCTCACTTCAGACCTCTGTGTGGCTCCTCGGTGCTCACAGGATAACGTCCACATTCCTTCACTCCGCTCCTTGTAGGGTACTTCATCACCAGGCCTTCCTTTCCTTTTCAGCCTCACCTTTGGCCTCACTTTACCATCTACCTAGCCAGGTACCATCTACCTCGCTCATACTCTTGCTCTCTCTTGCTCCTTCTTCTCTCCTGCCTCCAAGAATTTGCATGTGCTGGTCCCTTCATATTTGGTCCTTGGTCTTAACTTCTGTCACTACTTCTGGGAAGTCTCTCCGATACATGGAAAATCGGGCCCAGCCTCCTCTATATGTATACATCCCTCTCCTTGCCTTCACCTCATTACAATTGTTATGACTTTGTTAATTGCCCACTGACACCAGTCTCCAGTAGGTAAAAGACTCTATGGCTTCTGCACTGCGGAGCCTCAGCCCCAAGCACAGAGCCTGGCACATCATAAAGCTCTGTGGGCTTGTGACTGAAAGGGAAGGAGAGATAGGAATGTGAGAATGAGGGAGTGTCTGCCAAACTCTGAGGTGAGGCCAACTCTTCTGCCTTGCCCATTCTGGAGCACGCAGTTCTCAGAGGGCACCGTGGCTGTTCCAAGTTTAAATCTGACACCAGATCTTGTGGGAGTAGAATCGGAGCCACCACATTATAGGGGCTCTTTGGCAAAGCTGGCTGAGCACCAGTGCCCCAGGCTGGAGGATGAGCCTTGCAGGGGAGAGCTGGCCCTCAGAAACAGCTCTGAATGAAAGACAAAGGATGGAAGCCGTGGGGGGTGCTGTTTCCAGGATGATGTACTCGGGCATTTATTCAGATAAAGCATAACTCCCACTTGTGGTGTCACTCACTGGGGAGGGAGCCTTTCCCCAGTCTGGGACCAGGGCAGGAAAGGAGAGCTCAAAGAGCCCTGAATAGAGAGACAAGGTGGCCTAGATGGGCACCCAGGATGTTACTAAGCACATGGGAAAGACTGGAACTCGGGAAATGAGGGACTCAGGGATCCCTAGGCAACAGGCTCAATCAGCCAAGGGGAGACCCCAGAGTCTGCTTTGCAAGCCATGAGTTTATTCATCTTGGTCTTAATGATTTTCCTTTCGAATTCAGAGAGCCTTGGGTTGTTTCAAGCCAGTCTCACATCACAGAAACGATGTGCCCTTGCTTGAGGCTAAGCATTAAGCTCCCATGGGGCCATGTGGTGGCAGGGACAACAGTGGGAGACAACACAGGGACCGGCCACCTATGAGGGGTGAGGGGAGTCTTCGGAGTAATGGGTTAGGCTTGTTCTGGGAAGAAAGAAACTAAGCTATTCCTCTCGGTTCTCTCTCCTCAGAAAATTGCCCAGGAGGTCTCTGAGCAGCACCTGTCCCAGGGGAGGCTGTACCCACCACTCAGCACCATCCGAGATGTGTCTCTGAGAATCGCCATTGAAGTAAGGAAAATCCTACCCCCTGAAATATGAGTAGTGAGGCCCATCAACTTGCTCTGTGACTTTAGGAGGGCTAAGGGGGAGGCAACTGTGGCGACATCCTGAGCAACTCGGGCTGTACTGCATACAACCCAGAGGCTCAGTGACAAACTCCTGCCAGCCGCTCATGCCCTACCCCCAACACCCACTCAGGCCAGTTCTGGGAATGATCCTGACTTTCCCTTCAAACACCAGGCACAGAGGTCATCAAAGTCCACAGTTTTGTGGACCGGAATGTGGGTGGAATTTTTCTGAAATGAATCATAAGTGCCCATTTATACAGAAAGGTCAGCTTATATAGCATCGTGGAAAGAACTCAAGCTGTGGGGTCCTAGCTCTGCCACTCAGTGGCAGAGTCACCTGGGGCCAGTCAGTTCACTTCCCCGAGTCTCAGTTTCCTCCTGTCCCAAAGGGGCCAGTAATTCCTCTCTCCCAGAGTTCTGGACAAGTTTAAAAGAGAACAGTGAGAAAGCTCCACACTCAGTGCCTTTCTGACCAGAATAGATGCTCATTCCTCTGCTTTCTCTCAGAATGACTGGGAGATGGGCTGAATAGGTTCGTGGAACTTTCCAAGGAAAAATCCCACCCTAGAGACCATGCAGAGATGATAGGTTTTCAAAGAATCAGAACATGGTGCAATAAAGACTGGCCCAACATTGATAATTGTTGAATCTGGATGATGAATACATGAGGACTATTATACTATTACTTCTCTTAGTATATATATTTTGCATTTCCTATAATCAGCTTTTAAAATAATTTTAGAAAATGTACTGCACAATAGCACTCACTTCACATGAGTTGTCCAGTCAAGGATCTGGAACCAACCCTCAGGACCAACACTCCAGTTCAGAGTCCAGCTCCCCCTTGTCCTGTTCCTTCTTTAGGAGGATATTTGGATTAACGATGTTCCTCTGAAGCCAAATCTATTACCCAGAGAACAACGTCCAGGCTGTTCTTCCAATTCAGCCCATTTGGAGGGGGGAGTATTAGGCACTGAGTACTTTTGCCTGTTACCTAACTCTATCTTCACACCACTCTAGAGAAAGGTCTCATTACCCCCACTTTACAGGTGAGGAAACTGAGGCTCCACAAGAATAATGTCACTACTGAAGACCCACAGGCAGCTACAAGCAGAGGCAGACTTCAGTCTGAGACCTCTTGCCTCTGGCCCAGTGTTTATGCCACTATGTCACAGCTTCCTATCTGGGCACAAAGCTCAACATCCTTCCTATCCATCCCTGATGGGCCACAGCTCGAGGGAGGCACACAGCTGGTTCTTCAGGGTGTATTCCCTTCCAGAGGCTCCCAAACAAGGGTCCTTAGGCAGGTTGCTCCTTAGATCCAGTTCCTCAGCCAAACATGTTTTTCCCTAGGTTCTTGACTTCGCGTACAAAAACAACCTGGCCTCCTACTACCCGGAGCCCAAGGACAAGGAGGCTTTTGTAAGATCCCTGGTCTACACTCCAGACTATGACTCCTTTACACTGGACAGCTACACTTGGCCCAAGGAAGCCATGAGTGTTCAGACGGTCTGATGCAGTCCCAGAGGCTGGTGTGGGGCTGGACAAAGCCCAGAGTAAAGTCACACTGACAATATAAATGGATTCCAAAATGGCCATCCTTGTCACTGTGTTTTTCCTTTGAACTTTCCTGGTGTGAGGGGAGATGCCCAGGCATACAGTAAATGAGAGCCTTATCCCTGGACACCCTCATTCACTCCTCTATAACCTTCCTCTGACTTCCTTCTGAAGAATTCCCTTATCTATTAGTTGCCACTATTGGCTAGCCCTCATGGGAAATCTAGAATCCTGGCTAGAACTCTGCTTTTCAGAGCTCAGGGTCTGGTGGAAGAGATGATATATGGACACAATTCATTTTGCCACAAAGCAGAAAGTGGTAAGTTCATGAAACAAGTGTAAATAAAGTTCAAGGATACTCAAAAAAGGGAGAGGGTACTTCCTAGGAGGACATTAAGAAAAGGCTTTGGGGGGGGCAGTGTTTGCACTGAGTCCCAAGAGTGAAGGTTAGGTAGGAGTCACTGGTAAACAAGGAATGTGAGGGCAGCCGCTGGCCAGAAAGTGTGGCCCACCCACCAGAGAGTTAAATCTCTGTAGGAGGAACACACACCCTTCAAGTCTCAGATGGGTGCGGGGACTGACTGGCTGGGGGCAGCTCACTAACTATCAGAAATGGCCACTGCCCTGTGGGTTGCTATTAGACATTCCTTTTTGGTTATTACAAAAAAGAAGACGAGAGTGTGGGTGGGAAGGGTCAGCAAGCCAAGAAGGAGCAAGAGGAGGAAGAGAGGTACTGAGGGGAAAAGCATCATGGGGCTGGGAGTTCTGGGAAAGACTTGATTTCATTTTCTTGGACTTGGAACACTCTTCCACCCTTCACTCTCTTAAATAATTCAGCAAACCAAGTAGTCTTCTTATAGAATGGTATCAGTCTGTCCTATGTGCTTCCTAGATCAAATTCAACCATAGCCTTCATCTTCCTCATGTGCATCAGAATTTACCATGGGCTGGTGGGGGTGGAGGGGGGTACCAAATGAGCCCGTAGTCCCTGCAGTCGAAGACTGCTAAATTGCTAAAACCTATTGGGATGGAATTTCCAACCTCTAACTTCATTGTAGAACAAACGAAACAATAAATCAAATCATGCTTAGAGATCCACCATTGCGTACCCCTGCTGCCAGCTCAGCCTCAAGATCCCCACTGCCCACAATAAATACATTGGTACTATGTGGCCACCTTGCAGTGACGGGCTAGGTAGACTTAGATTCCTAGAAGAGTAACTAGTGGAGACAACAGTCACCCCTTGCCCAGGTCTTATCCTTCTGGTATCTGCTTCCTTGGTGCTAGTGCTCAGCTAAGAGGATCCTCAGGAAACACTCCTATTCTATAATCTCTGGGTTCACAGAAAATGAGAAATTTCAGAGGAGGGCTGCAAGAGTGGAGATGAAATCTGAACACCAGGGAACCTTTTATACTCTCTTTTCTACATCCCAATGTATAAAGGAAAGAAAAGAAAAATAGTAGAGAAAATTGATGAAACAAAACAGGTCCTTTGAAATAAATCAATTAACAAACTTTAGCTATACAAATGAAGATAAAAAGAAGATTCAAGTTATATTTCCTTTGTTCCAACCCCACCAAACATCTTTCTGGGATTACACACAGGTACTCAGGCCTGCACCCTTATACGTGCTTGGTCTCCACCTAGAAACTCCTTCCCCCTGCTTCCTTGCCCCTTATCAATTACATTTCAGTTTATCCCAGCTTTCTACCTGGAGACATCACTCATCCTTGGAGTTCAAATGCAATCTACTCCATAAAGTCTTCTTGGACAGAATTAATTAAATTAAAAATCAACAAGAGGAAAAATGAGGTATTTCCAAATATTTGGCAATTAAAGATTACATTTTAAATAACCCATGGTTCAAAGAAGAATTCATGAAGTAAATTATATATATTGAATTGAATGAAGAATATCTGAATTAATGAGTTGTAACTAAAGAAGTGCTTACAGGGAAATTTTATAGTGCCTATATCAGGGAAAAAAGGAAGATCTCAAAGCAAAACACAAACTTTGTCAAAAACTTTTAAAAAAAGAAAAGCAAACAAAATCCAAAGGAGGCAAAGCTACAGTGGAAATCAGCAGGCCCATAAAAGGGAAAGAAATTGAATTAGTAATTAAAAATCCTCCCGCCAAGAAAAGCTCAAGCCCAGATTGGTGAATTTTATCAAATATTTAAAGTAGAAATAATACCAATCCTTCATAAGCTCTTTTATAAAATAGAGGAGGAAACAGTTCCCAAATTGTTCTATGACACTGGTTTTACCCAATCAGAACTGGATAAAGACAACACAAGAAAATATCCTTCATGAATATAGAGGCAAAATGTTCAACAAAATATTAGCAAACCAAATCCATCAACATAAAATAAGTGCATACAATGAACAAGTGGGATCGATCCCAGGAATGCAGTTGTTTTAATGTCCAAAAATCAATCAGCATCGTATATGATATTAACAGAGTGGACATAAACCACAAGATCATGTCAATGGATGTGGAAAAAGCATTTGAAAAAATACACCTGTTTATGATAAAACTTTTAACAAACTAGGAATAGAAGAGAAATTCTCACCTGATGAAGAACCAGAGTCTAACTAATGTTACACTTAATGGTGAAAGAATGAATACTTTTTCCCCTAAGAACCGGAACAAGGCAAGCATGTTGTTTTTACCGCATCTGGTCAACATGGAGAGTCTATCCAATTTAATAAAGAAAAAACAAAAAGAAATGAAAGGCATCCAGATTAGAAAGGAAGAGTAAAACTGCCTTTATTCATAGATGACATAGTCTTGTATGTAGAAAATGCCAAAGAATAGAGCAGTACCTGCCTCCCTCTCCCAATCTCTCTCCCTCCTTTTTCCTCCCCCTCCAATAAATGAGTTTAGAAAGGTCATGGGATGCAAGGTCAACATACAAAAATCCATTGAATTTCTCCATGCTAGCAGCAAACAACCTAGAAATAAAATTAAGGAAACAATTCTATTCACAATAGTGTCCCCAAAATACTTAGAAATTTAAGAAGTGCAAGTCTTTTACACTGAAAACTATAAAACATTACTGATAGAACTCAAAGAAGCTGTAACTATACAAGAACAACAATTAAAATAAAAATTAAAAAAAAGAGATCTAAACAAATGGGGAATGTTCCATACTCATAGATTTGAAGACGCAACATTGTCAAGGCTGCAATTCTCCCCTACTTATCTATAAACTCAACACTACCACTACCAAACTCCCTGTAGAATTTTTTGTAGAAATTGATGGGCTGATACTAAAGTTTATATGGACAATTCAAAGGATCTAGAATTGTCAATTTTTAAAAAAGAACAAAGCACATTACCCAATTTCAAAACCTACTATAAAATCTACAATGATCAATACAGTGGTGATCATGTATAGATAAATGGAACAAAATTGAGAAGTCACAAATAAGTCCTTTCATTTACAGTAAATTGATTTCTCAACAAAGATAACAAAATAATTCAATGAAGTAAAGGGTGGTCTTTGAACAAATGAAGCTGAGACAACTGGATATGGACATGTTTAAAAACAAAAAAAGCCCTGGCTGGTGTGGCTCAGTGGATTGAGTGCCCACCTGCAAACTGCAAGGTCTCCAGTTTGATTCCTGCTCAAGGCACATGCCTGGGTCACAGGCCAGGTCCCCAGGTGGGGTTTGCAAGAGGCAACTAGTCAATGTGTTACTCGGACATCAACGTTTCTTTCCCCCTTTCTCCCTCCCTTCCCTCTGACTAAAATTAAATAAAGAGGAGGACTTCTGGTAAATGATGGCATAGGTAAACTCAGCTTGCCTCCTCGCACAACCACATCAAAATTACAAATAAAGTATAGAACCATCACTCAAAACCATCAGAAATCGAGTTAAATGAAAGTCTGATCACTACGGAATTAAAAAAACCACATCCACCCATGCTGGTAGCAGAGGTGGAGACATGGAACAGGCTGACTCCACATCCATGAGTGGAGGATAAAAATTCAGGAGGGATATCTTGGTAGCAAAGACTCCCAGCCCCACACCAGGCTCCTAGCTCAGGGCTCCCAGGCCAGATAGATAAGTTCCCATAACTTCTGGCTGTTAAAACTAGTGGAAATTGAGTAGGTGGAAGAAACTGCTGGAGTTCCAAGCAGTTTCCCTTAAAGAACCCACACACAGACTTACTCAGATTCACCTCCTCTGAGCTCTAGCACTGGGGTAGCAACATAAAAGGCACCAGTGGCACACAGGGAGGAACTGAACTATGTGGCATCAAGGCGAGAGCTGGAAGACAGTTTTATCTCAGACAGAAAGGTGAGCAGAGGCCACTGCCGCTATTCTGAACCTTCCCCCAACAGAGCCACAGAGCTGACAGACAGGTACCATATCTGAGACTACATCAACCTGGCTAACACTGTTTGCCCTGCCTTGGAGATCCCTGACACTCCATCCCACCCAACTAATGGGCCCACCCAAACTGTTAACTGTAATTTTTCCATGTGAATGGCTGGTCTTGGCTCATGATTCACTAAATTTCCTAAATTCTATGAAGCAAGCAACATCTGACCTCAGAAAGCCCCCAGCACCCACAGTTCTTGCTAAGTGGCCCGAGGCCCGGCATCAGCAGCATCCAGCTTAGATTTACACCTTGTCTTCACTGGGCATTTCCAAACCCAGAACTAGTAGAAGCCAACTCAGACTGCTTTGTAGTTCATGCAGGGTGGCCATGGGCAGAACACAGGAGAGGCTGACCTTGGCCTATACCACCCAGAAAACCCCAGAGCCTATACATCTTGTGGACAGCTACAGACCATGTTGGAGCACCACCATGCTGCCCCCACATAGCTGATCCTCCACAGAGGGCAGAGGTTAGTGGTCAACAGCCAGTCCTTGCAGCTGACTAGCCTAGGTACCTCCTTCCCATTGACTACCAAGAGCAATCAAGGCTCAACTACAAGAGGAGGGCGTACTCAGCCCACACAAAGGGCACACCTCGAGTACCCAGCTTAAGTGATAGGAGAGGCTGTGCCACTGGACCCTACAGGACACCTACTACATTAGGCCACATCATCAAGCCAGGGAGCCATAGCAGCTCTACCTAATACATAGAAACAAACACAGGGAAGCTGCCAAAATGAGGAGACAAAGATACATGGCCCAGATGAAAGAACATATCAGAACTCCAGAAAAAGAACTAAACAAACAGAGATAAGCAATCTAGCAGATGCAGAGTTCAAAACACTGGTTGTAAGGATGCTCAAGGAACTTAGGACTTCAACAGCATAAAAAAAAAGATCCAGTCAGAAATGAAGGATACATTAATTGAAATAAAGAAAAATTTACAGGGAATTGACAGTAGTGTGGATGAAGTCAAGGATCAAATCAACAATTGGGAACATAAGCAAGGAAAAAACAACCAATCAGAACAACAAGAAGAAAAAAGAATTTTAAAAAAATGAGCATAGTGTAAGCAGCCTCCGGGACAACTTCAAACATTCCAACATTCACATCATAGGGGTGCCAGAAGGAGAAGAGAAAGAACAAGAAATTGGAAATCTATTTGAAACAATAATGGAAGAAAACATCTGTAATTTGGTGAAGGAAATAGACATGCAAGTGCAGGAAGCACAGAGAGCCCTAAACAATATGGATGCAAAGAGGCCCATTCCAAGACACATCATAATTAAAATCCCAAAGGTTAAAGATAAAGAGAGAATCTTAAATACTGCAAGAGAAAGCACTTAATTACCTATAGAGAAATTCCCATAAGACTGTCAGCCAATTTCTGAAAAGAAATTTTGCAGGCTAGAAGGAATTGGCAAGAAATATTCAGAGTCATGAAAAGCAGGGTCCTACAGCCAAGATTGCTCTACCCAGAAAAGATATCTTTTACAATAGAAGATCAGAGAAAGGTTTTCCCAAAGAAAAAAAAACAGAGGAGTTCATTATCACCAAACCATTATTATATGACATGTTGAAGGGACTTATCTAAGAAAAAGAAGATCAAAACTATGAACAATAAAATGGCAATAAATATATACCTGTCAAAAAATGAATCTAAAAAACAAACTAAGCAAGCAATAAGAACAGAGACAGGATCATGGATACAGAGAATGTTATGATGGATGCCAGATGGGAGGGGGCTGTGGGGGAGTGGAAGTACAAATTGGTAGTTACAGCATAGCCATGGGGCTGTAAAGTAGAATTTAAGAAATGGAGTAGCCAAATAACTTATATGCATGAGCCATGGACATGAACAATGATGTGGGGATTAGCTGAAGGAGTTGGGGATGCTGGGTAGAGGGGGACTAAGGGGGAAAAATCAAGACAACTGTAAAAGCATAATCAAGATAAATAAATAAATAAATAAATAAATAAATAAATAAATAAATAAATAAATAAAATATTTAAAGAGAAAGAATTTAGATATTTACCTTACACCATACACAAAAATTAACTCAAAATGGATCATTGACCTAAATGTAAGAGCTAAAACCATAAAATTTCAGAAGAAAATATAGCAGAAAAATCTTTGTGACTGACTGAAGAAAGGTCTTAAATACAATTTATAAACATGATTCATGAAAGAAAAAATTGATAAATTTTATTTTTATTCCACAAATTTAAATTTTTTTACTTTGAAACACACCATTAAGAGGGGGGAAAGACAAGCAATAGACTGGGAAACAATATTTGCAACTTATATATCTGAAAATCCAACTGAAATATTGAGAAAAATATTTGAATTGGCATGTTAATAAAGAAGATGTGAATGGCTAAAAAGCACTGGAGAAGATGCTTAACATCATTAGTCATATGAAAATTAAAACCACAATGAAATCTCACTTCATATTCACAAGAATAGCTATAATTTTTTTTAAAGATAGAAAATAAGTTGGTAATGATTGAAACCTCAATATCTAGCATGACTTTGTCTCCTAAGCACAATGAGATTAAGGGGGATTTCCATTTGCTTTTTAAGCCTGCAGTCTAACTCCCCAGCCTCTCACATAGCTCCAGAACTTAGCAAGTGTCATTTAGAATAGTGGATGCTGTGGCTGCACCACCCAGGTCCTTCTTCAGGTCTGAAACACTCATTACACCAGCTGTCAGTATTAGCAGCTGAAGGCTCACAGGTGCATCCTCCCTCCCTGGGAATTGCACTTGACTAAAGGAAGATGATTCATCCAAGCTTACACCCCCATCCCCAGGGGCAGCCTGCATGCAATGACTAGTTGATTTGAGTCCAAAGAACCAACTCCCTTACCTCAATTGGGGGCATCTCTAAAAAGCCATTCCAGTTTCAGAGCTCCCCGCAAGATTCGCTGAGGACACAGTTTCAACTATGTGTGTCACCACTCAACTTCTGCCACATCCTGGTTCTCTTGCTCCCACACAGGTGGTGTTGAGATGACTCCCCAGCAAACCTCCAAATGCAAATCTCAGATTCAGTATCTGTTTTCTGGGGAACTCAACTTGCAACACATGGAGCAAACCAGCCAACCTTCTCAATTTTGCAATCTGTTGCACCACCCCCACATGACCACCAAAAGCCTTGCTGGGTTTCTCTTTCCCTCAGGAAGACCTTTTGCATGGACCAAGCCTGATCTTTAGTCCAAGTACAGAATCAATAAATGCTGTCAGCGAACAAAATGGCCACTCACCTCAAGAGAGCTCCATCCTCTCTGGAGTTCCTATTCACCTAGCCCTTGTGGCTTTCACAGCTCTCACATGTCTTTACACATATGACTTTTAAAATTTATCTGTATTTTTCTGGTTGGTGCAGGGTGGGAATTGGGCTTCCTTGACCTACTACATCCTATCTAGAAATGGAATTCTCTAAATTTTTAAAATTCCAACTGTATAAATATTAACTTTCTTCCTAACCTAATTATAGTCAGAAAAGTTCATTGTATTATTCAAATAGTTTAAAATTTGCTGAAAATTTTATGGTTGTCTATATAGTCAAATTCAATAAAACATTTCATGTACTCTTGAAAAGAACACAGACCCTTGCTGTTGAGTGCAATGCCCCTTATTTGTTCATGGGATCAAGCTTGTTAATTGTTTTGTTCAAATTTATATTCTTACTGATTTCTGAAAGAAGAGTAAAATTTCCCACTACTATAGTAACCTTGTCAATTTTCCTTGTAGCTCTCTCCATATTTGCTTTATGTATTTTGAACTAATGTTGTTCAATGCATAAAGTTTAGAATTGTTGTAACTTCCTGGTGAATTAAAATTTTAATGATTATTTTATCTTTAGTAATGCCTTCGCTTCCACTTTCATTAATATCAATACTTCTATAATATCTTACTTAGATTAAGTCTCTCTCCTGCATTTCCTTATTTATTTCGATGTTTAATACTTTTGTACCAGCTGGTGAATGGTGAACACTGTCAAATTCATTCTCCTGCAGAACTATATTCCCAGGCAGAATGAATGTATGGGTAGACTAACATTAAATATGTCACCATTTTATCAGTTATATAATAAAACAATGTAGTGATTACCCAAACATTGCATTACACAGTTCAAAAAGCCTGTAAAATGTCTGACTGATTTACTGGTAGAAAACTACTTTTTTGGTTGGAAGACAAGAAAAAAAAACACATTTCAAAAAAATAATAGTTAATAAACAACTTCTAACAGGCATGGCAAAAAATTACAAGATTTTCAAAAATATAATTAAAATTGTTTTAACTGCAAAGCATCTCTACCTTTAAAAACATTTGCTAAATAGAAGGACTTATTTTATACATCCTGCCCAAGACCAAAGCAGCATTTTACTAGAAGTATTTCATAGACACCCCCATCGTGTCTTCAGACCTTCCCCTCCGAGTTGCATGACATGTATAAACACTGAGGCTTTTTTGTCCTCACACACATGTGCTACTAAACAATGTATATTTTACATGAACTTTCAACCAGAGATTTGTGATTTTTTTCAAAATGGAGGTTTCCATAACAGCACAAAATGAGATTTATAGTAAGACATTAAATAATCACTGTAAGCCTTGGTAAGAATTCAACAAAACCAGTCTGATGTATACTGGTACACAGGTGGGGTGGGAAACCTGAAGGAGCAGATGTATAATTATATAGGCACTACTTACAATGTTTGAAGTGAGTGAAGGAATAAACCACATACGTTTTACAGCACTGTCCATAATTCTAAGAATTTTAATTCTGAATGATACTAAAAATACACAAGTATTGTGCTGGGTACTTTGTCACCTAATCCCTCTATTTCTTATGTCTTGTTTCTGGCATGGGAGTAGTAGAAAGCCAAACACTGAAGTTCCAATTCTGTCAAACTTGTGGCTTTTTGGTACCAATGGAAGTTTCATCAGAATTGTCATTGTTTGAGCCTACATGTTGGCTAACATGTATAATAAATTAAGGACTGTCTCATGTTCTACTTCCAAGGCAACAGCATCAGGCAGCCACGATTTACTGAATGCAGCAGTTATTTCTATGACCTCTGGGGTCTTTGAAGCACAGTCGCATTTTAGAATGGTATTTCTCCAAATATGAAAGTTGCTTGCTGTTAAAAGCTCCGCGCCTCTTTTGCCTTATGAACTGTACTGCATCTTCATTTTTCATTCCGCTTTCAATTAATGCTAGGGCAACAAGCACTGGAGTTCGCCCCAGTCCTGCAACACAGTGAACAGCAATGCAACAACCAGGTTCTTCACGAAACTGAATGTTTACGAGACTTAACCAGTCATCAACAATCTGGTTAGATGGTGATGAACCATCATCAAAAGGCCAGTCTAGGACCTGGATGCCTTCTTTCTCCACAAGAGCAGTGTCGTAAGTCGCCTCACATACTCTTACCATTGTGGTAACGCCATGTTTCTTAAGCTCCTCTACAAATTTGTTTAACGTTGCGCTGGTTGGGTTGCGTGTAATAAGAAACCTCATGTTCCTGTACTTGACTTCCACAGGAGCTAGGCAGTTCATTGGAGCCATGTTAATTAACACTCAATATGGTCATGAAAAAATTATAAAGTTTTTGAATACAGAAATGATGTGAAGGAACTGAAGTCTATTCCAATATACTCCACTCAAAATTCTCAACACTTCGTATATGAAACTCAGAGTAACAGGAAATGAAACGAACCTCTTATCAAGAAGCAATCCTTAACTTCGATAATGCTAAGTCAATGGAAAGGGAGTGCACGGAGGTTTACCCATCCAAGTCAGAATCTTGTAAAAAGCTCTGATGATTTCAGTTCTACACGTTTGTGTCCAGGATAACTGCTCTTACCGGCACTTCTCCGTGGAGCAGCAGGAAATTTCTTCTGTTCATCTGCCTTCACAAAAGTTGTGCTGCGCCTGGCAGTAATCTCTGGGGCCTTTCCGAAACTCCATAAATTCGTGACCAAGAGCACAACAGAAAGGAAATTGTTTACTCATTAAAGATTGTGGCCTAATCATACAGGCCAGCCGGCACTGGTGGCAGCTGCTGAGCAAAGAGCCTCACTGGTCTTCGTGGAGATGCGCAGATGCCCCAGCGGCACCAACACTCGACTTTACCGAGCGCCAGCCTCAAAGGAGCCAATGCGCATGTGCTGAGGCTTTCTTGCATCACAAGCCCTCCCTTTCATGATCGGTGATGTCTGTGTCTCCTCACCAATCGCAGAGGGGTGGACCAAGAGCCTGAGAGTAAGGGCGTGAGACCCACACCCAACAGGTGTAAC